>JAEOAD010001893.1:855000-1035000 GCA_036365145.1 Orientallactaga sibirica | reverse complement strand
TGAAAGCATGAAGATGTTACGTGTCATTTTTTTCAATATAGAAATTTAAGAAAGACTTTCATCATATTTAATAAATAGATTGACACTGTGCTTTCCCCCAGTCTTAGTTCCAGAGTGTTCTGAGTTCTGGAAGTTTCTCTGGGAGTTTCTCTTGGTGTGTCTATCACCTTCCCGTTCTGACTGACATTCAGAGAATGGCTTCATTCATCCCTGTGTTAAGTACCAGTATGGTGACTTCATGAACATGCAGCCTTGAAGAGAATATTTTCATACTTCATAAATAAAAGGGTCTAACAAGAAACTTCCCAATCATTCCTCATAAAAAAGAGCATCTGACAGGAAACTTCCCGGTCATACTTCATAAATAAGAGGGTCTGACAGGACATTTTCCTGGTCCTATTTCATAAATAAGAATGTCTTAGCTGGGCATGGTGGCACATGCCTTTAATGGTCATTTTCAAAATGCTCTCTCCTTAGCACACATTTTTTTTTTTTTTTTTGTAAAAGCTCTTTTTCTCTAATCTGTTGTTAATATGCTCCAATGAGTGCTCTTTCCTGAGCAGTTGCGGTGTGCCAGGTCCTGTTCTAAGTGTGTGACCTGTGTCGTCTCAGCTCAGCTTAGTGACAGTCTGATGAAGTGGTGCTATCATTACCCCTGCTTACACGTGAAGGCCCCATGTGTAAACCTTATCCAAGGTCTTCTAGCTATGACCATCATGGCTGGTGTTTGAACCCAGGCAATCCTGTTCTATGCCTCCACTCTTTCTATTTTATTTTATTTTATTTTATTTTATTTTATTTTATTTTATTTTATTTTATTTTATTTTATTTATTTTATGTCTAAGAAAGAGAGACAGAGAGAGAGAGAGAGAGAATTGGTGCACCAGGGCCTCAGCCACTGAAATTGAACTCCAGATGCTTGCGCCACCTAGTGGGCAAATGCAACCTTGTGCTTGCCTCACCTTTGTGCGTCTGGTTAACATGGGATCTGGAGAGTGACACATAGGTCCTCAGGCTTCCCAGGCAAGCGCCTTAACTGCTAAGCCATCTCTGCAGCCCTCCCCTCCTCTCTTTTTAAACTAAAACAACTTTCTTGAGATATAATCGGTGTATGAAAACTATACTCATTTAAAATGGCTATAATTGGATGATGTTGTACTAACTTTTCCTGGAAGACGTGAACAAATATCTATTCACTGCAGATGATACCAGTGACAGCCCAAACTAACACTTCCAGATGAGCCTAGCTTAGTGGACCAATGAGTTTATTGGGGGGGGGTTACTTACAAGAACGTGGGGTAAAGAGTTGACCACTACCTACGTGTAGTAACTGTATCACCAAAAATCCCATCCCAGCATAGGCAACAACTTCCCCCTCAGCTGTATAGCTGTGTCCCCTCACACTCTAAATACTCTAGCACCTCTGTAGTGGTTTGATCCAGGTGTCCCCTTTAAACTTAGGGGTTCTGAATGCTCTGTCACCAGCTGATGGAGATTTGGGAATTAACGCCTCCTGTTGCTATTGTCTACCTAATGTTGGCCAGGAGGTGATGTCCACCCTCTGCTCATGCCATCGTTTCCCCTGCTATCATGGAGCTTCCCCTCGAGTCTGTAAGCCCATATAAATCCTCTTTTCCCAAAAGCTGCTCTTGGCCGGGTGGCTTCTGCCAGCAATGGGAACCTGACTGCAACACCCTCCCAGGACCACATGCACAGGGGCAAAATGACAGCTGGAAGGGAGGCATCAGAGGTGGTGGCTGGAATCTCAGAAGAGGATCGGATGATACTCTCCATCCACCTGTTCCTAGAAGACTTGATTGGGCCTGTTGAGGATCACCTACGTGTGTCACCCACATGTAGTCGCGGCTGCTCTGATTAGCGTGGTTGGTACCAGCGTCTCTTCACCCAGGACAGCCCTCTACAGCAGATGAACCTGGACATATGAAGATGCTTGGGAAGCCAGCACTACAGTCAAGGTAAGAGACCACCATTAGCTCCAGACCTTTCTTGTATTTGTTTTGTTTTTTTGGTTTGGTTTTTTATGAGAACATTTAACATACAATCCACCATCTCGTTCCTCACAATTAACCACTGTCCCACATAGCCACTAATCCTTGGGTTCTTGCTTGATAGCTGGGGGGATTTCTAAATTACAGGGAGTCCCTACTTAGAGACATTTCTGCTTATTGAGCTTTACTTACAAGTGCCCATTAAATCCATTCCATCTGGTAGCGACAACCTTAATGACATCAGGAACTCATATTTGAGGACATGAGTCCCAACTTTGGAACTTACCATCCTAAAGAGAATGCTATCCTATTCCACTTCCTTAAGGAACAACAAATGGCTGTCCAAAAGCTGCTCCAAAGCCTCTTCAAAATTTCCCATGAGGATTGGAGAGATGGTTTAGTGGTCAAGGCACTTGCCTGCAAAGCCAAATGACCCAGGTTCAATTCCCCAGGACCCGCATAAGCCAGATACACAAGGTGGCACATGCATCTGGAGTTCATTTCGAGCAGTAGAGGCCCTGGCATGCCTGTTCTCTCTCCTGTTCTATCTGCCTCTCTCTCAAATAAATATATAAAAAATAAAAGTGTTAAAAGCATATTTAAAAATTTCCCATGAAAGTCTCCTCTAAAAAAGGACATTTAGGGCTGGAGAGATGGCCTAGGGGTTAAGGTGCCTGCCTCCTAAGCCTAAGAACACTGGTTCCAATCTCCAGTAGTTCCAATCTCCAGGTCCCACGTTTAGCCAGATGCAAAGTGAGGCAAGGGCGCAATGCCGCACTTGACCACAAGGGGACACATACATCTGGATTTCGTTCGCAGCAGCTGAGACAGTGCTGGTGCGCCCATCTCTGTCTTCCTCTTTCTCTGTCTGTCTGTCTGTCTCTGTGTGTCTCTCTCCAAAAAAAATAATAAAAAATAAAAAGTTTTTTTAAAAAAAGGACATTTAAGCTGGGTGTGGTGGTGCACGTCTTTTCTTTAAATATTTTTGTTTTTTTAAATTTATTTTATTTATTTGCAAGGAGAGAGAGAGAAAGAGAGAGAGAGAGAAAGAGAGAAGGCAGACACAGAGAGAATGGGCACACCAGGGCCTCCAGCCACTGCAAATGAACTCCAGATGCATGTGCCCCTTGTGCATCTGGCTTATGTGGGTCCTGGAGAATCAAACCGAGATCCTTTGGCTTTGCAGGCAAACACCTTAACCACTAAACCATCTCTCCAGCCCAGTACACGCCTTTAATCTTAGCACTTGGGTGGCAGAGGCAGGAGGATCGCCATGAGTTCATGGTGCTGCTTCCACTGAAAGTTCTGAAAGGTTGATTTTGACTAACAGTTCCCAAGGTTCTAGTCTAAGATCAGACAGACCTCTGGTCCTCTGGTAGGTAAGCTAGATGGCAATGGTGGGGGACATATGATAAAGCAAACTGCTCATCTCATGACCAGAAAGCAAAGGAGGAAGAAAAAGGGCCCAGGGTTCCACAATCCTCATGAGTACGCCCTGAAGAACCTGTGGAACTCTCACTTGGTTCTCACTTGGGTTCACCTCCAGAAAGCTCCATCACTTCCCAATAATGCCACCCTAGGGACCGAGCATTTAACCTGTGGACCCTTGGGGAACATTTAACATCCAAACTGTAGCAGCTATTTAACAATGAAAAAACAAACTCCTCGTGTACACAATGTGGTGGACCTCAAAAGGAATATGGCATGTGGAAGCAGCCAGCTACGAGATTACATGCCATGATTCCACTTCTATGCCATTCTGGAGAAACGCAAAATTATAGGGACAGAAATTAGTTGAGCAATTGTCCAGAGTAGGAAGGGAGAATGACTGCAAAAGAGCATGACTGATGGGCTGGAGAAATGGCTTAGTGGTGAAGGCGCTTGCCTGCAAAGCCAAAGGACCCAGGTTTGATTCCTCCAGACCCATGTTAAGATGGATGCACATGGGGCTGGGCATGGTGGCTCACGCCTTTAATCCCAGCACTTGGGAGGCAGAGGTAGGAGGATCGCCATGAGTTCGAGGCCACCCTGAGACTCCATAGTGAATTCCAGGTCAGCCTGAGACAGAGTGACACCCTACCTTGAAAAACCAAAATAAAATAAAATAAAATAAAAAGGTGGATGCACATAGTGCTGTATGTGTGTGGAATTCCTTTACAATGGCTAGAGGCTCTGGAATACCCATTCTCTCTCTTTATCTCTCTAATAAATAAATTAAAAAATAAAATATTTTTTTAAAAAAGAGCACAATTAAGCCGAGCGTGGTGGTGCACGCCTTCACTTGGGAGGCAGAGGTAGGAGGATCACCTTGAGTTCAAGGCCACTCTGAGACTACAGAGTGAATTCCAGGTCAGCCTGGGCTAGAGTGAGACCCTACCTCGAAAATCAAACAAACAAACAAACAAACAAACAAACAAACAAACAAACAAAAGTACAATGGAACTTCCTAAAGTGATAGAACATCTATATGTTTTTTAAAACTTTTTTATTGACCACTTCCATAATTACAGACAATCAACCTTGATATTTCCCTCCCCTCCCTCACTTTCCCCTTCAGAACTCCAATCGCCACCATATCCCCTCCCTCTCTCCATTAGTCTCTCTTTTATTTTGATGTCATCATCTTTTCCTCCTATTATGAGGGTCTTGTGGAGGTATTGCTAGGCACAGAGAGGACATGGGTATCGAGGCCAATTTCTGTCTGAACGATTGTGGGAGGCAGTCCTACCCTTCCTTTGGCTCTTACATTCTTTCCGACACCTCTTATGTGATGGACCCTGAGCCTTGGAAGGTGTGATAGAGATGTCTCAGTGTTGAGCACTCCTCTGTCCCTTCTTCTCAGCACTGTGGAGTCTTTTGGGTCATTCCAGTGGTCACTACCATCTGAAAAGAGAAGCTTCTCTAACAAAAATTGAGCATAGCATTAATATATGGGTATGGATATTAAGAAAAGTGCTTACAGGGCACTATGGTGAGCATAATATATGCATTTAGCCAGACAAGAGCAGGCTTTATACCTCTAAGGCTCATGACCTCTTCTGCCATAGGCTTTTGATTAGGTTTTCAGTACCAGGCATGTATTCCCCCCCATAAAGTGGGCCTTTAGTCCAATTAGAGAGTGGTTGGTTTCCCCCATAACAGACATGCCACTATTGCACCTGTTGGCTCCTTTGGCCTGGCTGGCCAAACTTAAGGCTTGTAGTGTTCACTGTTTTCACCACTGATGACTTCTGTCCTCCATAGGGCTGCAGTGCAGCTTTTTCCAGTTTTCCACCAGCTGGTCTACAGGGAGGAGGTTTTCAGCTCAGCCCCAGCTTGACTTCTCAGTGACTTTGCAGCCCAAGCATGTGCAGTCGTCAGCAATAGGGTCTTCCCATCTAGTTCTAGTGGGAAACCAAGAGCCTTGGCAATGACCTGTAATGTTTTGGGGGCATCAGGGACCTCCCTGGCCAACAACTCACTGGAGGGTATCCCATCCCTGGCACTGAAATTTTTCTAGTAATGGTTTATGGCTTCTGGGTCTGCCATTATCCAAAAAAGTAAGTTTCCGTATGGCTATTCATAATATCTTGAATTTTGATTAATCCTCCCCCGACTCTTATTTTACTCAATCTCTCCCCTGACCTCACTTAGGACATTCCACCCCCAGGAATCTGTTCACATATTTACACATATACAATACCAGCCCCTTACGTTCTCCCCTCTCCTCGCTCCCTTATAGCTCCTTTCTAGCTTACTGGTCTCTGCTACCAATTTTTACCCCAACTTACATACAAATCTGGCTTACGTGGGTCCTGGGGAATCCAACCTGGGTCCTTTGACTTTGCAGGCAAACGCCTTAACCACTAAGCCATCTCTCCAGCCCTACAAAAGCTTTTTAATTTCATGAAGTCCCACTGGTTGATTAGTGGTTTTATTTCCTGAGCCACTGGCATTGTATTCAGAAAGTCATTGTCTATGCCTATGTTGAAGTGTTCCCCATAGTTTTTCCTCTAGCAGTAAAACATCTATATTTTTTAATTTTTAATTTTTAATTTTTATTTATTTAAGAGAGAGAGAGAGAGGCAGAGAGAGGAGAATGGGTGCACCAGGGCTTCCAACCACTGTAAACAAAGTCCAGATGCATGTGGCACCTTGTGCATCTGGCTTACTTGGGAAATCGAACCAAGGTCCTTTGGTTTTGCAGGCAAGTGCCTTAACCACTAAGCCATCTCTCCAGCCCAACATCTATATCTTGATTGTGGTGGTGGTTACACCTGGATATATAAAGCTCATTAAACTGTACACTCGAAAGCAGTAAATTTTATTGTATGTAAATTATATTTCAATAAACCTGTTGTAAGAATGACAGTGCTTAGCACATCATAGATATAAAAATACAACAAAGACATTCAGCTGGAGAGACAGCTTAGCTGTTAAGGCGCTCGCCTGTGAAGCCTGAGGACCCATGTTCGACTCCCCAGATCCCATGTGAACCAGACACAAAAGGTGATGCCTGCTCAAGGGCACACATGCACACAAAGATGGCGCACATAATCACAGTGGCTGGAGGCCCTGGCATGCCAATTATCTCTTGTGCTCATAAAAAGAAGAAGGAGGAGGAGGAGGAGGAGAAGAAGATATTTTGAAGATGGAGCGATAGCTCAGTAAGTAAAGTGCTTGACTTAGAAGCATGAGGACTTGAGTTCAATCCCTGGCACCCACAGAAATGTGGGCATGGTGGTGTGCACCTGTGAGCCTAGTGCTAGAAAGGAAGACACAGGCAGATCCCCGGAGCTTGCTGGCCAATCAGTTTAGCCTATTTAGTGACCTCCAAGCCAATGAGACCTTGTCTAAAAAAAAAAAAGGTGGGCAGCGTAAATGAGGAAGACACCCCAGATCGTCCTCTTGGCTTCCACACACACATACATACAGGTGTGTACTCATTAGCATGTGCATACACGTGCACGCACACACACAAATGTGCACATACTTGCAAAACCACAGATATTTTAAAGCACAAGATATTTGAGTGTAAACCCAAAACATTTTGAGATTACCTCTTAGTGGCAAGCCACTGTAATCTTTAACTTCTCTATGATTTTTTAACCTCTTTATGATTTTAACCTCGTAATTGAAAAACTGATTTTAATATTCATATGGAAGTTCAAAGGATCTAGAATACTCAACTTTTTTTTTTTTTTTTTTTGAGGTAGGGTCTCGCTCTAGCCCAGGCTGACCTGAAATTCACTCTGTATTGTCAGGGTAGCCTCAAACTCATGGCGATCCTCCTACCTCTGCCTCCCGAGTGTTGGGATTAAAGACGTGCACCACCACACCCGGCCTTAGAATACTCAGCTTTTGAAGATGCATAAATCTGGAGACTAAGACTAATTTCAGATGTATTATAAAGCTAAGTAATTAAGCATGTGAAGTTGGCATAAAGACAGATACAAGGCTGGAGAGATGGCTTAGCAGTTAAGGCATTTGCCTGCAAAACCAAAGGACCAGGTTCAATCCCCAGGACCCACATAAGCCATTTGCACAAGGTGGTGCATGAGTCTGGAGTTCGTTTGTAGTTCTCTCTCTCTCTCTCTCTCTCTTTCTCTTTCTATCTGCCTCGTTCTCTCTCTCTCAAATAAGTAAATTAAAAAAGAAAAAGACTGATACAAAGATCAGTGGAATAAAATTGAGAGTCCAGAAATAGGCTCCCACTGACAAAGACAAGTGGTTTACAACAAGGCACAAAGGCAATGAAGGGTAAAAGGGTGGTATTTTTTCAACAAATGCAACTAGAATGATTTCATAGTCATAAGCCAAAAAGGAAGTGGTCCATACAACTAGACGTCAACATGGACTCCAGACCTAAGTGTAAATATCACACTGTAAAGCACGAAGAAAATTGTTGTGGCTATGGGGCAGGCAATATTTTCTTAGATATAATACCAAAAGTGTGTTCCAAAAAAGATCATAATGATATACTGGAGTTCTGCAAAAAAAAAAAAAAAAAATACAATCAAATAAAATCTTTTGCTCTTAACATCAGAGAATCAAAGAAAAAAAAAAAAGCCACAGATGGAAACATGTTCAAGTTATGGATGTGATAAAGGAATTATGTACAGAATTTATTAAAAACACTCTCCAAACTTACTAAGAAGAAAACGGTCTAATGAAAAATAGACAAAAGATGAGATACCACACACTATTCTTGTAGTAAAAATGAAAAAGGCTGGGCTGGAGAGATGGCTTAGCTGTTAAGGCACTTGCCTGTAAAGCCAAAGGACCCAGGTTCAATTCCCCAGGACCAACGTAAGCCAGATGCACAAGATGTAATGGAGTTCCATTATAGTGGCTGGAGGCTCTCTCTCTCTCAGATAAGTAAAAATAAAAAATATTTTTTAAAATGAAAAAGACTGCCCATAACTAAGTGCTAACACAGATACAGAGGAGCTGGGAGCTAAACACAGCTGAGGAAAATACACATGCTACGACCATTTGCCACTCTGGAAAATATTTTGGTACATTCTTAAAAAGTTAAGTATGCATGTAGCATGTGACCAAGCCATTCTAATCCTGAGTACTGACTCGGGGGAAATGAAAGCCTGTATTTACACCGAGACTTAGTCGCAAACATCACAGCTTCATTTGCAATAGCCTAGAACTGGAAACAAACCAAACGCCCACTGGCAGGTAAATGAGTGAGCACTGTTTAACTATACAATGGTACACTACCCAGTATCTCAGAGGAATTAGGGGCTGGCCAGAGCCCGTGCCACACAAAATTCAATGCCTCAGCCTCCACGTAAGACGCCAACACGGAGACCCACCCTTACAGCCTCAGTCCTACGGGGAAGAGAGACAGGAGAATTGCTGGCAGCCAGTCTGGCCAAAAGTGGCAGCTTTGGGTTTCGTAAAACATTCTGTCTCGGGCTGGAGAGAGCGCTTAGCAGTTAAGGCGTTTGCCTGCAAAGCCAAAGGATTCTGGTTCGATTCTCCAGGACCCACCTAAGCCATATGCATAAGGGGGTGCATGCGTGTGGAGTTTGTTTGCAGTGGCTGGAGGCCCTGGCGTGCCCATTCTCTCTCTCTCTTTCAAATAAATATAAATAAAATATATTTTTAAAAATTCTGTCTCTATAGCCGGGTGTGGTGATGTACACCTTCGATCCCAACACTTGGGAAGCAGAGGTAGGAGGACTGCTGTGAGATCAAGTCACCCTGAGACTACATAGTGGATTCTAGGTCAGCCTGGGCTAGAACGAGACCCTACCTTGAAAAAAAATCTGTCTCAAGAAAACACACGAATAAAGCCGGGCGTGGTGGCGCACGCCTTTAATCCCAGCACTTGGGAGGCAGAGGTAGGAGGATCACCGTGAGTTCGAGGCCACCCTGAGACTACACAGTGAATTCCAGGTCAGCCTGAGCCAGAGTGACGCCCTACCTTGAAAAACCAAAAAAAAAAAAAAAAAAAAAAGAAAAAGAAAACACACGAATAAAGGACACATGATGATCTCCTCTGACCTCCACACATGCATGCAAGGACACACATACCTGCACACGCATAGGTACACTCCCCCCACGTGCACAGAGGAATTATGTCTCAACATGGGGGTGAAGGTAAAGAAGCCAGACTGAAAGAGAGTGTGTACCGGGTGATTTCACATATATAAGATTCTTTAAAATGCTAACTAATCTCAAGTGACATAGAATCGACTAGTGATTCTTCTAGAGAAGTTTCCAGAGGGAAACGTACAGGGTGCTAAAAACGGTTCATATTCTTCATTGTGATGGTGTGCTTTTAAGGGTATAGACTCATATCAAAATTAATCTCATCGTATAACTTAAAAATGTGTAATTCGGCATAAGTCAATCATACCTCAATAAAAGTGTTAAAATACACTGATTTCTTTTGTCACAATTTTTTTTTACCAAACAGATATGAGAATAAGGATATTTCAGTATTTGACATGTCCATATTTTTATAGTTAATTATTCTTGGAGTCCTGTTCAATTATTCATACGCTACCTCGAAAATGTGAGCTGATTTTACGGCTACCTGAGTTTGGTTTTGTGAAGGGTTCTCTAAAAGTTTGTCTATCAGACCCATGGCCGGGAACATACTGCCCCATTCAGGCATTGTTTCTGTGGGAAAGTCCAGAGTGACTCACATGCATCGACCTGCTTCTTCCCTCTGCCCCGGGCCTTCTCTCCTCTGTAAGCCATCTCGTACAGTGTTGCCAGACTTTAAAAGAAATCAGACCAGTTCCTTTCCTGTTCAAGCCTTTAGTGGTCCCCATTGCTGACGTCTGAAGTGGCACCACCTTCATCCTGTCTCCCACGACGGACCCTTTATTCTTCTGCCGTTTGAGCTCAGACTGTCCACTGTCAAGTAAGTCCTCCCCTCAACTGTGCACCTAGAAAAGTCTCCTCCAGTCCTTCAAGATTCATGTTCAATATCACTAACTCCTGGAAGACCCTCAAACGTCTCCGTGATAGAATTAATCACTCTTTCCCCTGTATTCCCACAGCACCGTGCATACTTCCACTGCTGTGCTTACTCATTGCACTGCAGTAATTACGGTACATCTGTACGTGTTTGGTTAAAGGCTTGGGCTGGTGAAATGGCTTAGCGGTGAAGGTGTTTGCCTGCAAAGTCAAAGGACCATGGTTTGATTCCCCAGGACCCACGTAAGCCAGATGCACAAGGTGGCGCGTGCGTCTGGAGTTTGTTTTGCAGTGGCTGGAGGCCCTGGCATGCCCATTCTCTCATTCTTTATATCTCTAAGTCTGCTTCTCTTTCGCTCTCAATAAATAAATAAATAAATAATAAAACATTAAAAAAAAAAAGTCAGGTGTCAGGCTGGAGAGATGGCTTAGCAGTTAAGGCACTTGCCTGCAAAGCACTCATGTTCAACTCCCCAGATTCCACATAAGCCAGATGTACAACGTGATCCATGCGCAAGGTTGTACATGAGCACAAAAATGGCACACGTGTCTGGAGTTCAATTGCAGTGGCTGGAGGCCCTAGCATGCCAATTTTTTTCTCTCTCTCTCTCTCTTGCTCTCACCCTCTCTCATAAAAAAAAAAAAAGTCACAGGGCTGGAGAAATGACTTAGAGGTGAAGGCATTTGCCTGCAAAGCCAAAGGACCACAGTTCGATTCCCCAGGACCCACGTAAGCCAGATGCACAAGGTGGCGCATGCATCTGGAGTCTGTTTGCAGCAGCTGAAGGCCCTGAGGTGCCCATTCTCTCTCTCTCTCTCTTTCCCTCTTTCTCTCAAATAAATAAAATAAATATATTTTTTTAGGTCAGGTGTCATAACATGAGAGTGAAGAAAAACATCTGGCTCGGAGTGTCTATTGCAGTCCACCCCTTTGGCACCTAATATCTGTAATTATCCTTATTGCTCACATACCAAGCAAATGCTATCTTCCAAGGGAAACCATCTCAACCATATTATCGGGTACCCAACCCTCAGCCGTGTCTGGATGTTAGCCTGGACCCCGACACACTAATGATGAGCAATCTGTGTTCCCTCTCCTCCGACACATGATGACGGAACAGTGTGTGGTGGGGGTGATAGAATAAGAACAGCAAACCACAGTTAAAAAACCAACCCTTACTCAGGAAAGTAAAACAATGGGAACCACACAGCTGGCCCCAGCCCATGGTAATTACCGAATCAGGCTAGTTAGAAGTTATAAAGACTCCTTGTCCTTCTGTTTTTCTGGAAGCCACTCCCTTGTCCACTGTCCTCCCTGGCCCTTGCCTTTGCCCTCTGGGAGCCTCTTACTAGGTCATTGCCCTCAACCACCACATCTGAAGCTGGCCCTGAAGAGTACCCCTCAGTTCCTCACTGTTTGCTTCTTTCTAGTCAGTTCCATGTGCTGGTAACTCCAGGCAGCAGTCTTGTCTTGACAGAGCATCACTCTGTATATTCCAGGGCCTCTGTGCTCAGCCCAGGCCTCCTCTCAAAGGAATGGCACTTATCTCCAGGCCATCTGAGACAATAGGCCTGGGTAGAAAAGGGAACACCCTTAATCTGTTCTTGGCCGCTGAGCTGAGTGCCATTGTCTGGTGGAGAATTCCTAACCAGGGAAGCTTGAGAAAGGCTCCGGGCCACGGTTCCTCCTGACGCGGGCACTGCAGAGGCAGGTTTGAGGTCACAGCCTTCCCCTTGAGATCCAGAAACACTTGGCCTGAACCTTTCTTTGAGGCTCCAAATTTACCACATTCCGGAGTCAACTGAGATTTCAGGCAGCCAGCAGACGTGCTCTTAGTCGAACCATATTCCCTCCCTTTCCTTCTTGGCTTGCAGACTGGCCAGGTCTAACCTGAATTCTTTTCTTTTCTTTCTTTTTTTCTTTTTTAAAGGAATTTGCTGAAAGCAGTGAGAAGGAATGAGGAATACTCACTGGTTATTCAAATTCTTCTAGAGTTACAGCCCGGAGTGCAGATGATCCTACCAAAGTATTACTGATGAAAATTTCACATAATCTGTCAGGAGCAAAACCAGGAAAAAAGCTTTCCCATCTGCGATGCCTGGACCTGCTCCACTTGATCACGAAGCCAATGTAATGCATGTGAGAACCTTGTCACAGCACCCTGCTTCCGATAGAGTTGTCCTTGGTATCCGTGAGGGGTTTGGGCCCCAGGTCCCTCATGGATGCTGAAATCTGAAGACATTCATGTCCATTATATAAAATGACATAGAAGCTGGGTGTGGTGGCACACGCCTTTAATCCCAGTACTTGGGAGGCAGAGGTAGGAGGATCGCCGTGAGTTTGAGACCAGCCTGAGACTACAGAGTGAATTCCAGGTCAGCCTGAGTTAGAGTGAGACCCTACCTCAGAAAACCAAAAGTAGATAAATAAATAAATAAAATAGAGCTGGACGTGGTGGCACACGCCTTTAATCCCAGCACTCAGGAGGCAGAGGTAGGTGGATCGCCGTGAGTTGGAGGCCACCCTGAGAATACATAGTTCATTCCAGGTCAGCCTGGGCTAGAGTGAGACCCTACCTCGAAAAACCAAAAAATAAATAAATAAATAAACAAAATAATGACATAGTGTGTGCATAACACCTATACACATATCCTTCCAGATCCTTCTCAACCTCCCAGTCACTTTATAATACCAAATACAATGCAAACATGAGGTGAACACATGCTACACTGGGTCTTTTCGGGAATAATGATGAGGAAAAAGTCCATACATGTGCAGTACAATTTTTTCTCAACTCACACTGGATGAATTTGCACGTGTGGAATGCACGTGTGTGCATTTTAAATTCATTATGAGGGCTGGAGAGATGGCTCAGCAGTTAAGGCGCTTTCCTGCAAAGCCTAAGGACCCATGTTCGATTCTCCAGTTTCCATATAAGCCAGACGCACGAAGGTGAGGCAAGCAAAAGGTCGCACATGCCCACTAGGTGGCGCAAGTTTGATTTCAGTGACTGAGGCCCTGGAGTGCCAATTCTCTCTCTCCCCTGGTCTCTCTATCATCTCTCTCTCACTCTCTCTAAAAAATTATTAAATTCATTATGAAATAGATTTTGGCAGCTGTGACTGGAGAGCAAGCATGAAAGCAATTTGACCAAGATGGAGGCTCTTTCTCTTTGACGAGAGGCTGAGCTGGGAAGATGGTTGTGCTGTGTGAAGGTATCAGGGCTCCAGGATTCTTCTGTCTTGAATGTCTGCCATCCTGCTGCACTGTCCTCATGCACATGGTCCAACGTGGTCACCCCCCCGCCCCCGAGTTCTCATTCCAGCCAACAGGAAGTAGAAAGGGTGGGGCGTGTGGTCTAGAAGTTGCATACATCTTGTCTTCTTGTCGTCTTGGCTGGGTTCTGAATGTGCCCCTGAGTTCATATGGGGACTCAACTGCTTAAGGTGACGTAGCAGGACGAGGCCATTCTTTCAGGATGAAGACACAAGGGCAGAACTGTAATGTGCTAGAAGCTGGTGCCCTGAGTTGAATGTTGAGGTGGCAGAACCTAGTGGGGAACGCCTAGGTCACAGTGGTCAGGAATGGATTAACACTGGCATGCGTCGCATCTGGTATTGAGAAAGAGCAAACTTGACACGTGCCTGTGTCATGTTGATGTCATCTACTGTGAGGTCTCAGCGGAGCCAAGCAGATGCTGGAGCTATGCTCTTGAACCACCCCAACTATAAGCTAAAGAAACTTTGCTTGGGGCTGGAGAGATGGCTTAGTGGTTAAGGTGCGTGCCTGTGAAGCTTAAGGATACCAGTTCGATTCTCCAGGTCCCATGTAAGCCAGATGCACATGGTGGCGCATGCATCTGGAGTTCATTTGCAGTGGCTGGAGGCCCTGGCGTGCCCATTCTCATTCTCTCTCTCTCTCTCTTTCCTTTCTCCTTTCTCTGTGTCTAATAAATAAATATAAATAAAAATATTTAAAAAGAAAGAAAGAAATTTTTCTTCATGGAACACCCAGTCTTGGATATGTGCTTCTGGAGGCAGGCTTAGGGGTGTTCTAGCCAGCTTCCTTTTCCAGAGCTTGGCTCATCTTCCCGCTGTTGTTTCCCACCTGCTGTGGTGGCCTCTGCTCGTGCCGTGCTTTCCCTGCCATCACGAAGCTTCCCCTCAAGACTGTAAGCCAAAATGAACTTTTCTACCATCAGCTGCTTTGGGCTGGTGGCTTTGTCCCAGCAATGAGAAAGTAACTGGGATACCTTGGATACATCCCATCCAACAGTCCTTCAAACACACCCTGTGGACTTAGCCTCAGATTCCTAAAGGATCTATCTATCCCCTTAGCCCCACCCACTGGCAGGGCCAGATTGATCCCCATTAGGCGTGGGGGAAGCTGGGCTGAAGGGCTCAACTTGAATAGCTCCTTTCTTCTCACAGGCTCTTCCTCCCTCAAAGCCGTCACTGATTAACCCTTCCAACCAGATAACCACTCCATGGGAGAAGAAAACGTGTGCTTATCCTAGGTCATAAAGCATCAATATTGACTTCTGACAGTGAAGCCAAGGGAGAAGGAGATGTGGGAGCTGCTGGGCAGGATTGCCTGAGACACTACGTGTAAACACTCAGGGGCTGGCTCAGCATCCTCCTTCCACATGGAGAATATTAGAGGACCCGGCTTCCTGTTCCCAAAGAGCCATATTCCTACTGCCGTCCTGTCTAAGGGAGTCCCTGAGCCAGGGTCCCGGCTGCTGGGGGACCTCTTCTTCTGCCATCTGAAATCCCTCCACCCTGACCTCCGAACTCAAACCACCACTCTGTCTTTCCTTAATCTGGAGTTTGGACAAGTTACTGCCTGTGTTTGCTTTCCTAACTGGTAAAGTGCCACAATAATATGGCCCAGCACGCAGCTTGCTTAGGTCAGACAAAGAAGGTCATCATGCTTAGGAGCAGGTGGTGCTCACGTGAATGGCGTCCCTCTCTACTTCCTCTCTTGGTATGCACAACACTTTCTGGCCTCCTTCGTGTTTCTGGCTAAGCTCCCCAGATGTAGCTTTGGGGTAGACAATGCTATATGCTCCCAGGCCAGAAACCAAAGAAGGGTGGGTCAGAGTTGGATCTCATCCCACTTCCCTTGGCACATACTGGATCAAGCCCCTAATCTCCCACTCAGCTCTGGTTCTCCATCAGGGCCCCAAAGAGAGGTCTGTTGCCATATGCTGTATATTTCTCTAGTAGGACCACTGGGCTGGGAGTCCAGCTATGGTCTTCTGCAAGAATCTCACATCATTTTTCCAGGGTCTGTGTTCATGCCCTGCCCCTTCCTCCTGCCCCTGCCATCCTTCTGGTTGGCCAGAATGAAAAGGTGCCCGCTTAGGGCTGGGTACTGTCTATAGCTCACAAACACTGGCTTGGCAACTGCAGGAAGCAGGTATCCGAGCCTCCTTGATCTTCACCTGAGGCCAGCGCCCTTTCATCCTTCCCCTGCTCCATGTGAGCCCCAACTGATGCTGCAGGAGTTCAAGACCCCAGCCCCAAGCACTCTCCACCCAACTGGCCAGGGGCTGTGTCCTTGGGCACCTGGTCAATGATTAACACTGAGCAAACTCAGGCCCCTGCCAGGACTCTCAGCAGGGTCAAGACCAGACAAAGGCCCTCCTGTCTGGCAGAGCTGCCATCTTGCTGGGAGGTTACTGACCACTCTATCAGTTCAGGCCAGCCAACACCCCCATCTCCAGCAAGGAATGGGGTGGAGGGGGACCAGAGGAAGAGAATGTAATGGGGGTTTGTGAAGCCTCAGAAGCCCCAGCTTCATGTCTGTGAGTATTGTGGCATGGAGACTGGCGGGTTGAGGGTCCATTGATGGGCTCCCCAAGTCACGGTGCTTCTGCACCTGTGTGTTACAGGGTTGGTGATGGACAGATGTCACCTCTCAGTCCCTTCTTCCTTCTCTCCCTCCAGCGCTTTTCCCTTCCTTAAAAAACCTGCTACATGTCTTCTCTGCCAGCCCTGGAGTCACCCATCTCTTGTTACACCCTAAACTTTCTCCTATTCCTCACCACCTAGGCTTGATGCCCCCATGGTCCTGGGAAACCTCTCAGTCCATCGTATTTTCCTTCCTCCTTCAGGAAGTCCCCCCTTGAGCCCTTGGATCTTATCTTTCTTTAAAATGAAAATGTTTTCTTTCTTGGGCTGGAGAGATGGCTTAGCGGTTAAGGCACATGCCTGCGAAACCTAAGGACCCCAGTTCGACTCTCCAGGTTCTGCGTAAGCCAGATGCACAAGGGGGCACATGCATCTGGAGTTCATTTGCAGTGGCTGGAGGCCCTGACGTGTCCATTCTCACTCTCCCTCTCTCTGTCTCTAACAAATAAATAAATAAGTAAATAAAAATAAAATCTTTAAAATGTTTTCTTTATTTGAGAGAGAGAGAGAGAGAGAGAATGCCAGGGCCTCTAGACATTGCAAACAAACTCCAGACACATGCACCATCTTGTGCATCTGGCTTATAAGGGTACTGGGGAATTGAACATGGGTCCTTAGGCCTTGCAGGCAAGCAAATCTCTCCAGCCCCATGGGTCTTATCTTCCCGATTCCTTTACCTGGACACCTCTCCAACACCTGTCGCCTCATTGTGTGTTCTTTGTCTCCCTGCTACATACATTGCAGGGGCAGATGTAGGGGCCTGCGACACTCTTGTCCGTTGCAACTGAAGGAGGGAATGGTGGCAGCTTCAGGGGTTCGCATTGTCTGAGAGGGCCCTGGGGAGGATGGACACTCTACCAGTGCTACCAGACAGCCTTTCTTTCAACCATTCTGCCCAGTGTTTCATAAGTCACGCATTCTTATCAAGTCAACTGCCCTAGAGACTATGGGTCCCTTCAGAAGCCCCCTGGACAAGGTCAGTCCTCACCAACCTCTTCCAGGGTTCTCCTGCTCCAGGAATCCTCTGTGGCTCACCTGCCATGGATGGGCTTCCTAGACCAGCTCTGCCTGGCAAGTGGAGGCACTGCAACTCCAAGGTCAAAACAGGAAGACGTTGGCTGTGGGAAGGGATGTGGAGAGCTAGGAAGCCCGGAAGGACTCCCCCATATCTCTCGGGGTTTTCTCTAAAGGCTGGTAATTAGGAGGTACCAGGCCTTCCACAAGTGGAAGCTACTTGCTGTGCTGAGAGCTGTTGGAATGTCTGCTGTCCTTCATCGGCAGAGTCCCCATGCCACTTGGAAGCATCCCTGGCCAATTCTTGTAACTCCTCCCCCAGCTGGGCATAAGAAACCCTTCCTGAGGGCATGAGGGGACAAACTATTGGGAGCTTCTAGGAAGACACCTCTCAAACACACACACACACACACACACACACACACACACACACACACACACGGGCATCCCACTGCCAAATGCATTCCCTACCTCCCAGGACCTGGAGTCCACTTTCCTATGAAGTTATCTCTTAGTGCCCAGCTCACCAGGCCTTCCCTCAGGACCCCAGCTAAGAGCAGGAATGGAGGGGTGGACAGAAGGGCACAGTTACCCAGGAAGAATTATGGGTGAGGCCCACAGGTGAGTGGGAGTGAAAGGAGCATATGGGGCTAGTTGAGGGGAGCAGTGGACAGTCCTTGGGAGGCTGTGGTCTTCCGTTCATGCCTAGAAAGTCCTGGGCAGAAAGGTTCAGGCCTCTAAAAAAAAAAAAAAAAAAAAAAAAAATCCAATCCCAGCAGGAGGGCGCCACCTGCTGTGGGGAGGGACCACCAGCACTACTTGTTCCTCTGAAGAGAATTGAGCCTCATTTGGGCCTCCAGGACAAGTTCTACAGTGGGGGTGATCTCATGCCAGCCCACCACCTTCATAGATGGCCATTGTGCCGAATTGCCAGGCTCTTTCTTTTTTTAATCTATCTCAGAAGACATTATTTAAAAAATATTTTATTTTTACTTACTTATTTGACAGAGAAAGAGAGGGAAGGGGGAAGAGAATGGGCACGCCAGGGCCTCCAGCCACTGCAGATGAACTCCAGATGCATGCGCCCCCTTGCGCATCTGGCTAACGTGGGTTCTGGGGAAACGAACCTGGGTCCCTTTGGCTATGCAGATAAATGCCTTAACCGCTAAGCCATCTCTCCAGCCCTGCCAGGCTCTTCCTTTCTCTTCGCCTATCCAGGACCCCGCTCAGAGCATCCTAAGGGGATCTGAAGCCCAATGGAGGGCTCTTCTCTTCTGGAGGACCTCACCCCCAGCCTAGTACCCTCTCCTCATGCTGCCCTGTGCCCACTGCCTCCTGTGTGGCCTCCGGCGTGCAAATCCCACCCAAGTGCTTCTAGATTCATAGGAGAGTGCTCTCCCCAGACGGAATAAGTATCTAGGAACAGAGCAGCCTGCTCTCTTTGCTCCCCTCCAGGACTCCCCTTTCAGACCATCTCCCCATTGCCCGCGCCCCTCCCCCCCGCCCCGCCATCCTGCCACCTGTCCTTTAAAGCTATCATCTTTCTGTCTCACTCCCCTCTTGCATAATTTTTCTGCTTCCTTCTGGAAGAGATGCAAAGCACCCCACCTAGCCCACACACCTCTTCTGGCCCTCCCCTCTTCATTGGCTACACTCTCCCACTGTCCCTCTGTCCCTGGCTATGCTTGCTCCTCCACCCTCTCCCTGCTCCCGAGCCCACGGAGCACCCATAATTCCCCTTCCCCCCATTTCCATCAGAGTCTCCCCTTGGACTTGGACTCTACCCATGTAACCCCAACATCTGGTAGGCAAGCAGGAATGAATAAATGAGTGAACCAATGGCCAAGGATGAAATGGTAAAAGACTGAGTGACCCAGCCCTGCGTTTCCTAGGCATCCTCCCTCCCTGAGCCCTGTCCCTCACCCACCACTCCCTTCCTTGAGGACCCCTCTGGGAGATTCCCAGCAGCCTCCCCAGGCTCAGGATGCCTCCCTCCCTCACTCTACCCTTGTTACTCCACAGATAGGAAGCCCCGTCTCTTAGCCAGCCTTGGCGGCTTTGCTATATCCTCAGCGCACAAGCCCCAGGGCTTTTTCATCGCCCAGCTGCCTGGTTGGGTGGCTCGTTGTCCTCAGAAAGCCTTTGTTACATTTGGACATCAGACAGCTTGCTAGATTTGCGGGACAGGCATTACATCACCTGCTCCAGCATCACTTTTTTTTTTTTCCCCTCTTGGTTTTTCCAGGTAGGATCTCACTCTTGCCCAGGCTGACCTGGAATTCACTACATAGTCTCGAACTCACGGCGACCCTCCTACCTCTGCCTCCTGAGTGATGGGATTAAAGGCATGCGCCACCACGCCCGGCTTCCCTGTTGTTTTGCTGTTGGTTTGGTGCTTGTTTTGGGTGGTGGTGGTGGTGAGTTTTTGTTTTTTTTGCCTGCTTCTTCCACTATGATGGAACTTCCCCTGGATCTATAAACCGGAAATAAATCCCATTCCTCCCGTAAACTGTGGCTGGTTTAGAGCTAACTATAATATATTTGATTTGATTTGGATTGTTGGTTTATAGACATATACATTTATTTATTTATTTTAAAGATTTTATTATTTATTTATTTGAGAGAGAGAGAGACAGATAGAAAGAATGAGAGAATGGGCGTGCCACTGCAAATGAATTCCAGATGCATGTGCCACCTAGTGCATCTGGCTTACGTGGGTCCTGGGGAATTGAACCATGGTCCTTTGGCTTTGCAGGCAAGTGCCTTAACTGATAAGCCATTTCTCCAGCCCCCTTATTTTGGTTTTTTGAGGTAGGGTCTTGCTCTAGCCCAGGCTGACCTGGAATTCACTCTGTAGTCTCAGGGTGTCCTCGAACTCTTGGACTATGCCTCCTGAGCGCTGGGATTAAAGACGTGCGCCACCACATCTGGCCACCATAACTTTTCTGAGAGCTACCTGGGGAAATGTAACCTCGGAGCCAGTTTGGCATGGAAGACCCCTAGGCTCCTGTATTGCTCTTCTACATGACTTACTAAGAAGGGGAGCAGCCCACTGTCTAGCGAGGCCCTCAAGCAGTCTTACAGAGAATTCCAAACGCATGCCAAGGAGCAGGGGCCTTGTCTCATGAAGACACACCTTGGAATCAAAGCCCTCAGATAACCCACAGCCTTCACCAATGTCTTGACCACAGCCTCACCGGACCTTGAACCATCCTGCAAAGCTGCCTACCGATTCCTCCCTCAGAGGAAGTGTGTGAAAGACTGCCTATTTACTGTCGTTGTCAGCTGTAGAGTAACTTATCAAGCCACAAATAGATAATTAGTGCAGAATTTGGTAATTTTTATCACATCCCGGCAAAAACCCATGAGGGAGTCTCAGAGAAAGATCTGGTGCCTGGAATAAAAAAAGACAAAACTGAGCTGGGTATGGTGGCATGCGCCTTTAATCCCAGCACTCAGGAGGCAGGGGTAGGACGATCGCCATGAGTTCGAGGCCATCCTGAGACTACAGAGTGAATTCCAGGTCAGCCTGGGCCAGAGTGAGACTCTACCTCAAAAAACAAAAACTAAAACAAACAAACAAACAAAAAAACTGGGCTGGAGAGATTAAGTTGCCTGCGAAGGCTGAGGACCCAGGTTTGATTTCCCAGGACCCACATAAAGCCAAATGCACAAGGTGGCGCACACATCTGGAGTTTGTTTGCAGTGGCTAGAGGCCCTGCCATACCCATTCTCTCCCTGTCTTCCTTTCTCTCTCAAATAAATAAATAAACTGGTTTTCAAAACAGGACAAAACTGCCCAAATGAACCTGTATAGGCATGTAGTGGTGGAGTTGAAATTCATCAATTGCAACTCTGATGTGTTAAAACCAGTGTCTTTTAAATTTTTTCTTGCACTGGTCTCATCTGAATCTGATGAAAATATTCCTTTTGTTCATAGGCGATGAGTGAATGAATGAGTGGATGAACGGAAACGCATTGAAGAAAAAGAAATTTTTTTACCTTGCCTATTGAGGGTAGCAGTATGTTTGTATGCGTGACTCGGTCTCCTTCGAGTCAAATGATGAGTTTTCCAGAGTTTTCTAAAGGCCTCCCCCTTCCAGTCAGGACAACGTTCTGGTGCAGAGAAACATTTATGGGCCTCGTAGGTGTAGGAAGAGGAGTTTACGAGGACCATGGAGTCTCTTTCTTCCCTACCCACCATGGGTCACAACTGCTCCAGCTTGACCCTGGTGCTCCTGTGCTGGGGCAAGGGTTTCTCCTGAAGTGTGAGGTCCCCATACATGGCTGGGGTGCAGCGTCTGCCTCTGTAGCCTCAGTCTCTACAAATGCCCTGGGACTAGCTAGGACCACCAGACCTCACTCTTCCCAAGAGAAAAGGTGGGTCACCATACTGTCAAGTCACTTCCTAGAGATTTTTGTCTATTTTTAAAAAATATATTAATTTATTTACTTGAGAGAGAGAGAGAGAGAGAGAGAGAGAGAATGGAGCACACCAGGGCTTCCAGCTGCTGCAAACGAACTCCAGATGCCTGCGCCCCCTTGTGCATGTGGTTTACGTGGGTCCTGGAGAGTCAAACTGAGATCCTTTGGATTTGCTGGCAAACACCTTAACCGCTAAGCTATCTCTCCAGCACACTTCCTAGAGTCTTTTAAAGTGGTACTACTGGGGCTAGAGGGATGGCTTAACAGCTAAGGCACTTGCCTGCAAAGCCAAAAGAACCAGGTTCAATTCCCCAGGACCCACGTAAGCCAGATGCATAAGGTGGTGCAT
The DNA here is from genome assembly GCA_036365145.1 of Orientallactaga sibirica. Taxonomy (NCBI): domain Eukaryota; kingdom Metazoa; phylum Chordata; class Mammalia; order Rodentia; family Dipodidae; genus Orientallactaga; species Orientallactaga sibirica. Next base: position 1,012,863 of record JAEOAD010001893.1, on the reverse strand, counting down.
GTGTCTGGAGTTCGTTTGCAGTGGCTGGAGGCCCTGGAGCACCCATTCTCTTCCTCTCTCTCTGCCTCTTTCTGTCACTCAAATACATAAATAAATAATAAAATAAAGCAGTATTACTCTGAATCATCACTCTGCCGAAGGGGCTCAACTAGACCTCGCCATAGCAAGAACTGGACAGCCCAGCCTCAACCCCTCCTTGCTGTGAGATTCTACCCGCTAACCCAGTTAGGGTTCCCCAGCTCTGAGCACCGCTCCAAGGCTCCTCTTGAGGAGTCGGATGCAGCTGATACTTGTTTTTCATGTTTTTGTTTTTTTTTTTTCCAGGTCAGCAGCAGCTTCTGACACCACATCCTGCTTTCTCTCTCCTGGATGCATTTCACGCCCCCACTGGAAGGGCTGCAAGAACAAAGGACCATGGAGAGGGCTGGAGGGATGGCTTAGTGGTCAAGGCGCTTGCCTGCAAAACCAAAGGACTCAGGTTTGATTCCCCAGGACCCACGTAACCCAGGTGCACAAGGTGGCGCACATATCCGGAATTCGTTTGCAGTGGCTGAAGGCCTTGGCATGCTCATTCTCTCTTTCTCCCTCTTTCTTTGTCTTCTCTCTCTCTCTCTCTCTCAAGTACATAAATAAAAATAAAATATAAAAAAGAACCATGGAGAATTGAAGAGCCATCTCTTCATTTACAAATGCCCCCGACACAGGCAAACATGCAGTTTGTATTTGCATATGCTGAGAGCCATGGACAAAGCTACTTCCAAAACCCCTGGAGATACCAGCTCCCCTGGACCTGAACTTGGGCTCGGGCCAGTGCAGAGCATACTTGTCTATGATTTCTTGACACTATCCAAATAGCACCCCACGCTATCCTTCCTCTTGACCCTCACAATATATATATATTTTTTAAGCTTCCCAATTTTATTCAACTACCTCACAAGCACAAAAAACAGTATCAACACTTCACAGTTTGGGGGTTGAGAGAGTAGACATTACGTAGTAAATTCAGCTACATAGCCTGAAATGTTGTTTGCTTTCTTTTAAGAGAATAACTGTCTTTAGGGCTGTCCCGCTAAGTTTTCTTTCTTTCTTTCTTTCTTTTCTTTTTTTTTTTTTTTGTCTTCACTTGATTGTTTATTAGATAATCTTTATAAACAATACAATAACATGGGAAGTGTTTATTTTATAAAGTTTCATTTTAAAAACCCAAGATGAAGCTGGGGGAGATGGCTCAGTGGTTGAAGACACTTACTTACAAAACCTAATGGCCTGGGTTTGATTCCCCAGGACCCCTGTGAATCCAGATGCACAAAGTGGCATGTGCATCTGGAGTTTGTTTGCAATGGGAATACCCTCACAATATTTTTTTGGACCCTCTCTGTCCCTGGTCTTGGAGGTAAGGTGCAGAGAAGGGAGTCACACCTCTGCTCAGCCCTTCTCAAGACACAGACATGATTGGCTGGTGGACTGCCACCACTGGAACTGCCTCTTGTCCCTGAAGGCTTTCAGAGGGCATCCAGGCTCAGGCCCCTCTACTGAGCTCCATCTGCTAGTCCACATGATTTCTCTAAGACATCCAAAGATGTCTTCAATTCTGCTCAGGCCCACTGACTTACCTGCCTTCTACCCCAGAGCCATTTGCCCCCCTTCCTGCCTCTCCTGTACCTCCCCGTGTGCTGCTGGTCCACTGAAGACTTCCCACACCTCCCTCTCCCATCACCGCCCGGGACCAGGTGCTCAGAGTACACTTCCTCACCAGCTTCTCCCTTCTCCACCTGCCACCAGCCCCTTCCTGGTGGTGTTAACTGGGCAGTGAGTTCTAGCCCCTTGGTGAAAAGCTGGTGCCCACACGATGCCCCTCTTTAGATCCTTGAGAGCTCCTGTCTCCTCTGGTCCAGCTGTTTGATGCCACAGGGTGTTTGCCTTTGGCAGTAGTTCCTCTGACCGGCCCAGGTCTAGCCCCCTCTCACTTTGGGCCACACACACACACACACACACACACACACACACAACAGCATGGAGCCTGTGGTTCTCTGGAATGCTTAGTCATCTTTTCATCTTTCATGACCCTGCCTGAGTCACTCCCCACGGGAGAAGGTTCTGAGTCAAAATCAACCACGCCTTCTTTTTCTGTGTAACTGTGGAATCTCGTTTGATTGGTGCCCCACCACCTCTGCTCTTTTTCCTGGCTACGTTCTGGTTGTTGGATCATTACCTCTTTTTTCTAAAATTATTTCTTAGCATGTATACATGTGTGTGGTATGTATGTGGGCACACACCTGCACGTATGTAAGTGCATAAAGACCAGTTGTCTCCACCTTTATTTTTTTGGCGGGGGGGGGGGCGCGGTGTTTCAAGGTCTCACTCTAGCCCAGGCTGACCTGGAATTCACTATGTAGCCTCAGGGGGCCTTGAACTCACGTCACTCCTTCTTCTCTGCCTCCCGAGTGCTGCGATTAAAGGCGTGCACCACCGTGCCCAGCTTCCACCTTATTTTTTTTTTTTTGGTTTTTGCGAGGTAGGGTCTCACTCTGGCCCAGGCTGACCTGGAATTAACTATGTAGTCTCAGGGTGGCCTCGAACTCTTGGCGATCCTCCTACCTCTGCCTCCCGAGTGCTGGGATTAAAGGCGTGCGCCACCACGCCCGGCTTCCACCTTATTTTTTAAGACAACTTCTCTCACTGAATCTGTAGCTCATCAATGCAGCGAAATGGCTATCAAGCTCCAGGGATCTCCCTGCCTCTGCCTCCTGAGTGGTTGAGTTACTGTGCCCAGTTTTTATGTGGGTGCTAAACTCAGCCCCTGATGCGTGTATAGCAGGCAACTTCATCCACTGAGGAAGCTTGCCTGCAAGACCATCACCTCTTGCCCTGATTTTTATTTTTGTCCTCTGATTGTCTCACTCCTTCAAGTCAATGGAGACATAACAGCCCATTGGTCCTTTGAAAATGCAGGGTAGGGCTAGAAAGATGGCCTAGCAGTTAAGACACTTGCCCGTGAAGCCAAAGGACCTAGTTTTGATGATTCAGTTCCCACGTAAGCCATATGCACATGGTGGTGCATGTGTCTGGAGTTTGTTTGCAGTGGCTGGAGGCCCTGGCCTGCCCATTTGCTCTCTCTTCTTTCTACCACTCTCTCGCTCTCAAATAAATAAAAATTTTTTTAAGGGCTGGAAAGATGGCTTAGCAGAGATGGCCTGTGCAGTTAAGGACCTAGTTTTGATGATTCAGTTCCCACGTAAAGCCTAAGGACCCATGTTCTCTCTCTCTTTCTAGATCCTCACTCAAATAAATACAAATTTTAAAAAGGACCGGAGAGATGGCCTAGCAGTTAAGGCACTTGCCTGCGAAGCCTAAGGACCCATGTTTGACTCTCCAGATCCCACGTAAGCCAGATGCACAGAGGTGAGGCAAGCGCAAGGTCACACATGCCCACTAGGTGGTGCAAGCGTCTGGAGTTCGATTGCAGTGGCTGAGGCCCTGGCATGCCAATTCTCTCTCTCTCTCCTCCCCAACCCCGTTTCTCTCTCTAAAAAAAAGATTTTTGAGACAAGGTTTCATACTGAGTCCAGGCTATCCTGGAACTCATTATATAGTCCAGACTGGGCTCAAACTCACTGTAATCCTCCTGCCTTAGCGTACAAGTATAGGATTACAGGCCATGTCTGGCTTGATTTTTTTTTCATTCTTTTATTTTTTTATTTTTTATTTATATTTTTATTTTTTGGTTTTTGCGAGGTAGGGTCTCACTCTGGTCCAGGCTGACCTGGAATTAACTATGTAGTCTCAGGGTGGCCTCGAGCTCTCGGCGATCCTCCTACCTCTGCCTCCCGAGTGCTGGGATTAAAGGCGTGCGCCACCACGCCCGGCTCATTCTTTTATTTTTATATGTTTTCAGGCAAGTTCTCCCTATCCAGCCTGGTGGGCGTAGAGCTCAGTATGTAGAGTGGGCTGACCTTCAAGCTTGCACTGACCCTCCTGCTGCTTGACAAGTGCTAGCATTGCAGGTGTGTGCAGTCCCATCTGGCAGTCTGTGTTGCCTGCAGAAGCTCCAGTTTTAGAAGGTGCAAGCTTTGCCTGCTTCCTTTACTGGTGGATCCCACAGCCCAGAGGGCTGCCGACCAGTTGTGCACACTCCACAACGAAGGAGCCAGCCAGTCATCGGGGTTCCTTCAGCAGCCAGTGAGTGAGGCTTAGGAGATGGAATTCGTGTCTGGCCACCACAGGTTATCGCCAGGGCCTGGCCACGATGGAGTGCTACTGCAAACGAACTACCAGCCACAGCGCATGTACAAGAATCAGCTGGTTTTTTTTTTTTTTTTTTTTTGTTTTGTTTTGCGAGGGAGGGTTTCACTCTGGTCCAGGCTGACCTGGAATTAACTATGTAGTCTCAGGGTAGCCTTGAACTCTTGGCGATCCTCCTACCTCTGCCTCCCGAGTGCTGGGATTAAAGGCATGCGCCACCACGCCCGGCTTCAAGAATCAGCTGTTGAATGAATGAATGAGTGACGAATGGATGAACAAGTGAGTGGATGAATGGGCCCTATTCTGGCTAAGGGAGAGGCTCAGGGGCATGGCCAGATTGGCTCAGATCGGCACAAAGGGTATCATCTATTGCCAAATGGGTCCAAGCTCTTCACCTTGGAAAGTGAGACTTTCACTTTCTCTGGAAGCTTGCCTTGTGCCATCCCCCCAAACCACCCCCCGCATCCAGGCACCACCAGCTTCTCCTCAGAGGAATCCATGTTGACCTCAGCTCATATGAGGCCTCCTGAGGTTCGGCCAATACTTGATGTTTTCCAAGAACAGCCCAAGACTATGGGTAAAGGCACTCCTTTGCCCCCAGGGGTTTGAAGTACAGTGGTGACACACAAAGTGTCCTGCAGGGCTCCCAATGTGTTTGGGGACCTATTCATAGGCAGCCAGCCGGTTCTGGGCTGGAGACTCCTGGCAACCTCTGTGGAGGTGGGTCTGGCCTTACTAGGCGTCCCTCTGAGGACAGATGTGGGATGCAGGAACTCAGCTTTAAGTTGACGAGAAACTCAACTGCACACAAAGCAGGGCGAGCAGCCAGGGCCTCTTTCTGTCCCCTCGTTCCCTGTGACATAGGCTGTCTGTCATATCCTGACTCTCAAGGAAATCAGAAGGTGGGGGGAAGGGCTCAGCTTTCCCAGGTCCAGGGCTTTGGACCCCAACTTGGGCTTTGGGGTTTTGGGCCGTTTCTATAAACCACAGTCACATGTTCCTTCGTGTAACCTGAGGCCCTGACAAGGCATGAGTCTGCACTCCAGCTCCCGAGACACATCTGCTTCTCATTTCCTTCCCAGGAAAACGGCCCAATTTCCATGAGCGCCTGGTTCAAGACAAGCCTCCCCACGGCCAGCCTCACCCAGCCGAGCTCTGGCACCGCGTGGGGGTGCGTGGGGCGCCGAAAGAGCAGCGTATACAGTGTGTGTGGTAGAGCTGGGTTTGGGCAGGGAAGCCTGAATTCTTGGACTGGCTCTGTCCATTTCTCCCTGTGTGTCCTACCAAGAGCCCCTTAACCTCTCTGAGCCTCAGCTTTTCCATCTGTAAAATGTGTTACTCTACTGACAAAAGGATTGTTAGGGTTTGGGGAACTATGGTTAGCTAGATACTTGGTGATAATCGTTGTTTTTCTCAAACTAGAACCCACTCTGTTGAGCAAAATCGAGTCCGTTTCTAAAGTCCTTTATCTGCAAGCATTATTAACTGGCCAGGATGTCTGTGTTAGGCCCTTGGGCGGGAGGCAGGAGTCCAAAGTGATAAACCATTTATGTTCCTTGGTTGGGAAGGGTTCCACCCGTAACCAAACCAAACAAATCAAACCACAGCCCAGCAAACTGAAGGGCCATGGGAACAGGGCAAAGTCTGCCCTGAAAACAACAGATTCTATTTGTATTGTTAGTGGAGACCTGTCATTTTCAAGACCTCCTTAATTTCCTCGCTCCAAATGACTTCTCCTTCTTCATGTTCCCTCTTTCTTTCTTTTTTCCTTTCCTTTCCCTTCCCTTCCTTTTCTTTCCTTTCCTTTCCTTTTTCTTTCTTTCTTTCTTTCTTTCTTTCTTTCTTTCTTTCTTTCTTTCTTTCTTTCTTTCTTTCTTTCTTTCTTTCTTTCTTTCTTTCTTTCTTTCTTTCTTTCTTTCTTTCTTTCTTTCTTCTTTCTTTTTTTTTTGAGAAACACATACAGAGAGAGAGACTGAGAATTGGCATGCCAGGGCCTCAACCATTGCAATTGAACTCCAGACACTTGTGCCACCTACTGGGCATCTGCAACCTTGCAATTTCCTCACCTTTGTGCTTCTGGCTAACATGTGATCCAGAGAGTCGAACATGAGTCCTCAGGCTTCGCGGGCACGCGTCTTAACAGCTAAGCCATCTCTCCAGCCCCATGCTCCACATTTCTAACATCCAAACCCACTCCACCTGAGGGCAGCTCATCAAGGGGACATCACAGAAGGAGACCACACTTTGCATACTACCCTGAGATCCCTGGAGCCCCCTCAGCCCGACCGCTATGCCTGCCAGGTCTGCTGAGTTGAGAGAGCTAGGGGCTTGGCGGAGGAGTGAGATGAGGCACCAGGGTATGGGCGGGGGGGAGCTGCCCTCAGCTCTGCCCCACTTCCAGATGGACATCAGGACTGACTCAGAGTGCCCACCACAGATCCCAGGGCACTCTGGGTATCATTGCTGAAGTGTTCCTCAAAGCAAAAAAGCATCACCCTGCGAGGCAGCCACTACTGTGCAGGAAGTCATAGCTATGAAAGTTTGTCTTTTTGACCCCTACATGGTGCCACTCTCTAGTGCCTCCATGCCTTGGCTATTTTTTTTAAAATAAATGTTTTATATTTTATTTTTATTTTTGTGTGTGTGTGAGAGAGAGAGAGAGAGAGGGAGGGAGAGACAGAGAAAGAGAGAATGGGATTACCAGGACCTCCAGCCACTGCAAACAAACTCCAGACACATGCGCCACCTTGTGCATCTGGCTTACGTGGGTCTTGGGGAATTGAACCTGGGTCCTTAGGCTTTGCAGGCAAATGCCTTAACTGCTAAGCCATCTCTCCAGCCCATGCCTTGGCTTTTGAAATACGTTCATTTTAATAAATCAACTTTAGTGAAGGACACTTCACATACAAAACTCACAGAATTTTTTTTCCAGATCTACCTGGAATTCATGTAACCAAGGGTATATGCCTATATTAAACCAGAGCTTTCAATCACCAGGTAACAAAGACTATCTCAACCCTAGTTGATATAATTCCACTTTTATTTTATTTTTTGACAATGTTATACATATATAATGTATTTTGATCATATCACCCCACTATCTTCTCTTATCCCCATCACTCTCCTACTGAACCTCTTTCTTTCCAACTAGTCCCCCTTGTGTGTGTGTGTGTGTGTGTGTGTGTGTGTGTGTGTGTGTGTGTGTGTGTGTTTTGGACTCACTGAGTTTAACTGGGTCCCATGGGAGCAACGTTCAGGCAAGACCATTCACCTCCTCCCTCCAGAAAGCCCCTCGTTCTGGGCTTGAATTTTTTCCATCTGAATAAAAGGGAAAAGACAGGCTGGAGAGATGGCTTAGCAGTTAAGGAGCATGCCTGCGAAGCCCAAGGACCCAGGTTTGATTCTCCAGGTCCCACGTAAGCCAGATGCACATGGTGGCGCATGTGTCTGGAGTTTGTTTGCAGTGGCTGGAGGTCCTGGTGTGCCCATTATCTCTCTCTCTCTCTTTCTCTTCCTCTCTCTGTCTTTAATAAATAAAAATAAATCTTAAAAAAAAAAAAAAGGAAAAGATGCTGGGCATGGTGGCACACACCTTTAATCCCAGCACTTGGGAGGCAGAGGTAGGAGGATCACTGTGAGTTGGAGGCCAGCCTGGGGAATTCCAGGTTAGCCTGGGCTAGAGTGAAACATTACCTCGGGGGGAAAAGGAGGAGGAGGAGGGGGAAAGTGAGGGGGAGGAAGAGGGAAAGGAGGAAGATGAGGAGGGGAAGGTGAGGGGAAGGGAAAGGAGGAAGAGAAGGAGAAGGAAGAGGGGGAAGGTAAAGAGGAAGGTGAGGGGGAGAAGAGGGGGAGGGAAAGGAGGAGAATATTATGGGCCTCTGTGCCAGGGAGATGAGATGAAGAGATCCGGCAAGGTGCTGGGTGAGTGCTGTTCACTGAGTACCTAGCGTGGCCCTTTCTGTCCTAACACCTCCTTGACGCTCATGTCAGGCTCACCTGACTAAGTGAAGACTGGAGACATCGCTGGGCGAGGCTTGGAGCCATCTCTGTCTGCCTCTGGAAGTCCAGTGAGGTTGGAGACCGAGGATCGGGCTGGCTTTGGCCCTAAGCCTAGCCCAGAAGATGGACCCGCTGTTCTTCTGAGCCTTTCGAAGGTTGGCAGCGTTGATGGCAGGGAGTTCAGGGACTGGTAAGTAGTGCTGGTGACTAGTGTAAGCTGTACAGGGCCCCAATGTCAGAGGGCCTCACGCTTGGATTAATATTCTGATGTCACTATTTTGAAATCCTTCCTGATTTTTTTTGTTTGTTTGTGTTTTTTGTTTTTTGAGGTAGGGTTTCACTCTAGCCCAGGCTGACCTGGAACTCACTATGTAATCTCAGGGTGGTCTTGAACTCACGACGATCCTCCTACCTTTGCCTCCCCAGTGCTGGGATTAAAGGCGTGCGCCACCACACCCGGCTTCTTTCCTGATTTTTAAACAAGTGGCCTCTACATTTTCATTTTGCACTGGGCCTCACCAAATATGTAGCCAGTGGTGATGGTGGGGAGGGAAGAGCGAGCTGGCTCATTATGTCCCTAGGAGAGCTGGTGTCGCCGCCTTCCCCTCTCCCCACACCCTTCCTACAAAGCCATGCACACTCACTCACTGGGGGTGTGGAAACCTGACTCCTGGGCTGGATAGCAGGATTTCTGAGTCCCTTCCATGTCCTCTCCACAGAGGGCCATCAGGAGGGTGGGCGGTGTCACACAGAGACCTCAGCCACCAGGAGCTGGAGGTCTGCTTGGCCTGGAACTCCTCTTGGGAACAACTTCTGCTCAAAGAGCCTGCTGGCCCGGCCACTGAATTCCCATTTTCTGACGATTCTCCCCCCTCTCCCCCCCGCCACCTCCACAGGACTCTGCAGCTCAAGTGCAAAAAGAAAGAAAGAAAGAAAGAAAGAAAGAAAGAAAGAAAGAAAGAAAGAAAGAAAGAAAGAAAGAAAGAAAAGAAACGGGAAGGGAAGGGAAGGGAAGGGAAGGGAAGGGAAAGGAAAGGAAAGGAAAGGAAAGGAAAGGAAAGGAAAGAAAAGAAAAGAAAGGAAAAAAAAAAAAAAGAAAAGAAAAGAAAAGAAACACAGCTGAGCACCAACCAAGGGGGCTTGGGTTTCATCACATTCAACTTCCCACGCCACGGCCAGAGGTCAGGGTCCAGCAGAGCTGCTGGCCAGGGGCCTGGGCTGTTAGGTAGAAAGAGCGTGGGCTCCTGTCCTAGCCAAGCTTCCTATACTCCCCAAAGGACCAATTTGGAGCCTCAGTTTCTACCCTGTGTAATGGAACAGGATTCTGTATGGCTGGAGTTGATGCCAAGATACAGAGAAGGTGGGTCTCAGAGGCCAAGGCTTGGAAGGTGGGGCCAGCACTCCACTGTCCAATAGAATAGCTGCCAGCTAGCATAGACATGCCAATCCATTCAAGTGAAAGAAGATGGACAGGCTTCGATCCTCCACCAGTCCAGTCACATTTGAAGCTCCCTAGCCCAGCATGTGGCTCATGGCTACCATATTGGGTGGCACAGAGATGAAACATTCCATTTCCATAGAAAGTGGCTCCTGGCTGTTGGACTAAAAACGAGCTGGGACTTTGAGGAAGCTGGTCTGAGCTGTTGGACATGGAGTCCTGGGGCTGTGGGGGTTGCAGCTGGCCTTATCATCGGAAACCCACCCTGGTGATGGTGACTGGCCCTCCCTGCCCTCGGGCAAGGTTGTAGTGTGCCCTGTCATCACCCAGAGTGGGCAGAACTGGCAAGGCCCTCCCCCTTTTGATACCAAAAGCATCTGACCATTCCATAAGTCAAGCTTTGCCGCCTCATCCCCACAGTTCCTGACCTTGCGGCTAGGTGCCCAAGAGACCCTTATGTGGCTGAAGTCACGTAGCTTCTCCCACCATTTCTGTCATCTCTCTTGCAGCTCCTCCCTCACAACTCTGAAGTCACGTAGCTTTTCCAGCCTCATGACTTCTACCTTCCAACACCAGCCAATTAGAGAGCAACCCATAAACTATGTATCCAGTCGCCATATAGTCTGTATGGGCCTTCTCAACCTTTCTCAAGTGTTTATAAACCCACTCCCCTGTTGAATAAACGAGAGTGCTGTCCATCAGACGGCCTCCCGGGTGTTCATTGCCCGTAGCACTCACCCACTGCTCCAGGACCCTGCTTCCCCCCAATTCCTCCTGCACCCAGGACGTCGGTGGCCAACGACTCCCGGGAACAGGGAGGACCCACAGCTGGGCATGATGGCAAGGTGCCAGGAACACTAGCAGCTTTATTGTCCTCAGGTGGAAAGGGGGTCTGGAGGAGAGATGCCCAGGAAGCACCCCCAGTGTTCCTTCAGCCTCAAGACTGAGGAGATGAACTTCTGCTGGAGGTGTGGACACCTGACTCCCAGGCTGGATGCCAGGCTTTCTGTGTCCCCACTGAGTGACTAGAGGTGCCAGGGAGCCTCTGAGAGGGAGGAGATATGCTCCCTTACCAGCAAGAGGCCACTTCCAAATGGGAAACTCATCACTCCCTCTTGCTTTTCCTCTAGAGAGTCAAAGAATGTTTTCCACTGGGCCTGGGGAAGCCCTCGTGGGCTCTGGAGCACTGGTTCTCAGACTTTAGCCTGTGTCAGTCAGGTCGAACTATAGATTTGTGGGTTCAGTTCAGCTTACTGCTCCATAGCATTTGCCGTGCCTGTATCAAATCACTGGTTTAATCTGGGCACATTAAAAAGTGGACCTTGGCCTGGAGAGGTGACTTAGTGGTTAAGGCGCTTGCCTGCGAAGCCTAAGGACCCATGTTCAACTCTCTAGATTCCACGTAAGCCAGACACACAAAGGTGAGGCAAGCGCAAGGTCGCACATGCCCACTAGGTGGCGCAAGTGCCTGGGGGTCAGTTGCAGTGGCTGAGGCCCTGGTGTGCCAATTCTCTCTCTCTCAAAAGAAAAATAAAAAATTTAAAAATGGATCTTGCAGGGAGGGTAATGTGAGCTGCTAGACAAGAGTGGGAAGGAAGAAAGGTGGAGATGGGGAAGAGAAGATGGAGGGAGAGATCGTGGACAATTGGGAAGGAAAGGCCTGAGTGTGTCTCCTTGTGGGTCCTCACCATTCCTGGGGGTCATTGGCCACTGATGTCCCAGGCACAGGAGGAGTTGGGGTGAAGCAGGGTCCTGGAGCGGGTGAATGCAACGGGTAATGAACCACTCAGAAGGCAGTCTGATGGATAGCATGCTCTCGTTTATTCAAAAGGGGAGTGGGTTTATAAACACTTGAGAGAGGTTGAGAAGGCACATAGTTTATGGGTTGCTATCTAATTGGCTGGTGTGGGAAGGCAGAAGTCATGAGGAGAAGCTACAAGGGCGACAACAGAAGTGGCGGGAAAAGCTATGTGACTTTAGCCACTTAAGGGTCTCTTGGGCAGCTGGCCACAAGGTCAGGAACTGTGGGGGGCAAAGACTGACTATGGAATGGTCAGATGCTTTTGGGATAGAGGAGAGGGCCCGCCAGTTCTGCCCATGCTGGGCGAAGATAGCGCACACTACAACCTTGCCCGAGGGCAGACAGGGCCAGCTCCGTCGCCAGAGTGGGTTCCCAACGATAAGGCCAGCTGCAACCCCCACAGCCCATGGTCTCCAGCCATGTCCAACTGCCCAGGCCAGCTTCCTCACAGTCCCAGCCCATGTTTAGCAATGCCCAACACCTCCTTATGAAATTCTTCCTTCTTTTTTTTTTTTTAAAAATTATTTTTATTTATTTATTTGAGGAGAAAGAAGGAGAGAAAGCAAGAGAGAGAATGGGCACTCCTGGGCCTCCAGGCACTGCAAGTGAACTCCAGATGCATGTGCCACCTTGTGCATCTGCTAACATGGGTCCCGGGGAGTTGAACCTGGGTCCTTTGACTTTGCAGGCAAGCGCCTTAAGTGCTAAGCCATCTCTCCAGCCCATGAAGTTGTTCCACATCTCTCCTGCTCCTCACGATGGCCTTGTAAGTTGGTAGAATGTGGCTGAGAGAGGTTCCACGGGGTCCGAGCTATCACATGGTCACTAGAGAATCCCGCTGGACTCTGTTTCCTTTTCCTTCCAGCCCTCCAGCTCTGAGCATTTTCCGATGAAATAAGCCTGGGAAATGGAGAAGGCTCGGGGCTGTGAATACATATTTTGCTGTTGTTGTTGTGTTTTCTGGGCTCATTCAGCTGTGACAGGAAGCTTGGCTATGTGCGGGCATCTGAGGCCCGGCTCTTAACGGTGCTTCTGAGGCCTACGTCTTTACATGATATGTATAGTCTCAGTTATAAATATTAGCAGGTCTCTGTGGCCCGCTCAGCCCCCACCCACACCCACCCAGGACGTGCCATCCTCCTCAACCACTCCTCTATCCGGTACCACCCTCAGGATATCTGGAAAGGGTGGGTAAGCGATGGGTCTTGGGCTGGGAAACCAAAAATGAGTGGAACCCAAAAGCTGGCCTTTCCTGTCTTCTGGAGACGGTTGTTGACACTGGTGAGGAAACCACTATCATACAGCCAGCTAGCTGCGAATATTCTAGAATGACCTTCCTTTCATAGGTGAGGGAAGAGAGATCCCCTTTGGAAAGTTAACGAATGTCTTCCCTCTTCCTCCACAAATGCCCTCCGAGACAGGCATGGTCCCTTTTCAGCACAACACTGGAGAGAAGCTTGTTGGTTGCTTCTATGTAAGCCACTGCCAGCACCCCAACAGTTTGGTTCTGATCCCCCCCGCCCACACACACACACCTTTTGGCTTCCACCTCAGGCCCTGGAGCACAGCTGATTTAGTATTTCCTGTCTTTTTGACAATCTCTATGCACACAACAGGCCTCATTCAAACCACTTTGAGGGCATCTCTCTACGCCTTCCTCTGGCTTCATTAAGCCGTTAATGTTAAGCAGTATAAATTTTGGGCATTTTAACAACCTGATCAGAAACTTGCTCCCAGTTCCTGTCCCTGCCCTGCTGGGAAGCACATTTCTCAAAGGGTTAATTAACAGTCTTCACACAAGCCGCATTTAGCCATGAACACAAAGCCACACACATAAATAACGTCTAGGGCGGAAGGAGAGGTGCAGATGGTTTGTGACTTTGCCGTCCAGTTTTCTAAACGGGCGTGAACCACGTCCTGTTGGGGCCCGAGATCGTGAGTCAGAGTGAGGCTCCAAGGTGGGCCAGGCCAGAGACACTGGTGGCCAACTCTCTGTTCTGTTGAAAGTCTCAAAAGACAACAGCGTGCTGAGCCAAGGAGCAGGAGAGAGGAAGGAGCAGTTTGGGGATAGGGTTTTTGCCCCACTGGCAGCTAGAGATAAAAACCAACCGAACAGGGGAAACCCTGGAGATTGAGATCAGCCCCTTACAAGGTGTCTACCCAGGAGGTTCCAGTCTGATTCAGTCCTGAGCTCAGGATCCCAGTCCAGCGCTTTACAGTTAGACCAAGGACCCTCCATCCCCAACCCTACTGGCCTAAGGAAATCATAGGAGGCTGAGGAGAGTCTACCTGGACAGAGCTGAGGAGGTCTGAGAAGTTCTGGAAAGGGTGCCAAGGGACTGACGGTGTCCTGCCATTCTTGTGGGTAAGGTCTGCAGCTCTACAAGACCACAGCCCACCTGGGGCACATGCACCCACTTCCCACAGCATGGACGACATCTAAGTTAAATGTTGTCCTGGATGCGGAGGGGAACTTCGGACTCGGGTTAGAGAAGTCATTGCCACTGGGGCATCTCTAAAGCCACAGATAAAAAAAGCCTAGAGAGAGCAACACAAACACACCCTGGGCTGGAGAGATGGCTTTGTGGTTTAAGGTGTTTGCCTGCAAAGCCAAAGGACCCAGGTTCGATTCCCCAGAACCCATGTAAGCCAGATGCACAAGGTGGCTCATGTGTCTGGTGTTTGTTTGCAGTGGTTGGAGGCTCTGGTGTGCCCATTCTTTCCTTTTCTATCCGTCTCTCTCTCTCAAATAAATACACAAGATGTAAAAAAAAAAAAAACTGGGCATAGTAGCCCATGCCTTGAATCCCAGCACTCGGGAGTCAGAGGTAAGAGGATCTCCGTGAGTTCAAGGCCACCCTGAGACTACTGAGTGAATTCCAGGTCAGCCGGGCTAGAATGAGATCCTATCTCAGAAAACAAAAACAAAACAAAAAACAAAAAACATCCTACACATCACACAGGAGAAAGAAGGAACACACGGGGTGGGGGGGGATGAGAAAGCCTTTACATTCTACTTTTACAGCTCCTCCATGTTTGCCTTCACAGTCTCTTTAAGTGGTCCCCCGATTTGAAGCTCTCCTCTCCCGCATCCTCACTCAGACCTTCTCCCGGCAAGAGCCAAGAGCTAAAATGCATGTGATGACATTCACAGGGAATCTGGTCACAAGAGGTCGTCCCCCCCCCCCCTGGCAGCAGGTACAGGCTGCCTCAACACAATCTGAGCTTCCCCCTGAGGTCCCAGGGCTGCACCAGCTTGGGCTCTCAGGCCAAGGGCCACCTCCCTGTGCCAGCCAGACTCAGTGTCCTAGAAGCGAGGACCCGACAAGGAAAGCTGGAGGTCAGAGTGAAGGGTTTAACAGCAGGGCTCTGTAGGCAGCAATGGGTGTTTATTCCTGAGCAATTTTCCCTGGAAGGTTACCCTGGGCCAGTCACCTACTCATTGACCCCTCCTGATTTGATTTTTGCCGCCTGCCCCGACCACCATCACTCGGCTTCCTTCATCCTGCTTCTCAAAGCACCGTACCCATTGAACACATGTGGTCCCCAGGACCACAGACTCCATCCCACCCTCTCCCACCCATCCCTTCAGGGTCCACCACACCTCAAAAGCCCCTTGGCTACCAGGCTAGAGTCAACATTACTGTTTTCTCAGAAGGATCAAAGCTCCATCCCTGCCCCTGCTGGGAGGAAGCAGTTTTGACTCGTGCAAATATCTGTAGTCCATTTGGGATTTGACTTTGGTGAGAAATAAATACACAGCCATCTGCAGATGATGGAAATATGACTTAAGTAGCTTTTTGGTCGGAGCTCTTGGGCCAGAGCCCAGATAGAAATAAGACCTTGTATCTCAGTCTCCTTCACACACACTTTCAGAAGAAAAAAAAAAAAGAAGAAGAAGAGGAGAGAAGGACTTGATGGAAACAGAAGTTCAAAATGGAGCGCGTTATATATTTCTTGGCCCGGGAAAGGAAAAAATAAACGTCACACAGCGTCTCCATTCAAGTGTGCGTTATCTGGCTCATCCTGGCCAAAAATCCACTCTTCTTCCTTCTCGGACCGGCAATTACTGTGCCTTCAACAGCCCCCACGCCCACCCTCACCAGGGCAGGCAAACAATAGGCCGACAAACCCCACTCCACCAAGGCCTCTCCCCTGAGCCCCCAGAGGCCGTAAGATTGGGAAACACAGGCTATTTTTAATGTGTTATTTGTCTACCAACTGCGGCTCCATGGCCTGAGAAACAGTGTCATCTGTGGGAGGTGGCAAGGATTGCTTTTTTTTTTTTTTTTTAACTTGCTCAGACAAAGCCACATTTTCGCAACTTTCCAGAAAAGCCAAGAAAGCAATGTTGTCCAAGGGTCACCCTTCTCTGTCTTGTCCTTCTGCCCTGTAGGGGATTCTCCCTGGGTGTGTCTGGGAATCAGCCCCACCCCCACACACACACCAGGCACAATGTGCTGGTCAGCAGTGACCACAGGCCTCAGATCTGGGGCCTGGGAAAGGAGTGCCTTGGTCGAATAAAGGGAAGAAGAAGAAATGATCCATCTGGGATGGAGGCGCAAACCCTGGCCAGGCTGTCCCTGTGTGATGAGGCATTCCCTTAATGGAAAAGTGGAAAAGGTCACGTACAAGGGAAATGATTTTGTAGTAGCCATCAGGGTCCCCAAATCCATAGAGTGGTGCATCTCGGGGCTGAAGCAGGAGCTACATGGACGTAGGCAGGAACTGGTGCTGGAAGAATTTAGTTGGTACCAACAGGAGTCTTTTGCTACTGGGGTTTCCAGAAGCTTTAGCTGTGAGACCCAGGCTGCAGGGGTTTCCCCAACTATGCCTAAAGAAAAAGATGAAGGCCGGGCATGGTGTCACACGCCTTTAATCTCTGCACTTGGGAGGCTGAGATAGGGGGACCGCTGTGAGTTCAAGGCCAACCCGAGACTACAGAGTGAATTCCAGTTTCACCTGGGCTAGAGTAAGATCCTACCTTGAAAAAAAAATCCAAACAAAAAGAAAGAAAGAAAATGAGGTACCCACTTAGGCCATATGCACAAGGTGGCACCATGCATCTAAGGCCCTGGCGTGCCCATTTTCTTTATCTCTCTAGCTCTTTCTCAAATAAATAAAGTAAATAAAATTTTTAAAAAGCTAGGCCCAGTGGCACATGCCTTTAATCCCAGCACTAGGGAGGCAGAGGTAGGAGGATTGCTGTGAGTTCAAGGTCAACCTGGGCTAGAGCGAGATCCTACCTCAAAAAACAAAAATATAAGAATAGAGGGGCTGGAGAGATAGCTTAGTGGTGAAGCACTTGCCTGTGAAGCCTAAGGACTCCGGTTTGAGGCTCGATTCTCCAGGACCCACATAAGCCAGACGCACAAGGTGGCACATGTATCTGGAGTTTGTTTGCAGTGGCTGGAGGCCCTGGTGCATCCATTCTCTCTCTCTGTTGCTCTTAAATAAATAAATAAATAAATAAATAAATAAATAAATAAATAAAAATAAACAAAAAAGAAAGAAAATTATAAAGGGATGAAGGAGGATGGAAGTGGGGAAGCAAAGTGAGGCCAAGGGAGAGACAGATACAGAGATGGGCCAAAAGAAAGAACCATCTAGTGAGGCCAAGAAGAGGGACTTCTTCTCTGCTATCTCCATCCTGCTGGGGCTATCAGGGCACATGGAGGGCACCTGCCCAAGAAGGCCAATGCAGAGGGACACACAGAGTGGGAATCCTCCTTGGTCCATTGGCACCATGGCCTGCAGGCTGGGGCTGAGAGCCTGGGGGTCCTTAAGCCACTAACTTGACATCGACCCTGTGTGACTCGTGGGACTGCCTTTCTCTTCATTTCACACACTTGAGACCAGCGCGTGTGTGCGTGTGCGTGTGCGTGTGTGTGTGTAGTGTGTGCCTGCTATACAGTGGGGACTTCATAAATGGCAGCTTTGATGTGTGGGGCACATCAGTAACTAGAGCCGGGGGTGGTATATTGGTAAAGAGGGTGAGAGAAGAGGGGGCGCGCAACAGACCCTGGAGAAGGGCTGAGGGGAGGACAGAGCTAATGGAACCCTACGACGCAAAACTGGAGCACTCTGGCCCACCTGTGGCCCCCCTGCCACTGACGGTGCAAGGACACCCTGAAGACCACAGGGTGTCCACTTTCTGAGGTTAGTCCACTGTAACCCCAGACCTTCCCAGCCCTCTCAAGCTTTTCTTTTCTTTCTTTAAAAAAAATTATTTTTTAAGTTAAAAAAAAAAATTATTTGCAAGCAGAGAAAGAGAGACAGACAGAGAGATAGGCTATGCATGCCAGGGCCTCTAGCCACTGCAAACGAACTCCAGATGCATGTGTCCCTTGTGCAACTGGCTTACGTGGGTCCCGGGGAATCGAACCTGGATCCTTTGGCTTTGCAAGCAAGTGCCTTAATCACTAAGCCATCCCTTCAGCCCCCTCTCAGACTTTTCAATGACGTAGCATTCTGGAAAACCCGAAGAAACGGCTGGGCAGCAGGGCCCCCTCTAAGAACATTTACAGGGACAGGCAGGAAGCAAAGGCAGGTCTGTCTGTCATCCTGCCACCTCAGAAGCCAGATCTTGGTGAAGCAGGCGCTCTGCAGTCCTGTTAGTCCAACAAAGTCGGTGTGAGAGGCTCGGGGTGGGGAGACAGCACTCATTCCTTTCCATCAGCCTTCAGTGAACATCTACTCTCCATCCCCCACCCCCGATGCCGAGCCTGCCTTGCCTCCACAGTGGCCGTTGAGAGACCGGAGGTGAACCCCTTCTTCCTCCCCAGAAAGTCCCCCACCTCCCAGCAATCAGCACCTTGTCTTGGAGACAAGGCAGAGAAAGGGCATTGGGGTTTGAATCTGAAATGTCCCCACAAGCACAGGTCTCCAGCCAGCGGTATGGTTTTCAGAGGCTGTGGCACCTTTTGGGTGTGTGGCCTATGAGTAGATACCAGTAGCTGGAGTCCATCCATGAGGAGTTCCAATACAAGGGTTCTGCCATCGTGAGCTCTGCCGTGCTGTATATGATGGACTGAAGCCGTGAGCTCAAGCAAGCCTCTTCTCCCTTCAGGTGTTCTGTCACAGCCACCAAGGGGAATGGGACCACAGGGTGGCAGGGAGGAAGTCCCAAGACCTGAGCTGCAGCCTGAGCTCCTACTATCTGCAATCATTGTTAACTCTTCCCCGTGCTTCTTTCCCTTCATTCAGACAAAGGCGGGGAGGGATCATTGTGTTTGCTTTTTTTGAGGTAGGGTCTCACTCTAGCCCAGGCTGACCTGGAATTCACTATGTAGTCTCACTATGGCCTCAAACTCACGGCGATCCTCCCACCTCTGCCTCCCGAGTGCTTGGGATAAAAGGTGTGCGCCACCACGCCCGGCTGAGGGTAATCATTTTTCCACGTCAGACATTTCTGAAACCATAGCACATGTATGTGACCATGTAATCCCCTTCTAACTGGTTCTGCTTATGGGGGCTGATACAGTGCAGCCAGGGGCAGGCTGGCACATGGTGGGGAATTGCTGGTTCTACCTAGTCCGATTCAGCAGAATCCGACTAGTATTTCTGTTCAAGCCACTCGCTGAGGGTGGGATGAAGTCAAGAGGCTGGTCCTTCCTGAACCTCAGGGAGAAGCCAGTGAGACAGTGCTTCCAAAGCCACACCAACCCTGCCACACCTGCACAGTGAGGAAGATGGCAGCACATACTTTCATGGCCATGTGATGGATGGTGTGATGGTAGATGAGGGGACCCACGTGGTAATCCCTCGACACCGTGCCCGGGCACAGCCAGTGCTAGATCAGGAAGTCAGCGATTGGAAAGAAATGAGGGTCCTTCTATGAAATAATGGGGAGAAAGCTCCAGTGACCATAGGGGAAGAGAAAAACTTGAGAAACAATGTGTACCATTGCTCCCTTCTGGGCAGGAAGTAGAGGCATCAGAATACATGGCCCCGTTGGGATGGAATTTATACCAGGACATTCTGGAAGGATCCTGTCTGTATCTCTCTTAAATAAATAAATAAAAACACTGCTAATATTATTTCCTCTCAGCACCAGCTTCTTCCCTAAATGAGGACGTGGTATATGCCCCACCAACCTAAGCAGGGCTTGGGAGGAACTCAGAGAAGTGAAGGTGCAGAGAAACTGGAAGAGGCTGGGCTGAGGAGGACCAGAGTGAGGATGATGAGAGAGAGTCTGAGAAGGAAGAGTGGATGAGACAGCTCTCCGTGCTGCTGTCTCCGTGAAAGGAGCATGATGGGAGACTCACTGAGCTTTTGTTCCAGGAGCTGAGCCTCTGTCAGGTCACACATGCCAACTGGATGCTTTCGCTGGCCTCTTTCTTCAAACATCTTGGTCCAACGCAGGCCCTTGAGCCTGCCAAGCATTCCAGGGGAGGTGTCTGCAGCATGGATGGGGCCACAGCCTGTCACCCTTAACACTTGGCTAGAGCTGTTAGAAACCGGAAGAAGCTGGGCTGGAGAGGTGGCTTAGCAAAAAAGCCGAAGGACACAGGTTCAAGTCTTCAGGTCCCACATAAGCCAGATGCACATGGTGGTGCATGCTTCTGGAGTTCGTTTGCAGTGGCTAGAGGCTCTGGCGCACCCATTCTTTCTCTCTCTCCTTTTCCCTCTATTTCTTTTAATATATATATATTTTTTTACTTATTTGAGAGAGAGGAAGAGACAGAGAGAAAGAGAATAAGCACACCAGGGCCTCCAGCCCCTGCAAACAAACTCCAGATGCATACGACCCCTTGTGCATCTGCATTACATGGGTCCTGGGGACTCGAACCAGGGTCCTTAGGCTTTGCAGGCAAATGCCTTAACTGCTAAGCCATTTCCCCAGTCCCCCCTCTCTCATTTTCTGTCTCAAATAAAAATTAAACAGAAAAAGAAAAGAAAGCAGAAGGGGCACTGGGCATATGGGGAGAGGGTGGGATGGGAAATGAGTAAGACATTGGAAGAACAAGAGAAAAATTCTGCTCAGGAAAAGCAAAAAGTAACCAGCCACACCAAGGGTCTGGTCCCAGACTTAGGGAAAGGAGACAGACCTATCTCATTTATTCCTTCAACAGCAATTCTGTGACATATATTTTTATTATCATTCAGATGAGCAAACTAGCTAGAGCTTGAGTCTGAATAGCCAGCTGCCTAGCAAGCAACTGGACTCCAGTTTCATGGGGTGTGGCTTTACCTAACCACCACTCCATCCTACCTCCTTCCCCAGTTCAGGGATAACCACCTCCAGATGCGCCCTGTTCCTAGCAGCTGACTAGAAATGACCATGGCTTCCCAGCAGCACAGTACTGTCAGACGGCAGCAGCAGGCCACTGGTCACTCCTCCAGATGTCTATGTTAATTAGATGCCCAGAGGCTGTGGGCAGACTGGGAGAGCTGGGTTTGGGAATCCCCCAGGACTCCATGCCCCTGAAGCTTTAGGGGCACAAGGCTGGAAGAATGAAAGTGCTTTTCATGGAATTCCAACAGGAAACCCATGAGAACGTTCCTGCCCAGACCATTCCAACAGGAAAACCGCGGAGAACATTCCTGCTGGAGGTTTCCAGCTGGGAGCTGGAGGCCGTAGATACCAAGAAAAAAAGACGAGGCTGGTCTGCAGTGAAAGGGTGGAGGGAGATGGCTTGCCCCGCACCCAGGGTTTGATCCAAACACTGCACCCCACCCCGACCTTCAACCTCCCTGGCACTCGGGCTTTCTGTAAGGGTGGATCATTGGGAGCTGGCCTGCTCACTTTTATCTTTGCTCTACCTTCCAGTGCACACATTCCTTTTTTTTTTTTTTTTTTTTTTTTGAGAGAGAGGCAGAGAAGGAGGGAGAGGAAGACAGATAGAGATGGGTGCGCCATCAGCCTCTCAGCTGCTGTGAACGAAATCCAGATGCGTGTGCCTTCTTGTGGTCAAGTGCGGCATTGCGCCCTTGCGTCACTTTGCATCTGGCTAAACGTGGGACCTGGAGATTGGAACCAGCATTCTTAGGCTTAGGAGGCAGGCGCCTTAACCACTAAGCCATCTCTCCAGCCCGCATTTCCTTTAATACCCAATACCCTGCCATGGGTCTTCCTAAGTCAGATAGTGTGAGGATTTGCTCTTGAACTTAGTCGCCTCTTAAGACAAATCGGTCTGCAGCAGGCATGCCTGAAGGAATCCCATTTGCCCGGCCTCCCAGGTATTTCCGCTTGCAGCTGCCTAAATCACAAGTGTGGCTCTGGTCTCAGGGAAACAGCTATAGTTGAAGGGCTTGGAAAACCATACCAGGGAGCTCTGTGACAACGCTGAAATAGAGAGGCCTTCTGGTCACAGACGTCATCCGTGCCACTCACATTCATGTGGCCCCTGCCAGGGTTCAGCCATGGGGCTGGGGGGGAGTCAAATCAGGGTTAGACAAGAGCTCACAGACAGGCCAGCGCAGGCTTCCAGGGGAGATGATGCTGAGGGCTTGGACCTTCCGGTGATTAGGACTTGGATTTGGGTGGTAGAATCATCATAAGCTCTTGATAAAGGCAGGGAGGGGGCTGGAGAGATGACTTAGTGGTTAAGGCATATGCTTGCAAAGCCTAAGGACCCTGGTTCGATTCTCCAGGTCCCACTTAAACCAAATACACATGGTGGTGCATGCATCTGGAGTTCGTTTGCAGTGGCTAGAGACCCTGGCACACCCATTCTCACTCTCTCTCTCTCCCTCTCTCTGTCTCTAATAAATAAATAAAATAAAGGCAGGGAGGGGCTCTGATCCAGTATGAGCCCAGAGGAGCAGAAGGGACAGAGTTCTAAAGGAGACGCTGGGACGGACAGACTTCTGAAAGAGCTGGAGGGCTGTGGGTGAAGTGGGCATGTGTGTTTGTGCTCCACGAAGGAGAGGAGGCAGGCAAGAGGGTTTCACTAAGGACACATGGGCTCTGAGCTTGTAAAGACAGAGAGTGGGTCGGGGCTGGGGAGATGGCACTTGTCTGCAAAGCCAAAGAACCTTGGTTCCATTCCCCAGGTCCCACATAAGCCAGATGCACAAGGTGGCACATTCATCTGGAGTTCATTTGCAGTGGCTGGAAGCCCTGGTGCACCCATTCTCTCTCTCTCCGTCTCTGTCTCTGTCTCTCTTTCTCACTCTACCTCTTTCTCTCTCTCAAATAAATAAATAAAAGAGAGAGTGTGAGTCATTCAGAAAAGGAAAGAAACCTAGAGTGGGCTCCCAGAACCTTTTCTTCTGTAACCCTTCCCCAAACCCCACTCCTGGATTGCAAGGTCATACGAGTCATCAAGGCCACTCTAGGCAGGCAATGGTGAGGGACAGCCAGGCCAGCATGGGAAGGAATGGGTGCAGTAAGTCACCAAAAGGAATTTGGGGACAGAATTAGGGAGAAGTAGCAAACCTGAAATAAAATCAAGGCGTACAATGTTGACCAGTGGGGTCAAGAGCTGAAGTGGACAGACCACAGAGTTATCACCGGAAGGGTCACAAATGTGCCAGGGGGAGGTTGGCATGAGCTCCTCAACCCAATTGTTCCGCACCAACAACTTTGCAAGGAAGCTGTTTAAAAGCTGGCAACGTCAGCCATGATGGGAAGGTCTCCACCGTGGAAATTAGCAAGGGCCACCCCGAGAGCAGAGAGCCAGAAGGCCAGCTAGCCCAACACGAGGGCTCTCTCTTTCCTCCACCATATGTTTCCTTCTGCCCACAAGTGTCCTTAGTCCTGCCTACCCCAGAGGGCTGGAGGGGCAAACAAGAAAGCAGCCGATGTGCTTCCCCGGGACAAAGCGTTGCAGAGCCCATCGTTAGCCACTTCCTAGCGTCTTCCTGGATGTCTGATCTAAAATTAGCTCCTAAGAGTCCAAGTTGAGTCCCCGCCACAGCCTTCCTTCCTGCAGGCTCTCTGTAGCACGGCCACAGGAAGTCCCTGCTGGAAGGCTTTCGGCCTTTTGTTGTTCACCTGCCGGTCTGTGCACGCTTTCTGGCCAAAGCTCCCCCACCTCCATCTTCCTTGTGTCCTGTACTCCTGACATGCTGAAAAGTTCCCAGAGTCTCCCTACTCCTTTCCTGTGCGGTTCCACATAGCCCCACGCCATACCATCTCCTGTCTCATTCAGTCATGTCCACTCTACTGAGCCCCTGCCTGGGATGGCACGTCGAACAAGCCTTTTGCCAACCCTCATAGGGCCTACGATACAGCCCAGGTCTTTCCACAAGTAACAATAACTCTAAGAGGGACTTGAACTGTCAGGGAAGATGCTGGGTCCTTACTGAGAAATCTTGAAGTGGACAGTTCTCAAGTTGATTGCAACCACAAGAGGCCTGCGTCTCCAAATTCTCTTTCTGTTCCTTTGTGGCCACAGCTCCAGTTAACCCATTTTAAGACTCTCGCCAGGAGGCCGGAGAGATGGCTCAGCAGTAAGACGTTTACCTGCAAAGCCCAATGACCGGAGATTGATTTCTCCAATGCCCACATGATGCCAAATTCATAAAGTGGCTCATGCATCTGGACTTCATTTGCAGCAGCTAGAGGCACTGCCATGTCCGTTCTCTCCCCATCTCTCTCCTTTCAAAGAAATAAATATTTTTTTGAAAAAGATCTCCAAGGCCGGGCGTGGTGGCGCACGCCTTTAATCCCAGCACTCAGGAGGCAGAGGTAGGAGGATGGTCAAGAGTTCAAGGCCACCCTGAGACTGCATAGTGAATTCCAGGTCAGCCGGGGCTAGAGTGAGACCCTACCTCGAAAAACCAAAACCAAAAATAAAAAACAAACAAAACAAAACAACAATAACAAAAAAAAGGCTCTCCAAAGTCAAGTTGTAGGGTGATAATCAAGATTCAAGGCTAGCCTGAGACTACATAGTGAAGCCTGGGCTAGAGGAAAAACCTACCTTGAAACCCACGCACCCACCCCCCAAATAAAGAAAGAAGAAAAAAAGACAGAAAAGAAAGAAGGAAAGAAAAATAAAACCGCATTTCCTGTACTTTTCTTATATAATTGGAGACTTAAAACCCACAAACTGTACCTAAAGAAATGGTTCCATGAATAAAGATCTTGTTATCCAACTGTGAGGACGAGGTTTTCAGACCCCCACCCCGCCAGCACCCATGCAAATGCCGAGGGCAGAGCAGCCGCCACTGTGATGCCAGTGCCCAGGAGGCAGAGACGAAGGAGCCCTGGGGCAAGCAGACTACTAGACTAGCTTGGATTTGAGTGGGAAACCCTGCCTGCGCGTGCGTAAGGCGACAAGAGATCAAGAAAGACACCTCTGGCCTCCTCCCACATGTGGACCTACACCTACACATGTGTGAACACGCACACGGACGCACACCACGTGAAAAAACAGAAAACAACACAAGGTAAAATGAAACACTGTCTCAGAAGCTTTCCCGTCCCCCCCCCCCCACACACACGATTTGCTGCTAGCCAGTGAGGTGGTCCACAGCAATTTTGAACAGGGAAACTCATGGCAGTGACTCATCTGTCAAAGGGGAGATGGTGATATTTACTGCCATGAGGTTATAATAGGCAGTGAATAAAGTCATTTAGGTTCCCAGTCCCAATCATCTTGGCCACCCTGTTGGTTCAGGGACACCCAGGTCACCCGATGGCATCAATCAGAGTTCTGCTGGAGATGTGGTCTGCTCTCTACCTCCGGCAGATTCGACAGTGAGGGTCAAGAGAGCCTGAAACTCGGGCTGGGGAGATAGCCCAGCAGCTAAGACGCTGCTTGCCTGTAAAGCCCATTGACTGGGTTCGATTCCCCAGTATTCACGTAAAGCCAGATGCACAAAGTAGTGCATGCATCTGGAGTTCATTTGCAGTGGCTAGAGACCCTGGTACATCCAATCTCTCTCTTTCTCTTTCCCTCCCCCTCTCTCTTTCCTTGTAAATAAATAAATCAATATTTTTTTTTAAAAAAAAAAAAAAGGGCCCAAGGAGCTGGACGTGGTAGTGTACGCCTTTAATCCCAGCACTTGGGAGGCAGAGGGAGGAGGATCACCATGAGTTCGAGGCCACCCTGAGACTACATAGTGAATTCTAGGTCAGCCTGGGCTAGAGTGAGACCCTACCTTGAAAAACAAAACAAAACAAAACAAAAAAGAGCCCGAGGGCTGGAGAGATGGCTAAGTGGTTAAGGTGCTTTCCTGCAAAGCCAGACACAGTGACACAAGCATGCAAGATTGCACATGTGCACAAGGGGGCACACATGTCTGGAGTTTGATTGCAGTAGCTGGGGGTCCTGGCACACCATTTCTCTCTCTCTCTCTCATAAAAAAATAAGTCCAGTCTGTTGGACTTGCCCTCAAAAATTAAAGATAAAAAAAGAGCCTGAAACTTCTGCCCAAAGTTAGTGAATATTATCATTTCATTGATACAAAGAAGACTGTAGCCTTTGTGGGGGGCTGTGTTCTTGGAGGAATGGTTTGAATGTTCGTGGGCCGAAGGAAACACAGGCTGGAATCGACTTTCTATCAAGGCAAGACGGTGAGATCGTATCTCAGAAACCAAAACCATAAAAGCAAAATAAAATGAACAAATGATAAACCCCAGGCAGGGAGAGTGCCCAGGCTATTAAACTTATTTTAAACTGCACCTAAGAAGAGGTTTTCTGGAGGGACACCCCTACCTACCATGGTTAATATTGATCACCCGCTAAGAGGTAAATCTCCAGGCATGTCTGTGAAGGGGGTTCTAGGTTAGGTTAATTGATGTGGGATGCTCCACCCTAAATGTAGGTGATTGCTTTCCATGGTCCGGGTTCCTAGATGGAATAAAAAGGAGAAAGCACCTACACGAGTTCTCTCTGTTTCCTGACTGCCAATGCAGTGCCACTAGCTCCCTGCAGCCACCATGGTTTCCCACCCATGGTGCACTGTACCTGGATCTGTGACCCCAAAATAAATTCTTCCTTAAGTTGTGTCTGGTCGGGTATGTTGCCACGGCAGGCAGAAATGCAACTAGCACAACCCCACGGAACAAAAACAACCTTCTCCTCCCCCTGAAGTGATCAGATCCTCTCGTCATCCAGATTTGTGGAGTCAAGCACCTTCACTTCGTAATTCACAACAAGTTAGAATTAAATTTAATATAAGCGATAACACTGGGGATTTAAGAAGTGTTTCTTACATTTTTCCAAATTAAGTTACATTCAGAAAAAAAAAAAAGAACCCTCACTTGTCAGGTTTACAGAAAGTTGAAGATGACAGTTATAGACAGCCCCAGGGTCTGTCCACCCATGGACAGAGAGAAAACAGAGAGCGGGGTCTTAATTGTCAGCCCATGGCCATCTCTGAGGTTGCCCATGAGGTTTCACAGAGGCATCGGGGCCACTTTGAGGCCGGCTTGACATGGGGGACTTTCCTCAAGGTTTTGGAGCCTTGGGGCCTGGGCCTAGCTCTGGAAAGCAGAGATGCCAGCGTCTGGCACCACCCAGTGACTGGCCAGCTCAGTCTATGGGGATATCTGTGGGGATACTTAGCAGACCTGGCATCGTGTCTCTCTCAGTCCAGGAGGTCTCAGAAGCCCCTCCCGCCCCCCGCTCAGACCAGGCCTCTCCCAGACCTTATTGACAGACACCTGATAGGCTCAGGCCTGCAAAATCACAGGGTCACCCCAGCCCAACAACTTCTCCATGCAGCAGGAAACACAGACCAAAGACTTCCTTCCCTCCTTGCGATAAGGCAAGTTCAAACCTCGAGAATGCAGAAAAAAGCCAAGCTTTCCAGAAGGATAAAGGAAGCTGCGTTTCCTCCTTTGCCCTGATAAGCTGCAGCCCAGAACGGAGACAAACAAGGCCTAGCTTCTCCCCAGCCTGTTCTGCCCCATTACCTGCAAGTCAAATTACCATCACGAAAGTACACAAAGAGCAGGAGAGCAGTTGCTGGGGTCTAACAGGTTCAACTTTAAAAAAAAAAAAAAAAAAAAAACTCTGGCGTGGTGGTGCACGCCTTTAATCCCAGAATTTGGGGAGGCAGAGGTAGGGGGATTGCCAGGAGTTCAAGGCCACCCTGAGTGAATTCGAGGTCAGCCTGAGCTACAGCGAGACCCTACCTCAAAAAAATATATATTTATTTGAGAGAGAGAGTGAAAGGGAGAGAATGGGCACATCAGGGCCTCTAGCCACTGCAAATGAACTCCAGACACATGCATCACCTTGTGTAACTGGCTTATGTGGGTCCTGAGGAATCGAACCTGGGTCCTTAGGCTTCGCAGGCAAGTGCCTTAACGGCTAAGCCATCCCTCCAGCCCCAGGTTCACCTTTTTATCCCAGTTTCTGAGCTCAGAACATGAGCGAGAGGGCTTTACAAGTGTTATTTCAATGACAGCTTATTCATCAGAAACTCTCTTCTATGTGATACCAGCTGAAGCTGGATCAACACTGGAAAAAAAATAATAATAATTCACCAGCTCTTGTCACTGGAAAAACTGACAAGAGGCCTGGCATCACTCAAGGTCTGAATGATGTGGTAGAACACTGCTTTTCTCCGCCTCTTGGGCCTCGTTTTGCCTACATGTTGGCTTCATCCTGCCAGCAGCTCTTTCCTCGTGCCCGTGGCCATGGCACCGTCACCCTGTCCTGGTCCTCGTCACTCAGCATTTCAGAGGAAGAGTTGATTGTCTTTCTGAGATCTGTAGCTTGAATCTTTTTCTTTCTTTTTTTGGTGACATGTATTGTGGTGTGCATGCATGTGGGTGAGTAGGTGTGTATGTGTACACAGGTGAGTGTGCACATACGTGTGGAGGCCAGACGGGGCAACATCAGGTGTTATCCTCAGCAATGCAATCCACCTCTCCGTGACACATTGGCTTGGTGCCTAGCCAGCCAGCAAGCCTGAAAGACCCTTGTATCTCCACCTCCTCGGCGCTAGAATTGCACACCAGTATGCCAGGCATTTTTACTGGTTAGTGACAATTGGGCTCAGATTCTTATTCTTGTGAGGCAAGCACGTTACCCACGGAGCTATCTCCCCAAACCCCTGTACTTTAAATCTTAAGCAAGACTTTTTTAAAAAAAAAATCTCATTATAGATCTATTTCAGAACCAATCACTTGACCAAAAAGGATTATGTTCTTGGGCTGGGGAGCCAGATTATATATCCCTCGAGGGGTGGTAGGTGGTAAGGAGACACCACAAGAAACATTTCTGAGTGTGGTGGTGGTGCACACCTGTTACTCCCAGGACTCAGAGGTCAGGGCAGGCAGATTGCAAAGTTCAAGACCAGCCAGTGTGATTTAGTGAGACCCTGTCTCAAAAATAAACAAACAAAAGAACACAGCTTTACCAAGAAGAGAGACCCTCCATAACAGGAACAATGGCCAGGCAGAAAGCAAACACACCTATAGAAATGATAACAGCCCCTCCTTCGAAGCTGCCTTGGTTTGAATGCCCCCCACCCTCACCAACTCTTGTTGAAATGGAACTGTCGCTGTGATGGTGCTTGTAAAAGTGAGAGCTGGGCTGGAGAAATGGCTTAGCGGTTAAAGCACTTGCCTGCAAAGCCAAAGAATCCAGGTTCCATTCCCCAGGACCCACGTAAGCCAGATGCACAAGGGGGTGCATGTGTTTGGAGTTTGTTTGCAGTGGCTGGAGGCCCTGGAGTGGCCATTCTCATTCTCTCTCTCTCTCTCTCTCTCTCTCTTTCTCTCTCTTTCT
Organism: Orientallactaga sibirica; assembly: GCA_036365145.1. Lineage (NCBI taxonomy): Eukaryota > Metazoa > Chordata > Mammalia > Rodentia > Dipodidae > Orientallactaga > Orientallactaga sibirica. Next base: position 983,744 of record JAEOAD010001893.1, on the reverse strand, counting down.
CTCCCTGCCTCCTCAAATAAATAGAAAAAATTTAATTTAAAAAAATAAATAAATAAAAACGGGATCTTAAAGAAGTATACAGGCCATGGGGTTCTGCTGTTAGAAATAGAATGATTGTCAAGGGATTAGATTAGTTCTATGTGGAGTGCATTTGTTATCTCTCTCTCTCTCTGTCTTTCTCTCTCATTCTCTCAACATATGATACACTCAACCATGTCATAATGTAATAAGAAGGACCCCACCAGCTGCTGGCCCCTCAGTCTTGGACATCCTAGCTTCCAGAACTGTGAGAAATAAGTTTCTTTCCATTATAAACCGCCTGTCTGTGGAGCAGCAGGAAACAAATGCACGTAGGAGCTCGGGCTGAGCACAACATGCATTCAGCTAGGTTTAGTCAGAGGGAATGTGCACTAGGGTAAGATAGCTTCTGTAGCAAAGATGCCCAAATCCCTGCTCAACACGCCAGATTCACGCTTTCACTGTCCAGAGCAGGGGATGGAGTGCTCACTCATATCCAGGAGTCACCAGGCACACGGCCCCTCTCTGTTTAGTGGCTTCCTTGTGTGCTCTGGAATTCTAGCCTCTAGTTTCACAGGTGGGGGAAAGGGAAATAATGGAAGCGCTCTCAGGATGGTAGGGGACAGGCCTGGAACGGATGTACTTCGCTCCTCTCCAATATCCTATTGGTGAAAACCCAGAAGCTACACATAGTAAACGGGGCCCCATCAGCAAATGCACCCAGAGAGAAAAGTACACAGTATTTTGGTGAGCCAAATGGAGGGAGGGGACCCCTCACAACGGAGCTGGGGGCTGGCGAGATCGCTTGGTGGTTAAGGCGCTTGCCTGAGAAGCTTAAGGACGCAGGTTCTATTCCCCAGGACCCACGTAAGCTGGATGCACAAGGTGGCGCGTGCGTCTGGAGTTCTAAGCAGTGGATTGGGGTCGTGGCGCACCTATTCTCTCTCTCTCTCTCTCTCTCTCTTAAATAAATAAATAAAATATTTTTTATAAACTGAGCTGGAAGTTGGGCAACGGTGGGGCAGCAGGGTAGGATCGGATAGTCCTAGAAACCCCCCTTATTTAGAATTTTCACCTGGAGCAATCTCTCTCCCACCCCGGGTTGAGTGTAAAGAGCCTGCTCTATAAGCCTGTCCCCACCTAGACATTCTCTGCTCCCCTCAGCCTCTGCAGCCCCCCTCCCCCCCAGCTCTGGGACCCTGATTTTATCATTTCTGACCTCCACTTTAACTTCACACTCCCCCAGCCCAGCCCGCTTTCCCCTCCCCCTTGCCCTTCTCTGCTTTCCTTTCCTGCACAGACCTCTGATATACCAGATGTGTTTCTCATTCTCTCGTCCTCTTGCATGAGAAAGAGGCTCCCAGAGGGCACAGCTTTCTCTGTGTGTTAAGTTCACCACTGTATCCCAAGGACTTAGAAGCGTTCTTGATGCATCGCAAACAGTAAATACTTGTGGGATGCATGAATGAACTTTAGACCATCTCTGAGACCTAGCAAGCAGCCGTTAATTCACAACAGAGCAGCACTGCCATCTGGTGGCAGACACTTGAATTGCAAGAATTACAAGCACAAACAGGCAGAGAGAACTCTATACGGAGACCAGCCTGGCTAAATCAACCCTTATTTCATTACTTCCATCATCAGTATCTGACTTTTAGATGGCCCCTACGTTCACAGGGCCTGACTTTCTGTCCCAGGGAACCCCGCCCAACTCCATAACACCAAGAAGCACCCCCGCAACATTTTGTTGGGTACACACGTGCAGCACACATCGGGGTGGGCTCTGGTCCTCCTAAAATCCATCACACATGGGAAACGCAACTCTTCCAAAAATGGAAATATTGGAGGGGTGGGGGGAGACTCCAGACTTGAGAAAACAATGAACATAACATGGGGGACCAGTAAGAAAGACTGGGGGGTGGCAATGGGCAAGAGGAAAAAGCAATTAAGGGGCCGACCTCCAACTTGATTTTGAATTTGCCTTTGTCTCTCATTTGTAAGATGGTCTCTGGCTATGTTGAGCCTAGAGGCCATTAAAAAGGCCATGGGGGGGGGCTGAAAAGATGGCTTAGAGGTTAAATGCTTGCCTGTGAAACCTAAGGACCCCAGTTCGAGGCTCGATTCTCCAGGAGCCATGTAAGCCAGATGCACAAGGGGATGCATGCATCTGGAGTTCATTTGCAGTGGCTGGAGGTCCTGGTGAGTCCATTCTCTCTCTCTTTCTCAAATAAATAAATAAATAAATAATAAATTTTTTTTTTTAAGGCCATGGTACCTCTAATGTCTAGAGTCAGTGTCTAGGGAGAGCGACTCAGCCATTGCTCAGATGGCTGTCTCCTCATTAGTCCGCAATGTTCAGCAAGGTAGACCCTCTCCACAATGGCTTGACTGCTTATTCTAGTTGGTCCTCAGTTTCTCATCCCTGTTTGGGCCCAACCTTAGTGGTGTGGCCCAGTGAGCTTAGCACCATGGCAACAAGAAGTCATCCTATTCGCTCTCTGTCACCTAAAGTCAGTGAGCTCTCTCTCTCATATATATAATGTTTTTTATAGAATGGATTATTCTTTTATTTATTTATTTTATTAGAGACAGAGAGAGGGGAGAGAGAGAGAGAGAGTGAGAATAGGCGCACCAGGACCTCCAGCTGCTGCAAACGAACTCCAGACGCACGCGCTACCATGTGCATCTGGCTTACATGGGACCTGGAGAATTGAACCTGGGTCCTTAGGTTTTGCAGACATGCGCCTTACCCGCAAAGCCATCTCTCCAGCTCCCGTGAGCTCTTTTTAACCACCTGGAGGTTGATCTCAGACTTCCCTTGGACCTCTGAGATCTTCCACCAACAACTTTGCTTGTACAGTCTCCCTTATCCCTCTCTGGCTTCCCCGAGAGATGAAAGGAAATAACCCCGGATGGGCTTTTCGTCCCTTCTCCAGAGCCTTGGCCTCTGGTGACAGGAGCAGCCGTGCCTGTGAATCTTTCCTTCTGGCTTCTGTCTAAGCTCTGTGCAGTCAGGTATGTAGTGTATGTTCCAGGATTGTATGGAATTTAGGAGATAGACTGGGTCTCTGGCCCCTAAGGCTATTGGCAAGTTGGGAAACAACCCATGCAGAACAGCCAACAAGCTGTGACTGTGTGTGAAAGTGCCAGTCAGGGGTTCAGGCTAAAGGGAAAGCTGATCTGAATGGCTTCCTGGAGGGAGTGGGGTCTCCTAGGCCCTCAGAGTCCACCCACTCTGGGTGATCAAAATATCTGGGGTCTTACTGGGATGACCCAAAAGGCACCATAGTGCTGGGAAGACATGACAGAGGAGTGCTCAGCACTGAAACATCTCTACCACACCTTCCAAGGCTCAGGGTTCATTACGGAAGAGGTGGCGGAAAGAACGTAAGAGCCCAAGGAAGGGAGGGACTGTTTAACAATGCCATCGACCAGACAGAAATTGGCCTGGATAGCCATGCCCTCGCAGTGCCTAGCACTACCTTCACAAGACCCTCAGAATAGGAGGAAAAGAGGATGACATCAAAATAAAAGAGAGAGACTAATGGAGAGAGGGAGGGGATATGTTGGAGTGAGGATTTGTGAAGGGGAAGGTGGGGAGGGGAGGGAATTATTATGGTTTATTGTCTGTAAGTATGGAAGCTGTCAATAAAAAGGGGAAAACATATAAAAAAATCTGGGGTCTAAGAAGCAGTCACCTTGTCCCAGCTCAGGGGGAACCACAAACCTGAGAACCCCTCATGTGAACGGCCACCTTGTAACACTCCATCACTGAACACCTGGAACATTTCATGAGTCCACAGAACTCCATCTTTTTCCTCCTTACCCGCACATCCCTCCCTCTGGCTCCCTCACATCAAGGCTCTTTCTTGCACGCTGGCATCAGCTCGCTGAGGCTCCCCTGCACTGCTCTTCCTCCCACCCAGTGCTGGTTCCGCTCACTCCTGGGAGTGCTCACGCAGTACAATAACAGGCCACATTGTCCACCATCAGCCCAGCGCCACCACCACCCCTTTCCAAAGTCTCCTTTGTGGCATTCACAGAAGTGGGGAACCAGAATGCTTCATAGCTTCACAGGGCTCCATCTTGGAGCTGATCAAAGGGGACATTCTGGCGGATGGAAGAGGAGAGGTTATTTTTAAATTTAAACACAGATGAGTTTTCCATGAAAATTTAGCAGTCAAATTGACATGTGCTATTAAGACTAAAACGCATACCAGATGTGTGTGTGCATGTGTGTGTGTGTGTGTGTGTGTGTGTGTGTATGTTTTACTGGGAATTGAACCCAGCAGCTTACACATACTAGGTAAACACTCTTAAGTTACTGAATTACTTCCCCAACCCGCATGCCAGATTTTGAAGGCAAAGAAGTAAAATGCCTTAATTTTTATGCTGATTCTATATTCAAATAATATTTAACATATCAGCCTTAAATAAAACATACTGGTAAAATTAATCTTGCCCTTTTTGTATTTATTTTAATGTGACCACATATGTAGTTCACTTTAAAGTTTTACAAGACAGAGATGTTTTATAGTGCCCTTGTTGTCTGGAGAGATGGTTAAGCAGTTAAGGTCATTTGCTTGAAAAACTTGACTTCCCAGGTTCAATTTCCCAGTATCCACATAAAGCCAGATACAAAAAGTATCTGCAATTTGTTTGTAGTGGCAAGAGGTATTGGTGTGCTTTTTCTCTCTCCCTCTGTCCTTCCCTCCCTCTCTCACTCTCTCTCTACATATACTTGCAAATAAATAAATAAATAAAAATATTTAAAAATAAAGTTTTAGTGGTTATTACATATATGAAGATGGCATGATGAAATACAATAATTTATATGCTAACATAAACTAATAAATTAAAATCAATTAAAAATTTAAAAATTGCCAGGCATGGTGGCGCACACATTTAACCCCAGCACTCAGGAGGCAGAGGTAGGAGGGATCACCATGAGTTCAAGACCACCCTGAGACTACATTGTGAATTCCAGGTCACCTTGGGCTAGAGTGAGACCCTACCTCAAAAAAAAAAAAAAAACAGAGAAAAAAATTTAAATAAATAAATAAAGGGGCTGGAGAGATGGCTTAGCGGTTAAGGCATTTGCCTGCAAAGCTAAAGGACCCAGGTTCAATTCCCCAGGACTCATGTAAGCCAGATGCACAAGGGGGCACACAGATCTGGAGTTTGTTTGCAGTGGCTGGAGGCCCTGGTGCACCCATTCTCTCCCTCTCTCCCTCTCCCTGCCTATTTTTGTATCTCTCTCTCAAATAAATAAGTAAAAATAAAATATTTTTTAAATAACTAAAAATAAAGTATGGGGCTGGGGAGATAGCTCAGTGGTTAAAAGCACTTGCTATACATGTCTGACACCCAGAGTTTAAATCCCTAGAAAAGTTGGGCTCATGTACCTAACGCATGCCTCTGTAACCCCAACACACCTATGGCAACGGGAGTCGAGGCAGGAGAATAGAAAAGCTCACGGGCCAGCTAACCTAGCACTCACGGTTGCAAAACCACAAAGAAACCCTGTCTCAAAGGAAGTGGCAAGCAAGGAGTGACTCCCGGAGGTTATCCTCCAATCTCCACATGCGTACTGAGACACATACACACACATACTGTATACCCACAAAGTACACACACACACCGTATACCCACAGAATCAGTCAGTGGAATAAGTAAGCAAATAACTGAAATGTGTTTGGGAGCTGGGCATGGTGGCTCATACCTGTAATCCCAGCACTTGGGCGGGAGGTTTGCCAAGAATTCAAAGCCTGCCTGGGTTATATAGTGAGATTCTGTCTCAAAAAAAAAAAAAAAAAAAAAAAAAAAAAAAAAGTGGGGCTGGAGGGATGGCTTAGCGGTAAAGGTGCTTGCCTATGAAACCTAAGAACCCAGGTTCGATTCCCCAGGACTCATGTAAGCCAGATGCACAAAGTGGTGCATGCGTCTGGACTTCGTTTGCAGTGGCTGGAGGCCCTGGCTCACCCATTCTTTCTGCTGTCTCTCTTCTTTCTATCTCTCTCTCTCAGCTCACAAATAAATATTTTGTAAAAATTTAAGTGTGCATGTTGTTAAATTAAGGTTATAGAAGGCCATTGTTTTCAAATTAAGCTCCTGCACTAGGCTCCAAAATCAAAATAGAGTGGGCTATATTAAAAGTCAAACCAAAACATTTATCTGACAATCCAAGAAAACAGGAGAATGAGAGATGGCAGGCAAGTGTCCCAAACAGGCTTGTTTCAATTGTCACAAAAATGAATTTCCCTCTGCCTTAACCTTTACTTTAAAATAAATAAATATATACTATATATATGAGAGAAAGAGGCAGAGAGACAGAGAGAGAGGGAGAGAATGGACCCACCAGGGCCTCCAGCTACTACAAACGAACTCCAGACGCATGCACCCCCTTGTGCATCTGGCTTACGTGGGTCCTGGGGAATTGAACCTGGGTCCTTTGGCTCTGCAGGCAAACGCCTTAACCGCCAAGCCATCCCTCCAGCCCTTAACCTTTATTTTTAAAAAGATAACTGAGGCATCTGAGGTTAGCCAGTTGTTTTTCTATTGTTCTGTCTCCCCATCCCTATCTGTCAGGGAAAGTTCTTTGAAATATCCCGAGTGTGAATTCCCACACTCGGGATGTGAGGCAGGAGAAGCCATCTGAATTAGAAGCTAGCCTAGGCTACACTGTGAGACTAAGAAAGAAAGAAAAGGCTGGGCGTGGTGGTGCATGCCTTTGATCCCAGCCCTAGGGAGGCAGAGGTAGGAGGATCACTGAGAGATTGAGGCCACCCCAGAGTGAGACCTTACCTCGAGAAACCAAAAAAAAAAAAAAAAAAAAAAAAAAAAAGAAGAAGAAGAAGAAAGAAAGAAAAGAAGAGAGAAAGAAAGTGACTTTATTTCTGCTTCCTCCAGCCCTGTTTTGTCTATTAAACCAACTTTATTTTCTGTTCTGCTTACTAGAACACTTATTATTTTATTTTATGAAATGAAGTGTTGTCCGAATGGTCAATAAAGCCAATTAAGTGTGCTAAATTGATGTAATTTTGTCCTTTGACAACACACACACGCAAAAAAAAGAACACTTCAGGGACACGTGAGGCAATAGACAGTGTTACCATATTGAATGTGGATTACTAACATGAGTAATGCAGTCACCAGGAGTTAAAGAGTGCAAAACGAAAAAGTCTTAAGAGATCCAGGCAGGGAAGGAAGGAAGGGAAGGAGGGAGGGAGGGAAGAAAGGAGGGAGGGAGGAAGAAGGGGCAGAGAGAGGGAGGATGGAGGTGAAGACAGAATGTGCCCACCTTGTGCAGCAGGCAGGATGTGCTTGGGAGGATATGGTTGTAGTAAGGACAGGGAGGCCATTCCAGGGTGTGGATTCATTGAGCTAGGGAGGGGCCTGGAGAGAAGCAAAGACTGTATGTAAGTCTTAAGAAATGTGAAGGAGTGTGGGTCCAGTCACAACTCCATTCTTTTTTTTTTAATATTTTATTTTTATTTATTTATTTGAGAGCGAGAGAGAGACATAGGCAGGTAAAGAGAGAATGGCCGTGCCAGGGCCTCCAGCCACTGCAAATGAACTCAAGATGCATGTGCCCCGTTGTGCCTCTGGCTTACGTGGGTCCTAGGGAGTCGAACCTGGGTCCTTTGGCTTTGCAGGCAAGCGCCTTAACCACTAGGCCATCTCTCCAGCCCACAACTCCATTCTTTTTACACCCTGCGGCCCAAGGTATTGGGGGAGTGAGCAAGTTCCCAAGTTGAATGCAAGGAAAATGGGTGCCATCCCCTAGAATACTGAAGAGCCTTAGAATCTCAGGTCCCAAGGTAAACTCAATCCTAGCCCAAATATTTCTTCTGGCTTTGTTGAGAACGTGGCTCCAGGCTCCGTGGTCAGAATGCTTTGTCCTGCTTCCAACCCGAAGGCCTCGGCTCCCCTGCCCTAGCCTGGTCCCTCCGGGAGAAGTCAAAGAGGGAAACACATGTTCCTGCTGACCTGAACTCATTCCATCTGGACATCTCAGAGTGTGGTGGAACGAGGCCTTGGGGACAAGAAACATGAAGCTGAAGTTTATAAAAGTGCCTGCTCTTGCATTTTTTACAGAATTTCTGGCATGCATGGCTGTCCTTGGTCAGCAGTGGTTCTTTCTGGGGCGAGCTGGGACCTCTGTGGTCATGGTCTGGTCCTAGGGACTGGCTGCCTAGAACTGGGGAGGGGTGGGAGCGGAGGCCAAGCTGCGTGTGGAGCCCTGTAAGGAAGGGCCTGCTGTGCTTTCCGTTCCAGGCTAGGATGCTGCCTGGAAACTTGAGCAACCAGGAAGCTCCAGGCCAGCAGGGCCAGAGGGGGCGCTAGAGGGTCCACTGTAGCTCCACCTAGAGAAGGTCAGGTTGGGGCCTAGAGAATACAGATGCTGGGTTTAGTGGTTAAGATGCTTGCCTGTAAAACCTAAGGACCCAGGTTCAAATCCCCAGGACCCATGTAAGCCAGATGCACATGGTGGTGCATGCATCTGGAGTTTGTTTGCAGTGGCTGGAGGCCCTGGCATGCCCATTCTCTTTCTCTCACTCTCTCTGTCTCTTCAATAAATAAAATATATTTTAAAAAATATTTTATTTTTAGCCGGGTGTGGTGGCTCACGCCTTTAATCCCAGCACTCGGGAGGCAGAGGTAGGAGGATCGCTGAGAGTTCGAGGCCACCCTGAGACTACATAGTTAATTCCAGGTCAGCCTGGACCAGAGTGAGACCCTACCTTGTAAAACCAAAAATATATATATATATTTTATTTTTATTTATTTATTTGAGAGAGAGAGAGAGAGATACAGAAATAAGAAGGTAGAGAGAGAGAGAATGGGCGAACCAGGGCCTCCAGCCACTGCAAACGAACTCCAGATGCATGTGCTACCTTGTGCATCTGGCTTACGTGAGTCCTGGGGAATCAAACCTGGGGTCTTTGGCTTTGCAGGCAAATGCCTTAACTGTTAAACCATCTCTCCAGCCCTAAAATATTTTTTAAGTATGCTTTGGCTTCAAGGTCCTCGTTGGGAAATCTCTGAAAAAGAGAGAGAACCTATGTAAACATTTACACAGGCCCTTGGGGGGGGGGGGCGGTGAGAGGAAGCTCCAAGAATCTTTAACTCTCTGGATTTAACAAGCCTTAAGCCCACACAGGCCAGAATGCCTTTAAGAAGCAGAAAGCCCGCCCTTTGACCTCTAACCAAACCAAGGACACAACGAAGACATGGTGTGTGGAAGCCTGGAGCGAGGCACATGGAGGGCCAAATGCAGCCCAGCGCACACGTGCTACAGGAAGGAGTCCTGCCTGGGGTGGCCAGATCCACACGTGTAATGTCTGTCATGAGTAGGGCTAGGCAAGGAAGACACCCCTGTACGAGAGGGACGAAAGGAGACCATGCAGGATCTGGGCTCAGAAAGAAAAAAGAATATTAAATATATATACATATACATATATAGATATACATGTATATATATTTTTAATATTCTTTTCTTTAATATTTATTATTTTTAATTTAATATTTTACATATATATATATATTTAAAGACTACCAATAATCCCAGCTACTCATGAGGCCGAGGCCAGAGGATTGAAAATTCAAGGTTTGCCTAATCTACAGAGTGTGTTCAAGGCCACTCTAGACAATTTAGTAAAACCATATCTCCATGTACAGTACAGTGAGACTTCTCTTAGTAAATATGTTAATGGGTTGTACAGCATTAGAGACTTCTCTAACTTCTCTTAACGTCCACACCCATATGTTAATGCTGCTCTCCATGTACAGCGTTAGTAAAAAAAGGGTTGCAGTGAGACTTCTCTTAATGTCCACACCCATATATTAATGCTGCTCTCACTTTTGGTTAGAGAAACTGCTCTTTTCAGATGGCGGTGACCTTGGGATGACTCAGAAGTCACCATGGTGCTGAGAAGAAGGGACAGAGGAGCGCTCAGCACTGAAACGTCTCAAACCTACCTTCCAAGGCTCAGGGTCCATTGCGGAAGAGGGGGCGGAAAGAATGTAAGAGCCAAAGGAAGGGTAGGACTCCTTACAACGTGCTCCTCCAGACACAAAATGGCCTGGATATCCATGACCTCACAGTGCCTGACACTACCTACATGCTCATTATACCTACCTCATTATAGGAGGAAAAGATGATGACATCAAAATAAGAGAAAGACTGATTGAGAGGTGAGGGGATATGATGGAGAGTGGAGCTGTGAAGGGGAAAGTGAGAGGGGAGGGAATTATCATGGTTTATTGTCTATAATTATGGAAGTTGTCAATCAAAAAAAAGGGAAAAAAAAAAAGAAGGCTGAGCCTGGCATAGTGGTGAACGTCTTTAATCCCAGCACTCGGGAGGCAGAGGTAGAAGGATCGCCGTGAGTTCAAGGCCACCCTGAGACTACATAGTGAATTCCAGGTCAGCCTGAGCTAGAGCGAGACCCTACCTTGAAGAAAAAAACAAAACAAAACCAAAAGCTAGGGCCACAGATATAGCTTAATGGTAGTGTGCTTGCCTCACATGCAGAAGGCACTCAATTTAATCCCCAGAACACTGCTACTGCTGCAAATGATGATGCTGATGGTGGTGGTGGTAGAAAGAGAAGGAGGAAAAGAGATCGAGGCAAGCTCCCCGGTTCCCAACCTCTGATGTCTAAAGTCACACCCCCCCCCACACACACACCATTCAAATTCCATTTGTAAGGAACATGGTTTGCGTTTCCTAATTTCATCCTTCAAAATGAAGCTTGCCGTGCTGAGACAACAGGTGGGAGCCCACACAGGACATGAGATGTGGAAAATCAGATAACAAGCAGATAGGAGAGGAAATGAAGATGAATGTCACAATTTTCTCAAAACTCAGCCAGTTCGACTAGCTGCCAGCCATGTCAACAAAAAAACGCAAGGGAGGTATGGAGGAGCAAGACTGGTTTGGCCTACGGCTCAACAGTTGCTTCGTAATCCGTGTGGATCTCTACCCCACTTAGCTCAGGAAAACCCTGACATTTTCCCCTGCAGTTCTCCAAAGCTCGGCCTTCCAATGGTACCTCTGAAGTGTAAAGAAAAGCAAGGTCACTTTAATGCACTGTGTTCTGGCAGGTCCGTGCAGGTTCTTGGTGATGCCCTGAGGAAATTATATGGCAAAATTGCCCCATCCTGGGCTCTGGAATCTGAGTGCCTAACCCACAGTCCTGACGCTACTGGCTGGATTTATAACTTTGACCTTCATCTCTCTGAAGCCCAATTTCCTCATTTATAAAATGAGGCTGGGGTGGAGAGATGGCTTAGCGGTTAAGGCACTTGCCTGCAAAGCCTAAAAGGATCCAGGTTCAATTCCCCTGTGCCCACGTAAGCCAAACGCACAAGGTTACACATGCATGTGGAGTATCGTTTGCAGGGGCTAGAGGCCCTGGTGCGCCCATTCTCTCTCTCTCTCTCTGCCTCTCTCTCTGTGTCTGTCGCTCTCAATTGAATAAATAAAAAACAAACAAAAAAAGATAAGGGCTGCAGAGATGGCTTAGCGTTAAGGTGCCTGCCTCCTAAGCCTAAGAACGCTGGTTCTAATCTCCAGCGGTTATAATCTCCAGGTCCCACGTTTAGCCAGCTGCAGTGACGCACGGGCGCAATGCCGCACTTGACCACAAGGGGGCACATGCATCTGGATTTTGTTCACAGAGGCTGAGAGACTGCTGGCGTGCCCATCTCTGTCTGTCTTCCCCACCCCCCTCTCTCTGTGTCTCGCCCCCCCCCAAAAAAAGAGTCAACATTCTTCCCGCTGTTCCTATGTAGAACAGCCGTCCAGTGTCAATGGTGGAAATCTCACAAACAGTTGCAGCTGAACTGGGCTGTTGTCTCCTGCCCAGAGCTTTCCTCTCTTTCTGTGCCATATCTTTCTGCTCATACCAATCCATGTCTTCTAAACTCAACCCTGCTCGAGGGATCAGGACATAAGCAGAATGCAGCTAGCCTCTCACACAAACTGCCTCTAGCCAAACCTCACCATTCATGGTTCTTCTGTGTTTAAGTCTTCCAGCTCTGACCAGAATGGCCCAAAAAACCCTCCTCATAGCACTGCAAGATATCTCTTAGGCCAGGGTTTCAAATCCTTCCACGGTCCTCCCGCAAATCAGTTCCAGAAGGCCCAAAGCCACAAGTGCAGTTTCAGTGGCAGGACCCTCATTTCTGGTGCCAGGGTTCTGTTGGACCCCTCTCATTGCTGGGACGAAACACCTGGCCACAAGCAGCTGACGGGAAGAAAGTTTTCATCTGGTTTACAGTCTCAGGGGGAAGCTTCACGATGTCAGGGGAAAGTGTGGCTGGACATCACCTTTGCCACAGCAGGTAGCAGACAACAGGAAGAGAGTGAGCCAAGTTCTGGCAAGGGGGAGTTGGCTATGACACCGATAAGCCCACCCCCAGAAACACACCTCCTCCAATAAGGCTCTCCCTCCCAAATTGCTGTTGTCTGGGGACCAAGCATTCAAAATACACGAGTGTAGGAATGGAGAGATGGCTTAGTGGTCAAGGCACTTGCCTGTGAAGCCTATGTTCAACTCCCCAGACCCCACGTAAGCCAGACGCACAAAGGTGAGGCAAGCGCAAGGTCATGCATGCCCACTAGGTGGCGCAAGTGTCTGGCATTCAATTGCAGTGGCTGAGGCCCTGGCTTGCCAATTCTCTCTCTCTCTCTCTCAAATAAAATTAAATAAATAAAATACATGAGTTTATTGGGGGCAGCCGGCTCACACCACCAAAATACGCTTTTGCTCAAATCAGGAAACTTTGGGAATCATTCTAGATAACGTGACTCCTGCTCCTGAGCCTGGAGGGGCTGGTTGGAGCTCCTTCGTGGGAGCCAGGAGAAGGAAACGTTCGAGTTGTTCACGCTAGGACCGTCGCATAAACCCTTGAGCGCTGCAGGCAGCATATTTCAGGCCAAGTGTCCGAGACCACCCATCTACAAAGAGAATCATCGGGTAGATGTCCAGAAAAAGAACGGTGCCCACACAATATTTCCAGATGCCAGTGCCAGCGTTCCTTAGATGCTCTAGGGTACTGTGAGATTCACCTGAGGCCTTGGGGTGCAACCTCCCCGTTTGCTCCAGTGGGTTCCTGAGGATTGTTTAGCCTTCAAAAATGTATACCTTCAGGCTGGGTGTGGTGGTGCACGCCTTTAATCCCAGCACTCGGGAGGCAGAGGTAGGAGGATCACCGTGAGTTTGAGGCCACCCTGAGACTACAGAGTGAATTCCAGGTCAGCCTGGGCTAGAGTGAAACCCTGCCTCGAAAAAAAAAAAAAAAGATTACTACTACCTTCAGAACCAGATCTTTATGGAAGGGCTACTAGGAAAGACGTCCAAGAAAACAATAAGGACATATGGAAGAGAAAGGGATCCCTGTGACTCAGGGAAGGCATCATCAGGGTCTTCAAGCTGACTCTTGAAGGGTTCACCACACACGAGCCATGGTGCCGGGTACTTCCTGCAGGAGCACACGATCATACAGCCGCTTCCTCATCTCTGGGACAAAAGACCCTCCAGAAGCCGCTTAGGGAAGGAAAGAGTCTGTATTGGCTTACAGTTCCAGAGGGCAGAATGCATCGTGGTGAGAAAGCCTGGTGTCCCATTATGAGGGAGGAAGTGGAGAGTGAGACCAGGAAGTGGAGAGTGGGAACAGGAAGTGGAGAGTGAGACCAGGAAGTAGAGTGAGAACAGGAAGTAGAGTGAGAAGTAAGAGAGAACAGGAAGTGGAGAGGAAGTAGAGTGAGAACAGGAAGTGGAGGGTGAGACCAGAAAGTGGAGAAGTAGAGTGAGAACAGGAAGTAGAGGGGAAGTAGAGAGAGAACAGGAAGTGGAGAGTGAGACCAGGAAGTAGAGTGAGAACAGGAAGTGGAGGGGAAGTAGAGAGTGAGAACAGGAAGTAGAGTGAGACCAGGAAGTAGAGTGAGAACAGGAAGTGGAGAGGAAGTAGAGAGTGAGAACAGGAAGTGGAGAGTGAGACCAGAAAGTGGAGAAGTAGAGTGAGAACAGGAAGTAGAGGGTGAGAACAGGAAGTAGAGTGAGAACAGGAAGTGGAGAGGAAGTAGAGAGTGAGAACAGGAAGTAGAGGAAATAGAGAGTGAGACCAGGAAGCCAGGCTGGACTACAAAAACCACAGGCCCACCTCAGTAACACGTTTCCTCCAGCAAGGCTGTACCTCGCAAAGGTTCCACAACCTTCCCAAATGGTGCCACCAACCGAGGACTCGGGGTTCAAACACGCGTCTCCAGAGCACGGTTCACTCTCCGCCCGCAACTCTGTCTTCCTCATTTTACAGATGAGTAAGCCAGGACACGCTTTCTCAAAAGGTCAAACTTACATAGAGGTAATAGAACAACAGAACTTGAGTCTGCTTTTGGTCAGTCTGGTTTTAGATTCTATGCTCTTCCACACCGCCCCCACCGCCCCAGAGGTAAGGTGTCACTCTGGTCCAGGCTGACCTGGAATTCACTGTGTAGTCTCAGGGTGGCCTCGAACTCACGGTGATCCTCCTACCTCTGCCTCCCGAGTGCTGGGATTAAAGGCGTGCGCCACCACGCCTGGCAGATTCCATGTTCTTAAGGAACCTAGGATAGTTGGGGTCTGGACTATGCCTGGGACCTGGGGAAGCAATAGCATGGACAGAGACTGGACTGTCTTTAGCGACTGCAATGCAAGTTTTAAGAAGCAAGAATGAACAGCCAGGCTACAAGACAGGGTTGGAGGAGATGGAGCTGTGACCTCTGGGGGGCAGGGCGTGGGGAGTAAGAGAAGCCAGATCCAGGGCCACCTGCAGGGATCAGAGATGGAGGAGCTGAGGCTAATTCCAGGCAGTCTGTTGGTAGTGGTGGGCAGGGAGATGATACGTTCAGGTTGGACAACATGACTTTGAGGTCACCTTACACTAGAATCATGGAAGAGAAATCGGGGGTCAGAGCTGCAGCTCTGAGGCCATACACCCAAGTGTGACCTCAGAAGGCAGGGTGCAGATGGCACCCCGAGGAGAGAGGCCCTTGACAAGATCTGGTGTGGGAGGGGAATCAAATGAGTCATGGAAGATGGCAGGGATCAAATGAGGAAGTTCATGCAGGCTTTGAAGGAGGGAGGCTCAGGACAAATTAGGCGTAGAAGGGTAGGAAGCCGAGGACTTACGGCTTCTGTTGGGGATCAACACTCAGCTCCCCACAGACCACAGACCCCATCAGAGCTCCTCAGAGCACTCCTGATGCCCCAGCTTCAGCTCCCACACTGCAGATCTGCAAAGTCAAATAGTTTAGGTTTATGATGGAAAATGACCCCCGGGGACTGGGGTAATTTACTGCTCAACAACGGATTCCAACTTGTCCATTAAAGGGCCTCATTCCGTCCCAACATCGAGGCATGTTCACACCTCCTCTGGTGAGCAGTCAGGCCTGCCCAGATGATTAGCCTCTGGGCTCATCTCTGAGGGGAAAAGTTTGTTCTGCTGTAAGCCGGACAACCTCCAGAGCCAGGGTCACAGAAGCCCACATTGTCACAGAGAGAGGCTAGCTCTGTCATTTAAGAACTGTAGTTTGAGCAAGCCTCCTAGTCTGAGATGCCTTTCCTTTTCTGTAAACTGGGAACAATAGAGCCAGAGAGATGGCTTAGCAGTTAAGGCACTTGTTTGCAAAGCCAAAGGACCCAGGTTCAATTCCCTGGGACCCATGTAAGCCAGATGCACAAGGTGGCACATGCGTCTGGAGTTCATTTGTGGTGGCTGGACACCCTGGCATGCCCATTCTCTTGCTCTCCTTCTCTCTGCCTCTTTCTCTCTCTCAAATAAATAAATAAAACAAGACATTTTTAAAAATATTTTTTAACTTTTTATTTATTTGCAAGCAGAGAGAGAGAGAGAGAGAAGAGAGGCAGACAGAGAGAGAATGGGTGTGCCAGGGCCTCTAGCCACTGCAAATGAACTCCAGATGCATGTGCCCCTCACGCATCCGGCTTATGTGGGTCCTGGAGAATCTAACCAGGATCCTTTGGCTTTGCAGGCAAACGCCTTAACCACTAAGCCATTTCTCCACCCAAGACATTTTTTTCAAAACGGGGGACAATAATTCCCATACTCAGAGGACTAGTGAGTGAGGTAAGAGTCTGGACCTGCTCCCTGGACCTCCCTCCAGAAATCAGATGGGTTCCTACTGACTGTCCCTTGGTCCCCAAAGCGTGAGTTTAGGGACCATCTGGGAAGAAGAGAGAGCAGGGCAGGGCACCTCGCCTGCTTGAAAATCAGGCCTTCCGTAGTATTTCCCAAGTCTGTGGGTACATGGCTGCTTTTTTCTTCTGCCATGGTGACACCATTTCCTTAAGGAGTCTGCATAAATATGATTTTGAAACAAGACAGGATTTTTCTCATTCTTTCTTCATTTTCACCTCCCTGGGCCACCTACCTTCTTGCCTCGCCCCCCAACCCCCACCCCTGGCCACCCCCATCTCCTGCACTGACATCTCTGGTTATTTTCTTCACTGTCTCTTACTTTCAAAATTGGAACAGGAGCTGGGTGTGGTGGCACATGCCTTTAATCCCAGAACTTGGGGAGGCAGAGGTAGGAGGATTGCTGGGAGTTCAAGGCCACCCTGAGACTACATAGTGAATTCCAGGGCAGGCTGGGCTAGAGCGAGACCCTACCTCGAAAAAAAAAAAAAAAAAACCGGGCGTGGTGGCGCACGCCTTTAATCCCAGCACTCGGGAGGCAGAGGTAGGAGGATTGCTGGGAGTTCAAGGCCACCCTGAGACTACATAGTGAATTCCAGGGCAGCCTGGGCTAGAGCGAGACCCTACCTCGAAAAACAAAAACAAAAAAACAAAAACAAAAAAAAAAAAAGAATGGCCCACTGGGTTCCAGGGTCCCCCTCCTCCTACACTGACACACACCCCTGAAACCAGGATCACTAGTCCTGGTAGTGAATGCCAAAATCACTCATCAGACCCGAGGGACATCCAGGTGGGTCAGGGCGGTGCCTGGGGAGGCTTGGGATTGGCGGGAGACTTTGTTTCTGCCTCAGGAAGTTTTCATAGTCTATAACCAGGGAGACAAGATTGCCAGTGTGAGTCACTTAGCGACAGAATAGGATGTAGGATTGTCAGCTTAGATTTGTATGTGAGTTGGAATGAAAATAGGACGCTAGAAAGGGGCTATGAGGAAAGGAAGAGAAGGGAGGGCACGTAGATAAGTAAGTGGAGGAGCAGATTGCTGGAGGAGGCATGGTCTCAGGGATGGGGATGGAGGAGAGGAGGGGGTGGGAGGAGGGCTAATCAAAGTTTAAGATGTTATGAATAAGTTGTATGGAAACCTACTTCTTCATTAGCAAATATATATTTATTTAAAAGAGAGAGAGCTGGAGAGATGGCTTAGTGGTTAAGATCCTTGCCTGCAAAGCCAAAGGACCCAGGTTCTATTCCCAAGGACCCACGTAAGCCAGATGCACAAGGTGGCACATGCATCTGGAGTTCATTTCCAGTGGCTAGAAGTCCTGTCCCACACTCTCACTCTCAAATAAATAAATAATAAAAATCTTTAAAAATAGTTTAAAAGAGAGAGAGAGAATTTGGGAAGAAGTATCTTGTGGAGGTGGCTAAGTTTGGACCCAGAAGCTATAGATTGTCATTAGAAAACTTTCAGTGCCAGTGTTAGGGTGCCTTCCAACAAGTTGTTGGCCAAGGAGGCTCCTGATACCCACCCACCCACCCACCCCCAAAAAAACTATTGCCAAGGTTCTTGGTTATCCACCAGATCCAAATGCCTGGGCTGCAGGTCACTGAACAATCAAGCTGGAGCTGAGCTGGAAGCCCCCTCTCTGTTGACTAGCTGTCAGAGTGTTGGAAAGAGCTACGCAGCATGCTGAAGGAGAGACAGCATTGACGGGGTTAACCAGCAGCGGACCCTGCAAGGCCTGGTCAAATGTACAATGGGTGCAATGGTGGCAGGTCAGTGATGGGCGAAACCAACCGCTCTCTGATTGGACTTAAGGCCAGCTCCAGGAGGGCATTCCTGCCTGGATACTGAAAACCTAATCTGAAGCCTATGGCGGTGGAGATCATAAGACCTGTTGGGTAAACTACTACTGTGGCCTGGCTAAATGGAGATCTTACGCCCCCAAACTGCCCTCTGAAGGTTTATGGTCACACCCATATAGTAATGCTACTCTCACTTTTGGTTAGAGAAGCTTTTCTTTTCAGATGGCGGTGACCACTAAGGTGACACAAAACTCACCAAAGCACTGAGAAGTGACAGCGGAGTGGTCAGCACTAAGTGAGACGTTTCTATCACACCCTCCAAGGCTCAGGGACCAGTGGAAGAGGTGGCAGAAAGAATGTAAGAGCCAAAGGAAGGGGAGGAGTGCTTATAATACTGTCTTCCAGACACAAAGTGGCCTTGATATTCATGACCTCACAGTGGCTGATGCTACCTGATGCTAACAGGAGAGAGGGAGAAAAGAATGATGACATCAAAATAGAAGAGAGACTAGTTTGAAAGAAAAGGGGATTCAGTGGAGGGGGATTTAGGGAAGGGGGAAAGGGAGGATGGTGAGAAGGGATTATGATTATGGTATATTATTTATATTCGTGGAAACTGTCCATAAAAATGTTAAGAAATAAAAAGTTTTTTAAAAATGTAAAAATAAAAAGATGTAGGATTTTTAAATCTCTATGGGTGTTTGCAGAGACCCTTGTGGAGTCCCTGAAAGGTTATTTATTTATGAGAGAGAGAGGCAGAGAGAGAATGGGCACTCCAGGGCCCATAGCCACTGCAAACAAACTCCAGATGCATGTGCCACCTTCAGCATCTGGCTTACATGGGTACTGGAGAATCGAACCCTGGTCCTTAGGCTTTGCAGGCAAGCGCCTTAACCACTAAGCAATTTCTCCAAACGCACACCCTCCCCTCCCGAAGGTTATTTATTGCTCTGTTCCAATGCTGGGCAGAGGAGCTGCAAGGGATCACAGCATGGGGAAGGAGGCAGAGTGGCTAACCTCGGTGAAAGTCATGAGACTGTGTCTCTACGCAGTTGCTAACCTTGACCAGTTGTGGCCAGTGTGGGCATGCTCTGCTCAGAACTGTGGGGAGCTAACACCTGACTTTTCTTTTTCCTGGTTTTTATTTTTTCCCTCTGAGCCCCTCTGGTTACCCAGCCTGAAGCTGAGGCAGTCCTGCCCTCCACTGACCATTGTCCTTCCTCTGGCCCTCCTTCTTCCAGGTGGTAGTCTTTCTCAGCCTGTCTTAAATTTCTCTTGCAGGCACAGCCTCTGTTTGAGTCTTCCCTGCTGCCCCCAAATTGATGGAGTAACTGAGCCAATGTTTAGCAAACAGAAACAACCTCTCAGAATGGATCTTTTCAACTCCCTGGTGTTTGTTTTGTTTGCTTTGATTGGGAGCTTGTGGGAGTGGGTGGGCAGAAGGCTATTGTCTTTGATTTTCCCACCCCAACCATCATCCTCAGTGGGAGTGAGGCCCTAGGGACTTGGGCCTGCTCGTGGTATAGGAGAAGCTTCATCTTCAAGAAGAGCTATAAGCAAATTCTTTCCTTATCTACAGATAAACCCCTCCTTGTGATGGAAGACCCAGGAAGCCCAGAGGGTTGGAGGCTGAAAGGAAGGGCTAGGTGGTAGCTGTGCAGGGAGTGGGGAGGGGATGTGAACTCGCCCAAGTCTTGGCTGCAGATGGGGCGGGCGGGGGGGAGTTTGAGACAAGATCTCTGGGAAAGATCTCAAGATTTCTGATCCAGCAGATGTTGAAGCTTCTGGTCAATTGCAGCAGCAGCCCCACCTTCACCTCCAGGGATTCGGGAGCATCTGGGGGTGTCTGATGAATGAGTCTGGTTCCCCTCCTCAACAGTCAACACCAAAGGCAACCAAGAAGGCTCACGCCTAGACACCTGATCTGAGAGCAAACGGGAGGCCAAGGTCATTAGCATCCTTCCGAGACCCACCCTGCCCAATGCAGCCCCACTCCACAGCCTTGCCAAGGCATGGGAGGAAACCAAGAACATGCCACCCAAGATAAAGGCTTCCGCTGAAGTTTGTGGTTCAGCCGAAGCCATGTTCTTAATTGCCCAAATAAACAGTTTTCAACCTGGAGGCCAAGACCTGCCAACACATGCCACTTCCTTTTCTAGCACCATCTGGGTGCTGCGGGCATAAACCTGCTTTACAAGTCACAGCTGGCTCTAAAGGGTGTCCAGTGAGAGCATGACAGCCAGCAAAGAGGGCTGGCAGGGGAACTTAACCAACCCAGGGGTGGGAGACCTTCACTTCCGGCTATACCACCTACTCCTTGGTGACAGCCCCTCATGCCAACACACATGTCAGATTTCTGCATCTGTAAAATGGAGAGATGATTTAGTGCCAACAGTCTTCAGCCCTTCAGCAGTAGCATCATTTTTGGAAACTTACTAGAAATCCAAATTCTGGCTGGAGAGACGGCTTAGCGGTTAAGGCGCTCGCCTGCAAAGCCTAAGGACCCATTTTCGACTCTCCAGATCCCACGTAAGTCTTTCGCACAAAGGTGAGGCAAGCGCAAGGTCGCACATGCCCACTAGGTGGCACAAGGGTCTGGAATTTGATTGCAATGGCTGAAGCCCTGACACACCAATTTTCTCTCTCCCTAAAATACAGAAAAAACAAAAAAGGGCAGGGGAAGGAAATACAGACTCTTAGGCCTCATCCCTATTGACCCCTCTGGTGATCCTGATGCTAGCTAAAGTTAGGAGACCTGAACATTTTCTCAAGCCCTAATGTTACACTGTGTTTTGTTTGTGTTGTGTTGTGTTGTGTTGTGTTGTGTTGTGTGGCACTGGGGATTGTGCCTGGGGTCTCGAGCACTCAGGGCCAGTGCTCTACCACTGACTGCCATCCTGAGCCCCAGATTCCATTGTCAGTAAGTCTTATTCCCTTTACCCATACTATTGCACCCTTGAAAGAGGTCAGCATCAACCGAGCTCCAGGGGGCCCTGAACTTTTGTCCTGGTCCTGTTGTGCTCTGGAATTCGCTTTGACCTCAGGATTCTGGTTTCTGGAAATGGTCTGGGATCTAACAGCTCAAAGGAGTCTCACCCCTGGGGTCTGTCACATGGCCATGGTGGCAGAACCTCTTCTCCATTCAGACCATCAGGTTAGATCCACCAGGAGATTTTTGAAGTGGTAAAGGGCTTAAGAGCTCCATGCTGGGCTGAAGAGATGGGTTAGTGGTTAAGGCACTTGCCTGCAAAGCCAAAGGACCCCGGTTTGACTCCTCAGGACACACTTGAGCCAGATGCACCAGGTGACTCATGCAACTGGAGTTTGTTTGCAGTGGCTGGAGGCCCTGGTGCACCCATTCTCTCTCTCTCTCTCTCTCAAATAAATAAATAAATAAAAATATTTTCTTTTTTTTAAAGTTCCATTCTGGCTTTAAAGTTCAAAGGCTAGGGGCCAAAGACAGTGGATGCCAAGGACCAGGAAGGGACAGAGGCAGAGGCGGCTTTGTTTCCGGCAGGGGACAGTGTGGGACACAGGGTCATCTCTCCCAGACTTCACTGACCAGACTACAGTATGAAAGGGAGCAGCCGCTGGGCCTCACTGGAAACTGGCAGCGGGCATGTGCAGGGTGCTGGTCCCTAACTTCCAGTGACCTTTGGTGAAGGAGAAGCAATGACAAGGAGAAGCAGCCCATGGAACAATTTGCTGGACTGCTTTAGACCAGCGTCTCCCCTCCAGTTTCCTGATGGATAGAAGCCTCCAAGCCTATCTCCCAGGCCTCCCCGGCAGGAAGGGGCTCTAAGCTGACGTGGAGCGTGAGCTGGCTCTTTAAGAGAGTGGCCGGAGAGTCTGTTGATCAGATTTGTTTTGGGTCTCTGTGGGAGGAAAGGAAAAAGATAAAAGCCTGTTGGGAGACTAGACTGGGAGAACGGGGAGCCAGCCAGAAGGCAGAAAAGGGAAGATTAGAAAAACTGGTTTCGAAAGAGGATTTATTTTTGCAGCAAGGACTCCAGTCCTGCAGAGAGTTTCCGCTAGGCAAGTGAATGGCAGAACACGTAGATTGGGTCAGACCATAATTCCCCTGAGTGAGTCCAACTGAGGGACACCGGGGCAGTGTTGCCTGTGCCCCTCTGCGTCTGGCTGGGCCAGCATGCCAGCATCAGGGTGTAGGAGAGGGTTACGCTGGGATTGGAAGGAGGACAGGATCAGGCTGGCCCAGCAGCCCAGGGACAAACCTGGGGCATTGCGTCACACTGTGGGACAAAGGCCAGTAGCCTGGGCTCCATGCATGGGCTTCAGGGCAGCCAGGTTCTCTTTCTGTAAGTTGGCACCTGTGCATACAGGTTTGTAGGAGCCCTGAGCAAGAGTCTACAGCATTCACAGCTTCCCAAAGGATGTTGGGGCCAGCAGGAAGATTCTAGGTAAGGTCAGGTCCCTGAGACATTTAGGTGAGCCATCAGATCCTCCGCTTTATATATGCTGGCAAACCTGCTCCATGGGGACACGGGTGCCTATGCCTGGTGATCAGGCAGAGAAGTGACACAGTGGGACCCATCACTCTATGACTGGGGTAGGGCAGGCTAGGGAAGAAGGAGGTCTTGGGTGGCATCAACGGAGTCCAGAGTTCAAAGACAGCACAGTTCTGTTGACACTGGGTAAATTGGGGGCAGAGGGAATTTTCCACACACTCAACTCTTCTGCCTGCCAGGCCCACTATGAACAGCAAAGTCCACATAAGATGCGTGTCTGCCCAGGCTGGCTCTGTGCGGCTGCATCTGTGCTGGGACAATAGCTAGGGGGCATGGGTCAGGTCGAGGACATTCTCTAGCTTGGCCCCGGGGCAGGCAGAGGTAGCCAGGCCCTGGTTGGGAACAAGTGGTTCCCAGAATGCCTTTTCATGTCCTGTTCTGAGGACTTGGGAAGCTGCCTGACTTGGAAGCATGTGGTGGTGGGAACAAATGGAGGGGTAGGATGGGGCATTCCCCAAACCCAGTCGTGTAGCAATGCCACGTGTCACATCACCAGAGGCGTTTCCTAGTTAGAGAAAGTATACAATGTATGCATTCCAGCCTCACACACCAGGAAACTGGGAGATTATCTTGTGCCAGAAACTTAAAGGGAAGCATGGTGGCGTGCGTTGGGCTGGCTGTCCTTCTTCCAGAGAAAGTGAACACTGTGACTGGACTTTGTCCTTCTTATAAGAAGGGAGTGTTGGGCTGGAGAGATGGCTTAGCGGTTAAGCGCTTGCCTGTGAAGCCTAAGGACCCTGGTTCAAGGCTCGATTCCCCAGAACCCACGTAAGCCAGATGCATGAGGTGATGCATGCATCTGGAGTTCGTTTGCAGTGGCTGGAGGCCCTGGCATGCCCATTCTCTCTCTCTCTCTCTCTCTCTCTGTCTCTCTCCTTCCCTGCCTGTTTCTGTATCTCTCGTGCAAATAAATGAATAAATGAAATTAGAAAAAATAAAAGAAGGGAGTGTGCCACACACACATCCAAAGCACTTCCTATGTTGCTGATCAAATATTTATGGCACGCGGGCTTGTGTGCAAAATAGCATAAGACATGTCTGTTGGGCCAAAGGCTGAGAAATAGGCAGATGGACTGACAGTGTCTAAGAGTGACTGGCCTCCCTTCTGATCCCTTGACCAGCAGTCAGAGGGAGGTGAGGGCTTTTGGACCCTTGCCCTGGGAAGAAGAAACAAACAAACAAACAAAAAACATACCATGGGTCAAGCACTGGCCAGTAATCTCGACACTCAGGAGGCTGAAGCAGGTAAGATCACAAGATGGAGGCCAACCAGGCCTACAGGCCTACAAGGAGATCCTGTTTCAAAAATAATAATTAAAACCAGGCGTGGTGGCGCACGCCTTTAATCCCAGCACTCCGGGAGGCAAAGGTAGAAGGATCGCCATGAGTTCGAGGCCACCCTGAGAATACAGAGTGAATGCCAGGTCAGCCTGAGCTAGAGTGAGACCCTACCTCGAAAAACAAAACAATAATAATGATAAATTTCTTTTTTAAAAAAACACACCTTGGGTCAAATCAAAGTTCCAAAGGTCCCAGAAACTGCTCCATTGAGCCCCAAAAAAGCTGGGCTACAGGGTCCAGGGCTCCCAGGCTGCCTCTTGCTCCATGAACCAGGGTGTGTGTGTGTGTGTGTGTGTGTGTGTGTGTGTGTGTAAGAGAGCTGGCTGGGGGAGGGAAGGACCATTCCTTTGTCAAAACAGACCTCCTGAATGCTTTTAAAGGCCTGCAGTTGGATGAGTAAATATTTTCCCTTTCAGATGAAAGGTGCAATCACCCCTCGTTTTTTTTTTTAATTACTTTAATTAGAAAAGATTGCCTTAATCTTTTACTTATCTGTGCCATTGTGGGAACTGCCAGAAAACGAAGTGCAAGGAAAACAGGTGGAGTCTGACCTTTGCTCTAAGTCTCTAGAATTTCTTCTGCACTGGTAATTAAAGAATCAAGGGAAGTTCCTTCTAGAAGCTAGAAGAGGAAGCCGCACGGAGAATGGTAGATACAAGGGCATGCTTGCTCACACAAGCTCTCTCTGCAACACACACACACACACACACACACGCACGCACACGCACACACTCAGAGGCACCCTCTCCTGCACACATGAATGAAAGGAAAAAGGGGACCCTGATTCAGCAAACCAGCAAGTCTTAAGTTTGAGAGCAGCATCTCAGCTCGCAGCCTGAGGTAGCTTAATGAGTTTCCCAGGGTGGCCTCAAATGATTAATTAAGCAGACAGCCCCTCAACTCCCTCTCCAAACAACGGAAACCACCACCACGGTAATGGTCTGTTTGGGGAGGGAGCGGCAGGGCTCTGGGGGCCCCCAACTCCAAGGGCCGTTGAGGATGTGGTGTGAGCCCCAGATAAGGGTGAGAGCAACGGCTTGTAACGGCCGGCCGCCAAGGTTTCTCCTGCCCAAGCCCTGGCCGCTAGGGTTGGACCTGGTTTCTGACCTCCCTCTGTTTTGCACTGCCCTGCTCTGAAGGCATCCTTGGCAATGTGGTAGAGCAAGCAAGGTTGTCTCTGGCCTCTCTCCCTCCTTCCTTCCCTCTCA
The DNA here is from genome assembly GCA_036365145.1 of Orientallactaga sibirica. Taxonomy (NCBI): domain Eukaryota; kingdom Metazoa; phylum Chordata; class Mammalia; order Rodentia; family Dipodidae; genus Orientallactaga; species Orientallactaga sibirica. The sequence goes on along the minus strand of JAEOAD010001893.1, from coordinate 958,639 downwards.
GGAGCCTTCCCTGGGGTCTTTTTAAAAAAAAAAAAAGATTTTATTTTTATTTATGTATTTCTTATTTATTAGAGACAGAGAGAGGGAAAGAGAGAGAGGGAGAGTAAGAATGGGCATGCCAGGGCCTCTAGCCACTGCAAACGAACTCCAGATGCACACGCCCCCTTGTGCATCTGGCTTACGTGGGTCCTGGAGAATCAAACCGGTGTCCTTAGGCTTCACAGGCAAATGCCTTAACCACTAAGCCATCTCTCCAGCCCTACCTGGGACCATTTTGATGAAGGCCCACCATAGGCATGGTGTTAACATGAATGGCAGGAACAGAAAAGATGGTCCCTCAATGCCTAGAACCCCGCTCTTTCTTTTTTAAAGATATTTTATTTATTTATTTACTTATTTGAGAGATAGAAAGAGGGAGGGAGAGAAAAACGCAGAGAGAGAGAGAGAGAGAGAGAGAATGGGTGCACCAGGGCCTCCAAACCCTGCAAACAAACTCCAGACGCATGTGCTTCGTTGTGCATCTGGCTTACGTGGGTCTTGGAGAATCAAACCAGGATCCTTTGGCTTTGCAGGCAAACGCCTTAACCTCTAAGCCATCTCTCCAGCCCCTGCTCTGTCTTGCTATATGCCTTCAGCACCTAGCACTGACTAATCCCTGTTATGGCACATGTGCAGAGGGCTACAGACTGCTACAAACAGATCACACACCCCCGTCCCCCTGAGACATCTGGATGGGCTACTCTGACGGGCCATTCTGGAGATTTTATTTTATTTTATTTTATTTTATTTTATTTTATTTTATTTTATTTATTTTATTTTATTTTATTTTATTTTATTTTTGTGTGTTTAGGGAAGATAGCCTATTTTTCAGACACCTGTTAGCATTGTGCCTCTGTAACCTGGACTGTCAGCTCCATAGTACACAATGGGTAGACCCCAAGACTTCAGCTGGGGTGCCAAGCACTGGCTGCTCTTTCCCATAATGGCCCGGCCTTCCTTCCCAGATGATCATGCCACCCTCCCCTCCTCCCAGGAACACCCAGCTGGGGGCTGCAGGCTGGCCTGGCCTCTGTAAACAGGCCTTGTGAAGGACACTGGAGCTGGGAAGCAAGCCAGGCCTTGCCAGCCTAGAGGAATGGGAGGAGGCGAAGGTGAGGAGTGGGCGGAGCTACGAAAATGTTTTCCTTTCTGAAGCCTCCAGGTGCCTGGGCACGATTTCCAGCCTGCTGTTTATGGCATCTGTAGCCACGTCCACCACCACCGTCTGTCTGCACATGTGTCTTTCTCTACAGGTGTCTGTCTGCGCGTGTTCCATCTATGTTTTTGATCATGCCTGCAGGCATCTGTCTCTGTGTTCATGCGTGTCCCTCTGAGGAAAATAAAATGACTTAAGGCTCCACTTTGTGTGAACATTCCTACCTCCAAACACTCACTCACATAAACTGGCTGGAAATGCTTTAACAACCTTTATTATTATTTTTTTTTTCCCCTGTCCCTGGCACGGCCACTAACACCAGCGGGTCTCCACGGTCAATTTAGGAAGCTTGGGAAAATATTGCTCGTAATTAAGAGTCTAGAAGGACCTCAATTAGGGCAGTGTTGGCCCTGCCAGGCCTGCTCCCGGATCCCACTCAGCAGCATTCCTGTCCTGCTTGGAAAAGGCCTTTGATTTACACCAAATGTGCAATGACCACACTGGATTCAGCCCCAGCTCTCTTTACCCTGCCAGCTGCTGCCCAGGGCACAAGCCAACCTGGACCCCAAGGTCTGCGACCCCCAAAACAAGACTTGGACGCTTGTCAGTACAGGCCCCACTCTTGCGGCCTCCTGACTTTGTAACCTCTGTGTGGGTCTGAGTTCCTGTTTTTTGTTTTATTTTTTTTTTTTTTTGGAAAAAAGTTAAAAATATTATTTATTTATTCATTTGTTTATGACAGAGACAGATGTAAGACAGAGAAAGAGCACACCAGGACTTCTTTCTAACCACTGCAAATGGATTCCAAATACCTGCACCGCCAATCTGGCTTACGTGGGTACTGGGGAATTGAAGCTGGGTCCTTAGGCTTCACAGGCAAGCACCTTCACCACTAAGCCACCTCGTCAGCCCCTGAGTTCCTCTTGACGTGCAAGCAGCCCTCACTACCTCTTAGAGAGATGGAGGCTGGATCCACCTCCAACATCTCTCCTTGGCCAAGAGTTGGGTATTGCATGCAGTTCAACACTCAATGTTGAGGAGATAGCAAGCAGTACCCAGCTGTCAGGTCACCTTCTTTAATTTAAAAAAGAAATGTTTAGAGAGAGAGAAAATTGGCACACCAGGGCCTCAGACTGAAATCAAACTCCAGACATTTGTGCCACCTGGTGGGCATGTGTGACCTTGCGCTTGCCTCACCTTTGTGCGTCTGGCTCACGTGGGATCTGGAGAGTTGAACATGGGTCCTTAGTGCCTTAATCGCTAAGCCGTCTCTCCATCCCTCGGGAAACGCAACCAGAGAGAGCCAGCACAGAGCATAAAGGGCCTGGCTAGAGTGGTCAGGGAATGCACGAACCTCCCACCTCTTAACCCCTGTGCATTGGAGAGGAAGCTCAATTAACACATCAGGCTTAGGGTGCCTTGCTTGCCTCTCCTCCCAGGACATGTATACATGCACACAGTCACACCACCAGCGTGTACACCTTGAAAAGCACCACCATCACACTGACTAACTCATATAGACGTGTACCCATGTTCACAAGGTATACACACACACATTTACACTCAGTGTGCCAGATCACAGCTATCTACGCACACATTCCTTTACTAGTTTGTATGTAGCAACACCATTCACAGTCATAAACATGCTGCAGTCCCTAACACATGGGTGACAGGTCCCCGGACGATCATGCTGTCTTCTGTAGTTCTCCAACGTAGTCTGTGCCACCTCTCGGAGTCCGGGAAGGAACTGCAGGTCAGGGTTGGTCCTTGAGCCCACTGGGCACGTCTGTACATGTCCACAGAGGCGGGGACACTTCAGGAGGGCATCCTAGTGTCTGTCCCTCCCTGTGAGTCTCTGCTAATGGTTGAGGGAGAGAGTCTGGCTCCAGCAGTCAGGCGGTGGCAGAGGAAGGGTTACAGGCTAACTAGCAAAAACAATTACTGAAGAGGGAAGGCAGCACATTCCAACCCTGCTTAGCTGGGCTGCTAGGGCCAGGCCGTGGGTGGTTCTTGGATTATGCATTTCCTTGAAAACAAAAAAGGAGAGTTCAGGGCAGTTCAGCTGTGCCCTGAATCTTACCCCCAGCCTTTGTCTCCAGCTCCCTCCAAGCCTGTTTACCTGCATGCGCGCGCGTGCGCGCGCGCACACACACACACACACACACACACACACACACACTGGGATGGTGAAAAAACGTTAGAAGCTCTAAAAGCCTTCAAGTACACAGGAGCAGGCTGGGAGGAAGCCCTGAACAGCAGCAGGGAGCAGAACTGGGGTCTGAAAGCTGAGCCCTGGAATCTTGTGTCACGAGGCCCCAGGGACATTGGTTCACTCTCCGACCACAGCTGTGTGGAGCCCTGTGCTCCCACCATTGTGCCAGGCCCAGGGCTTACCTTTGAAGTGCTCGCTGTCAGGAACGCCGCTTCTTCCTACCTCTCCCTGTTTGGCGTCTTCTGCCCATCTCAAATCCCAACATATTTGACTTCATGCATAAATCCGGTCTCCTGACACACAGATTATCATATTCATAGTAAAGTGTGGGTGGCTGAAGGATTGGAAACAGACCCTAACCTGGAAGGCTTCTTTTCTTTTCTTTCTTTTAAAATATTGTATTTTTATTTATTTACTTGAGAGAGAGAGAGAGAGAGAGAAAGGGGCAGAGAGAGGGAGAAAGAGGGAGAGAGAGAGAGAATGGGCACGCTAGGGCATCTAGCCACTGCAAACAAACTCTAGAGGCATGCGCCACCTTGTGCATCTGGCTTAGGTGGGTCTGGGGAATCGAACTTTGGTCCTTTAACCTTAACCGCCAAGCCATCTCTCCAGCCCAGAAGTCTCCTTTTCATTTCTTTTCTTTTCCTGGCTTCTCTCTTTTTCTTTTCCTTTTCTTTCTTTCTTTCTTTTTCTTTCTTTCTTTCTTTCTTTCTTTTTTTCTTTCTTTCTTTTTCCTCCTTTTAGGAGTCAGGGAAGAGTCTCATGTATCCCAGGCTTGCTTCAACCTTGCTATGTTTCTGAACCCTTCTGCCTCTACCTCCCAAATGCTGGGATTAAAGGCATGAAGCACCACATCTGAGAGACAGACTTCTTTTCTTTTTCTTTTTCTTTTTCTTTTTCTTTTTCTTTTCTTTTCTTGTTTTAGGCTTCTCCAGGGTGTGAGGTGGTTACTGGATGTGGCTCCTGCCCTTCCTAGCACACTTAGACTTTTAGAAGAGTCAAAGAAGAATTACTGGTGAAGTGGGCTCAGGCCCAACATAGTGTGTGACCCTGCAGGAGCTGGGGGTATCAGAGACAACCTCACAGAGAACTGAGCCAAGAGAGGGGCTAGCCAGAATGGGCATTCAGGCACAGGGCACAGCGTGGGCAAGAGCACAGAGGACCGGGAGGCTGGGGCACGGGGATACATGAGGACCCCTTGGGCCTGAATCTGAAGGATGGGGTGGAAGTGGGGTGGGAGGACAGAGAAGAAGGCATCGTCTGCTGGCTCCAGAAGCCAGGGCTTCACGGGGCACCTTGAAGAGAAAGACACAAAAGCCTTGCATTTTAAACAGTTTGCTCTACTGGAAGAAGAAGGAGAGAAGAAGAGGAGGAGGAGAAGAAGGCAAGGGAGGAAGAGGAGGATGAGAAGAGAGGAGGAGGAGGAGGCTGATGGGAAGTAGAACTACCCCAAGTCAGCTGGGCCTGGTGACACAGGCTTGTAAAGCAGGAGGATCACAAGTTCAAGAACTGCCTGAGCTGTAGAATGAGTTTCAAGGCCAGTCTGATCATCTTAGTGAGACCTTTGCATTTAAAAATAAATCAATAGGGCTGGAGACATGGCTTAGAGGTTAAGGTGCCTGCCTGCTAAGCCTAAGAACACCCATTTGATTGTCCAGGTCCCACGTTTAGCCAGATGCAAAAGGGCGCAATGCCGCACTTGCCCACAAGAGGGCGCACGCGTATGGAGTTCGTTCACAGTGGCTGAGAGGCCACTGGTGCACCCATTCTCTCTGTCTATCTCTCTCTCTCTTTCTCCAAAAATAAATAAATAAATAAAAATAAGGTAGAGAGCTGGAGAGATGACTTAACAGTTAAACAATTAAGAGTGTTTGCCATCTGAGCATGAAGGCCTCTCAGCCAGAGACCAACACGTTGAACTCCCCCAAAGTCACGTAGAAAGTTGGGCATGGCCATCCATATCTGTAACTCCAGTCCAAGGGAGGGGGCAGGCAGAAGCCAGAGAATCACTAATGCTGTTGAGAGACAGCAACTGTGAGGTGAGGGAGAGAGCCTATCTCAAGGAAATATGTGGATGAGCAGTAAGAAAAGGATACCAGGTGCTCTTCTTGGGCCTCTGTCACATGCATATGGGGCACATGCATCTTCACACACACACACACACACGCATACACCACACGCCTGCATACAGCACACATCCCATACACCACACTACACACACTCAAAAAAAAAAAAAAGAAGAAGAAGAAGAAGAAGAAGGGCTGGAGAGATGGCCCAGTGGTTAAGGCGCTTGCCTGCAACACCTGAGGACCCCAGTTCCATTTCCCAGTATCCAAATACATAAGCCAAATACACAAGGTGGTGCATGTGCCTGGAGTTTGTTTCTCTCTTGTTGTCTGTCTCTTCTGTCTCAAAGAAATAAAATAAAATATTTTTTTTAAAAAATATAATAGGGTTGGAGAGATGGCTTAGCGTTTAAAGCATTTGCCTGTGAAGCCAAAGGACCCAGGTTTGATTCCCCAGGACCCACATAAGCCAGATGCACAAGGGGCACATGCATGTGGAGTTTGTTTGCAGTGGCTACAGGCCCTGGCGTGCCCATTCTCTCTGTCTGTCTCTCTTCTGTCTCTGTCTCTCTGTCTGCTTGCAAATAAATAAATAAAAATAAAAATTTTTCAAAAATATTAAAAATAAAAAAGCCGGGTATGGTGGTGCACACCTTTAATCCCAGCACTTAGGAGGCAGAGGTAGGAGGATCACATTGAGTTCGAGGCTACCCTGAGAATACAGAGTGAATTCTAGGTCAGCCTGAGCTAGCATGAGACCCTACTTTGAAAAACCAAACAAACAAACAAACAAAAAGATAGAAAAGGAAAGAAAAATAAAAAGTAGGGTTTGGGAGATAGCTCAGTTGGTAAAGTGTTTAAAAGTATGAGGATCTGAGATTAAATCCCCAGAACCCACATAAAAGCCAGGAGCAGCATTGTTGGCCTTTAATCCCAGCACTCAAGAGGAAGAGACGGGACGAGGACCCCTGACTAGCTGGCCTAACCAGCTTCTTGCATGAACTCCAGGTTCACTGAGAGACCCTGTCTCAAAAATTCAGATGAAGCCGGGTGTGGTGGCGCACGCCTTTAATCCCAGGCAGAGGTAGGAGGATCGCCATGAGTTCAAGGCCACCCTGAGACTACAGAATGAATTCCAGGTCAGCCTGGGCTAGAGTGAGACCCTACCTCAAAAAAAAAAAAAAAAAAAAAAAAACAAATAAGTAAACAACAACAACAACAAAAAAAAAACAACAAAAAAATTTTTAAAAGAAGGTGCAGGGCACAGGGCTGTGGAAAATCTATAGGGCCACCAGACATGGTTGTCTTCTCTCCTTCAGCTTTCCTAATGTTGGCCATATTGCTAGTGGCCTCCTGCTAGTGGCCAGCACTGTCCCACAGGCCTGCACCAGCCAAGGTCATCCCCCTTGGGACCTTGCTTCCCCCTTTGCCTCCCTCCTCAGACTGAATGGTCCACATGTGCGTGATGTGTAGCGAGATGCTGGCCAGCGTCACTGCGCATCGGAGTGGAAACCAGCACAGTAATGAGCGTGCCGCAGCTGGCGGGGTGGAGAGGCACACCACACAGGGCCACCTAACCAGCCAGTGGCCGAGCATGGAGGCCCTGGAAAGAAGGGTCATCCTTAGGGTTTAGAACAGAGAAATCAGGATGTCCTAAGACATTGCAGGCCCGGAGTCTAGCATGTTCTTTTTGTTTTGTTTTGTTTTTAATTTTTAGTTTATGTTAGACACAGAAAGAGAGAGAATTGGTGCTCCAGGGCCTCAGCCACTGCAATTGAATGCCAGGCGCTTGCGCCACCTAGTGGGCATGTGTGACCTTGCGCTTGCTTCACCTTTGTGAGTCTGGCTAATGTGGGATCTGGAGAGTCGAACATAGGTCCTTGGGCTTCACGGGCAAGTGCCTTAACCACTAAGCCATCTCTCCAGCCCTAGCACGTTCTTTTGACAGGGAAAAAGTGTGGACTCAGAGAGAAGGACAGATCCAAGTCCACAGGTTGTTATAGCCACGGAGGTAGGGCAGCCAACAACAACCCCAGGTACCTGCAGAGACATGGTCCTCCCTTCCACAACTCACCCTCTTCCTCCACAAAACTCACCTAGGACATGATGTTGGTCAACAGAGGACCTGAAGGGCCTAAACCAGAGGGGCGGGAGGAGCTAAAGGGGAACCAGTCCAGGCCTCACCCCCCTGCCATATGCGCAGTTTCATGTATATCTCCCGAAACTGCTCTATTTCTCACCCCAGACCTTTGTCTCCTCCTCAGAGGCTCCAGGCACAGAGGTCACCCCAACTGCCTTCCCCCAGAGGTGAAAGAGGCTCAGGAGTCTTTGCTTTGCCACAATGAGGCACCCCACTTTTGCATCCCCACCAGACCGACAAGCGGTACTGTGAGCTCTGCCACCTCCCCTGAGGCAGGACTCGATGCTGGGGCAGAAGTGGTGGGTGTAGTAAGTACTGGGGTTCGGGCTGAGCGCCCCTGAGCTGATGCGCAGGACAGCTTTGCAATGCACCTTTGGTCTTCTGTGGAATTATGATTGGAGTTGAAAACTGGTTTTTTGAGCTCTGCTCTCAGAGCATTTTATGGGGAGACTAGAGCCATAGTATCTTTATACACGTGTGCGCGCACGCGCGCACACACACACACACACACACCCATGCACACACAGCTGCCCCTCACAGCACCGCCAACGTAGAAAGTTTGCGAGAAGAGCTGACATGCCTCTTGGCCTGAGCCTTCCCAGCTCCTATGGGCCGCCTCTGTGGAGTCTTCAAGGTGACCTTGTAGGGCTCTGTCTGGAGATGAGGACAATGTGTCTATCTGTTTTTTTTTTTTTTTCTCCAAATATTTGGGGCTTGCTAAAGACTAACACATTTCTTTTAAGTGTATATAATTTGAGCCATATGTTTCTGATTCCCTTGCACTTAAATCATCAAAATATTGATTTTTAAGAGCCATTTGATGTCTAAGGAACCTTTTTAATAAGCTTTTAAAGCTCTTTAAACCCAGAGCATGGAGCCTGTGCCAGGGCCCCGGCTGTCCCCTGGACAGCGCACGCCATTCCCTCCCTCAGGTCAGAACTCTTTGGAGCAGTTTTGCTTTCCTCTGCTGACCCCCCCACTCTGCCTGGCCTCCCTGCCTCCCGCAGAACTGCCCCGAGCCTTAGTAACACCCTCCCTTTCTCTTCACAGACCCCTCTCATGCTTTGCCCAACCCACCCTTGAGAATCAACAAGAAGGACAACGGTATTTACTCTTTAAGGCTGCGTGATATTTCATTGCAAAATCATGTTATGATCAATCCCCTGCTGAGGAACATTTAGGCCTTGTCCCATTGTACATCTCTCGGCACATTCGTTTCTTCCCTGTGGAAAGATTTCTAGAGGTGAACAAAGGACACGCAGGGCTGGAGAGGTGGCTCAGTGGTTAAGGTGCTTGCCTGCAGAGCCTAGCAACCAGAGTTCGATTTGTCAATATTCACAAAGAGTCAGATGCACAAAGGGACACGCACATCTCAAGTCCATTTGCAGCTCTGGAGGCCCTCATGTGCCCATTCTCTTTGTCTCTCTTTGCTGCCAAATAAATAAATAAAAATATTTAAATCCTTTAATCCATCACTTGGGAGGCATAGGTAGGTGGATCACTGTGAGTTCAAGGCCAACCTGAGACTACATCGTCAGCCTGGGCTACAGTGAGACACTACCTTAAAAAACCAAAATAATAATAATAATAATAATTAATTAATTAATTAAATGTATATTTAAAAACAAGAGGACATACACCGTTTAAGCCTCTTTAGCCTCAAGGGTCCACATTCTTTTTTTTTTTAAATTTTGTTTTTTATTTTTATTTATTTATTAGACAGAGAGAGAGAGAATGGGCACACCAGGGCTTCCAGCCACTGCAAATGAACTCCAGATGCATGGGCCACTTTGTGCATCTGGCTTACGTGGGTCCTGGGGAATCAAGCCTTGAACTGGTGTCCTTAGGCATCACAGGCAAGAGCTTTACCACTAAGCCATCTTTCCAGCCCTCTTTTTTGTTTTTTTGAAGTTATGCTTTCATTATGCTTGGGTTAATCTGTGACTTCACTTGTTTTTTTTTTAATTTTTTTATTGATAACTCTATAATTATAGACAATAAAACATGATAATTCCCTCCCCCCTCCACTTTCTCCTCCACCACTCCACTCTCCATCATATCCCCTCCCCCCTCAATAAGTCTCTCTTTATTTTGATGTCATGATCTTTTCCTCCTATTGTGATGGTCTTGTGTAGGTAGTGTCAGGCAGTGCGAGGTCATGGATATCCAGGCCATTTTGTGTCTGGAGGAGCACGTTGTAAGGAGTTCTACTCTTCCTTTGGCTCTTATATTCTTTCCATCACCTCTTCCACAATGGACCCTGAGCCTTGAAAGATGTGTTAGAGATGGTTCAGTGCTGAGCACTCCTCTGTCCCTTCTTCTTAGCACCATGGTGCCTTCTGAGTCATCCCAAGGTCACCACCATCTGAAAAGAGAAGCTTCTCTAACTAAAAGTGAGAGTAGCATTAATATATGGGTGTGGATATTAAGAGAAGTGCTTACTGGGCAGTTGGGTGAGCATAGTATATACATTTAGCCAGACTCCAGCAGACATTACACCCTGAGGACTCATGACTACCCCTGTCGTAGGTTTTCAGTATCAGGGATGTATTACCTCCCATGGAGCGGGCCTCCAGTCCAATTAGAGAGCAGTTGGTTTCCCCCATAACAGATATGCCACTATTGCACCTGTTGGTTCATTTGGCCTGGCTGGCTAAACTTGAGGTTTGCCGTGTCCACTGTTTATCTCCACTGATGACTTCTCTCTCTCCCATGGAGCTGCATGCAGCATAGCTTTTTCCAGCTTTCTGTCAGCTGGTCTAAAGGGAGGATGCTTTAAGCTCAGCTCCAGTAGGATTTCTCAGTGACCTTGTAGCCCAGGCAGCCCACATCATTTTCCTGAGAGATTGTACCAACTTAATACTTCCACAGGTCTCTCCACCCCCACCGCACAGGCATTTGGTGGAGGTCTTATTGTCACTCACACGAGACTTCCTGTAAGATCCAGCGGACCCTAGCAAAGCCAGTTAACAAGCCCTGCTGGAAAGGGTGTGATTCTTCTGTGCCTCCACTCTCCCATCTATCATCTGGGGATGATAATAGTCCCTCTCTACTGGTCAGTTTGCCATGGGGATTGCAGTCATCTACTTAAACCACTTGGAAGAGTGCCTGGGGGCCTGAGAGATGGCTTAGTGGTTAAGGCGCTTGCCCAAAAAGCCAAAAGACCAAGGTTCAATTCCCCAGGACCCACATAAGCCAGATGTACAAGGGGGCACATGCATCTGGAGTTTGTTTGCAGTGGCTGGAGGCCCTGGCACACCCATTCTCTCTCTCTCTCTCTTTCTGCCTCTTTCTCTCAAATAAATAAATAAAAATAAAACTGTAGGGCTGGAGAGATGGCTTAGTGATTAAGGCACATGCCTGTGAAGCCTAAGGACCCCAGTTTGATTCTCCAGGTCCCACGTAAGCCAGATGCACATAGTGGTGGCTTGTGTGTCTGGAGTTTGCAGTGGCCAGGGGTCCTCACACTCCCATTCTCTCTCTCTCTGTCTCAATAAATAAATAAAAATTTTAAAAAAGAATAAAAACATTTGACTAACAAACTTTAAAACAAAATAAAATACACTATAAAAAGAGAGTGTCTGGTACAGAGCCCATGTTCAATAAATGCTGGCTAGCCTTTGTTTACCTTCACACTTTCCCTTCATCCCAGAATGTTTTCCTCCGTCACTTCTCCCTTCATCTGCCTAACTCTGGCCCACACTTCAGGGTTTCTCACAAACTCCTGTGCCCTCAACAGAACCAGCCCCCTCCATACACTCCCTCCCTGTGCCTTGAGACCCTTAGGGTTCATCTATAGCTTTCCCACTAAGGCATCAGTTCCAAAAGGCAGAGCTGGGTTTAATCTTCTCTCCATGGCCCCTGACAACTCCTCACATGCTGCAGACCTGCACTCACCACACGCCTAGTCAAACAGGAGGGGAGGGAGAGGCCCGCACTCGCTCATTGGGAAGGACATTCTCATTCCCAAAATCTCTGGACACTGAGAAATGGTACAGCTGCGCCCCTGAGAGTCATCAGCACGTGTTAAGGCTCAACAGGCGAGTCCTTTGTATGAGTTCCAAAAGTCAGAGGTGCTGTGTCATTGTGACACTGTTGCTGGCGGATGAGCTTGTTCTGGAAAAGTCACCAACCATGAAAGCAGCTGTTCCGATGAGCGACCACTCATGTCACAGTCTTTCTTTCTTTTTTCTTTTCTTTCTTTCTTTTCAAAATATATTTTATTTATTTAAGAGAGAGAAAGGGAGAGAGAGAGAATGGGCGCACCAGGGCCTCTGGCCACTGCAAACGAACTCCAGATGCATGTGCCACCTTGTGCATCTGGCTTACGTGGGTTCTGGAGACTCCAACTGGGGTCCTTTGGCTTTGCAGGCAAATGCCTTAACCTCTAAGCCATCTCTCCAGCCCCTATTTTGGTTTTTCAAGGTAGGGTCTCACACTAGCCCAGGCTGACCTGGAATTCACTATGTAGTCTCAGGCTGGCCTTGAACTCACAGCGATCCTCCTACCTCTGCCTCCCTAGTGCTGGGATTAGAGGCATGTGCCACCATGCTCAGCCTTGATTGTTTTTTTTTTCCACCTTCAGGTACTTCCTTGCTAGGTTTTTGGTCTAGAGAGACTGTACCCCTTCTTCCGTGCCTTGTGCAAGATCCTGCCTCACGAGTGATGCCCCTCCTCCTGCCAGGAGCCTTGATCAGCTCTGATTCTCCTGGTGATGGGAAGTGTCACCCTGTCTGCTCACAGCTGTGCCCTAGAGACACCCATCATCTCTGGATACCCACCATGCCAGGACAGCCTGGACATGGGTGAGGGTCACAGTGCCCAGGTCCTTGAGAAGCTCCCCGTGCCTGGAACCTCTGGAGGAATGAAGGCCCCTGGCTCTAGCTCAATCCCAAGAGATCAGGCCCAAAGGGCCTCCATTCTGTCCCCCCACCCACCCCGTCACCTTGGTTCCATACTTACCGGTGAGTTCAGTTCCACTCCCAAAGTTTGCTTTAAGACAATTGCATTTTTTCCTCAAGTCACTTGTTTTGCTGCAAGCTCGAGTATGAGGAATGGGCAGAAAGGCCCCTAAATAGACCATTTCTGAGGTTTGGGGAGGGAAATGCTTAGAACCCCAGTGACTCCCACACCCAGTGCACACCCATTCTTCACACTTTAGTCACCTTTCTTTCCTGATACTTAATTGTGGGAGGGACTGTTTACAGCTCGATTACAATTAAATTGTTCCTGGATGTGTGTCTGCATATACGTGGTTGTGTATACCCACGTGCACACATACGTTTGTGTGCATGCGTGCGCACTTAGAATGTAAGTCCCTGAAGGACAAAGATCACTTGATGAGCTTCCCCTGAGTCTCCACAGGTCTTGCATAGTGCTAGGCATTAAGTTGTTCTTTGGTGAGCGCATGCATGCATGCATGCGTGCATGAATGAATGAGTGAAGAATGAATGAACAACAAACCTGTGGTGGTTTGATTCAGTTGTCCCACATAAACTTATGTGTTCTGAATGCTAGGCATCCAGCTGGTGGCAATTTGGAAAGTGGAGCCTCCTGGGAGTGTGTGGTTGGGGGCGGGCTTATGGCTCTTATAGCCAGCTCCTCCCTGCCAGTGTTTGGCACATTTTTCTGTTGCTGTTGTCCACCTGATGTTGGCCAGGAGGTGATGTCCACCCTCTGCTCATGCCATCATTTCCCCTCGAGTCTGTAAGCCAAAATAAACCCTTTCCTCCCACAAACTGCTTCTGGCGGGGTACCTTCTGCCAGCAATGAGAAGCTAACTTCAAGAAAAGCCCTTACACGGCCTCCCTGTCACAGTCTCGGGAGCTGGAAGCTGTGCAGTTGCAATGCCGTACGTCCTATGTGACGTACGTGGGACTTGTCTCCTTTGCTCTCCTTGTACAGTGAAGGGGGTCAAGTGATTTGGTTCTTTGTGGCTCCGGAGACAGTCTAGCCTCCCTCCTCTCACAAGATCTGTTTCCCATCGCCAACGTGCTCAGTGCCTGCAGACACTCAGTTCTGCAGACTTCTGAGGCACCCCATCCAGCTGTGAGGGGATCTTCTGCTCCCCGACTGCAGACAGCTCGGGGCTGTTTTGTCAAAATTCTCCAGAAATGCAGGAAAAGCACAGGGGGGCTTTCGCTAAAGCCCAGTGGGCGGGTCTCTGGGAGGACAGGATTAGGTGTGTCTCTGTTGATCTCCGCTCCAGTCGAGGCTGTCTGGGAACAGGCCTCCAGTTCTCTGGAGCTGATCCTTCGACATCTGTTGCATTACCAGGGTGCCATGTTTAGCATTGCCTTTGGGGTGCCTTTGCAGAGCAGAATAGATCCCCAAAAGAATGAAGTACATTTAGGTACGGACTGGTTCTAAGTGAATTGCCTCTTTGACAATTCAGACGTGGGTAGGAAGAAATCGTCTTGATTTTCAGGCCTCAGCAGGAGCCTCATACTAAACCTGAAAGGTCATTCCTTACTGGTGAAGAGAGGGCAATCTCAAAGGCCCAGCTTCTCCCCGCTCTGGAGAGCAGCAGGCTCTGATGAGCTAATGGTTTTGTGGATTGACCCGCAGAGGATTATCTGGATTTAGAAGAGTCACTCAGGGGTCAGTAAGTCTGAGAGGACCAAGCCTAATTCCCCCACAGCAGAGGTGGGCAGAAGGGTCTCGGAGTGACCTATTCTCTCTCAGAACTGCTTGTCCATTTAGAGAATGAAGTTTGATGCCCCTCAACAAGGCCTCACTCTGTACCCCAACATCTGCTTTGGGCAGACGATTGAGCCTTAGAGATTACTGATGCTTCTGAGCAAGTTATACGATATTTTTAAACCCAGGTTTTTTTTGTTTTGTTTTGTTTTTTAGTCTTTATGTTCCAAAACAGAAGAAAGACTAATGTTTCAATGTTCAGAAAGACCCATCTTTTATTTTAAAATAGACAATCATATGCTGTGGTGGCACACACCTTTAATCCCAGCACTCAGGAGGCCAAGGTAGGAGGATCGCCGTGAGTTCAAGGCCACCTTGAGACTAATTGTAGATCAGCCTGGGCTAGAGTGAGACCCTACCTTGAAAAACCAAAATAATGATAATAATAATAATAAATTCATTAATTAAAAAGTGGGATCTTTAAGAAGTAAATAGGCTATGGGGTTCTGCTGTTAGAAACAGAATGATGACTCTCCCTCAGCAAAAAAAGAACTGGCCGTGGTGGCGCACACCTTCAATCCCAGCACTTGGGAGGCTGAGGTAGGAGGATCGCTATGAGCTCAAGGCCACCCTGAGACTACATAGTAAATTCCAGGTCAGCGTGGACTAGAGCAAGATCCTATCATGAAAAACCAAAAACAAACAAACAAAACAACAACAACAACAACAACAAAAACCCACTCATAACCACTAGAAGGATGATGTTTTTCAAGGACTGATGAAAGGATGTCAATTCAAGCGGACTGGCTGAATTCCTTGCAGTATTTGGTAAGTCTGCCTTCTAACAGGGCAGAACGTAGAAGCAGAGATGCTAGTTCCAAACACTGAGGTAGGCCGGATCCCAACCCGTACAGACAGAACTTATGAAGCCTTCGAGAAGCCTTTGGACCACGGAGAGTCAAGATTTCACTCACCTGGATGTGGGAATTCATTTGTTCTTTCCATGTCCCCCGCAAGCTTGGAAGGGGATATGAACACAGGACATTCTGAGCAAGCATCAATGTCTTGCCCGGTGGCCTTGTAAGCACAATCTTTATACCAGTCACCAGAGCAGCAGGCTGGGACTTCCCAGTAGCAAACACACAGTTGAATGGCTTTTTTTCCCCTTTTTTTGATGGTCAACAAAGACTGTTTTCAGCAAGTCTGAAAATAAACACGCAAACAAAAAACAAAAACAAGGGAGCGTGTTCACACTGCGTCACGGAGGCCAACTGTCTAAAATGAATTAGGAGGCTTGCAGCTGGGCCTTGAGGTCTGGCCTCCCATCCGTGCTCTACCTTTACTGTTTTGCCAAGGCCATGTTGTTGGCAGGTGAGGTGTGTACCACAGGGGGTTCCATTAGCTACAGCCGACAGGCCAGTCCTGGCTCAGGTTCCTTCAGTAAATAAGGCTCGCTGGCTCATAGCCACGCCTATTTGCTTCTGCTCTGCATGCTGTTGACTTCACACCACAGTGACAGACTTCAATGTTAGCAACAGTGTGTGTGTGTGTGTGTGTGTGTGTGTGTGTGTGTGTGCACGCGCGCGCGCACGCATGTGCCACACAAGGCCTAAATATTGAAAACCTGACCTTCACAGAGAAAGTTGTTGGTCCCTGGTCTAAACCACCTCCAGATGGACAATTTGGGTCATATTTAAAGTTCCAAGCTGGGAGTGGTGCCCATACTCCCTGTACTCTGGAGACTGAAGTGGGAGGATAATTATGAGTTCAATGCCATTCTAGTCTACACAGTGAGCTCAGGGTAGCCTATGCTATATAAAGTGGAATTGTCTCAAAAAAAAAAAAAAAAAATCTGGGCTGGAGAGAAGGCTTAGCGGTTAAGGCGTTTGCCTGTGGAGCCAAAGGATCCTGGTTCGATTCTCCAGGACCCACTTAAGCCAGATGCGCGAGGGGCACATGCATCTGGAGTTCGTTTGTAGTGGCTGGAGGCCCTGGCATGCTCCTTCTCTCTCTGTCTGCCTCTCTTCTCTCTCTCTCTCTCTACTTGCAAATAAATAAATTTTAAAAAATAAAAAAAGTTCTAACACTAACAACAGCAACAACTACAAAAAACGGGTTGGAGAGATGGCTTAGTGGTTAAGGAGAGACTCTTACTCTCTCTCATTTAAAAAAAAAAAGGCCAGACTGTTGGCCTTGTCAAAAACAAACAAACAAACAAACAAACAAAACAAACAAACAAAAAAGCCCTCCACAATTTAATGGGGGCTGGGGAGATGGTTCAGCAGTTAAAGGCACTTGTTTGCAGAGTCTGACAGCTTAGTTCAATTCTCCAGCTACCTACACGAAGCCAGAGGCAAAAAAAAAAAAAAAAAAAAAAAAAAAAGTGACACAGGTGTCTGGCATTCTGGCAGTGGCAGGAGACCCTGGTGTGCCCATACACACACACACACACACACACACACACACACACACGTATGTACGTACATGCAAATAAATAATCCCCCCCCCCGAAGTGGCCACGGTAATTGTAGGCTTATTCTTGGTGGCATTGTGCTAGTTTGTAAGCTATGCATAAGAATCAGGTTGTCTTGGTCTGGAGAGATGGGTTCGTGGTTAAGGAGCTTGCTTGCAAAGCCAAAGGACCCAGGTTTGATTCCCTAGGACCCATGTAAGCCAGATGCACAGGTGGCACATGCATCTGGAGTTTGTTTGCAGTAGCTGGTAGCCCTGGTGTACCCATTCTTCTCTCTCTCTCTCTGTCTGTCTCTCTCTCTCTCTCTCTGTCTCTCTCAAATAAATAAAATAAAAACAAAAATAAATGTAAAACACACTCTTCCTCCCCACGGACGATCACAGCTCATGGCCTGAGTAATCCTAGCTCTTGGGAGGTTGAGGCAGAACAATTAAGTACTGGAAGTCAGCCTGGGCTACACAGTGAAATCACGTCTCAAAAACCAAAAAGAAACAATAAGAGAAAAGAAAGCAGACATTAGATGAATCACATCTGAACTGTGGCAAGGCCTTGCCCGTTCGAGAGAGCCAGTCAAAGTGGCTTTGATTGCCCTGTCCCAGCAAGGGTAAGATGGAGACCACAACCCTGTAGCCCTTTCCCCTTCCTTCCCTCCCTTCCTCCCTTCCTTCCTGGTATTGGGAATGGACCCAGGGCCTCCCATATGGTAGGCAAGCACTCCACCACTGACTGACATCCCTAGCTCCCACAGTTCTTCCAGAATTTCATCCCTTTGTGTTGGAATCAGGGGCTCTGTGGCAGGGTGAGTCCTGACACTGGCAGTCGTTTTTCACTTCTGCCTCCTCCCCCTTCTCTTTTCCTTCTTCTTTTTCAGTACCAGGGATGGACTCTAATACTTTTGTATACACCAGGCAAGTAAGTACTCTACCACTGAGCTATATCCCAGCATTTTTAAAAAGTATTTTATTTATTTATTCATTCATTCATTTATGAGAGAAAGAGGCAGAGACCGAGAGAGAGAGAGAATGGGCACACCAGGGCCTCCAGCCACTGCAAGCAAACTCCAGGCGCATGTGCCACCTTTGTGCATCTGGCTTACATGGGACCTGGGAGAATCGAACTTGGGTCCTTAGGCTTTGCAGGCAAGCGCCTTAACCGCTAAGCCATCTCTCCAGCCCTATCCCAGCATTTTTTTTTAAAAAAAGCTTTTTATTTAAAAAGTTGCCTGGGCTGGCCTTGAACTTGCTCTGTAGATCTGGCAGACTTTGAACTTTCATGCCTCCTGCCTCAAGACAAGTTCAAATAAATAAATAAATAATTAAATAAACCTAAAATAAAAAATAAATAAAAAAGTTGCCTGGGCTGGCATGGTGGCACTTGCTCTTAATCCCAGCAGACTTTGGCAGAGGTTGGAGGATCTCCTGAGTTCAAGGCCACCCTGAAGCTGCCCAGGCTATTTAAGGTCAGCCTGGGCCCCCCAAATAAAACCCTTTTTAAAAAGTGCTTGCAAAGCCGGGCGTGGTGGCACACACCTTTAATCCCAGCACTCGGGAGGCAGAGGTAGGAGGATCGCCATGAGTTCGAGGCCACCCTGAAACTACCGAGTGAATTCCAGGTCAGCCTGGGCTAGAGTGAGACTCTACCTCAAAAACAAACAACAACAACAACAAAAACCCCAGAAATTGTTCAAATGTCCATCAAAGTAAAATGGATTGACTGTAATGTAGTCATAACATGAAATATGATACAGCAATGAGAATGAATGAGCCACAACTCACACAATCACATAGAGGAATCTCAGTACTATATAATTTGAACAACCCATTCCTGTGTAACACTGTCTAATGTGTGCTTCCATTTGTATACAACACCTCAACAGCCAAAGCTGTAGTGGTCAGGTTAATGGTCACCCCTGGTTGTGGGGTAAGTCCACACTTTCTGTTTCCTGAGCTGGGTGCTGGACACAGACGTGTTCTTTTATGAAACTTCATGCAACTATACTTGCAGTTCCTGCACCAAACAGAATGCATGTTACACTGTACAATATAAAACCTTTAAATTCTTTTGTATAAAACATATTTATTAGCCGGGCGTGGTGGCGCACACCTTTAATCCCAGCACTCGGGAGGCAGAGGTTGGAGGATCACTGTGAGTTTGAGACCAGCCTGAGACTACAGACATGAATTCTAGGACAGCCTGGGCTAGCGTGAGACCCTACCTCAAAAAAAATATGTGTGTGTGTGTGTGTGTGTGTGTGTGTGTGTGTGTGTGTGTGTAAGCAGAGAGAGAGAGAGAAGACAGACAGACAGACAGACAGAGAGAATGCAAATTGGCTGGACCTCCAGCTGCTTAAACGAACTACCAACACATGCATCACCTTGTGCATATGGCTTACATAGGTACTGGGGAATCGAACTTGGGTCCTTATCCAGTAAAGTCCATTTTCAAGAAGGAGCCACAGATCTAGGGGGCTTGTGTCTACAATGCCATGCTCACCGGCCCCGAGTGTGTGAATTACCCTTCCACAGCTGAGCACACTTTAGCACCCTCACCTTTGTCTTGTGTGTAAAGATGACAAGAACAGAAGCCTCAGCATCTGGCAGACCCCGGCTCTGCCACTTACCTACTAGAGGACGCCAGACAAGTCGCTCAACCCTCTCCCTGTCTTTAAGTAAGATGCTGGTACCTGCTGTTTGTTGCCATCCCACCTCTGCTTCCCTCTGGCAGAATCTCCCTTGTTTCTAGAACATACGAGATGCCCCATTGAAACACTGAAGATGGGAGAGCAGACCACAGGAGGGTACCAGACAGGAAGCCTGACCTCTGGCAGCTAGAGAGTGAGAGAACCTGGGGCCTCTAAGGAGCTCCAGCAACTCACCGCCTCCACTCCCTGCACTGGAACTGAGGAGAGCCTTCCTCCCTGGTAGCAAGGCAGGGCCTGGGGGAAGGGATCAGGAATATGGCTAGAGTGAGACACTACCTCAAAAACAAAACAAAACAAAACAAAAGCCTGTAATCCCAGAATTCTGAACGTGGAAGACAGAGTATCAGAAGTTCAAGATCATCCTCAGACACATGATGATATTTTATTTATTTATTTGTTTTTGGGGTGGGGGAGAATGGGTGCACCAGGGCCTCTAGCCACTGCAAACGAACTCCAGAGGCATGCACCATTTTGTGCATCTGGCTTCATGTAGGTTCAGGGTGTCAAACCTGGGTCCTTGGGCTTCTCAGGCAAGTGCCTTAGCTGCTAAGCCATCTCTCCAGTCCTCTCAGATGAGGCTAGTTCTGGGTTTGAGAGACTCAGAGGAGACGGAGGGAGAAGAGGGAGAGGAGAATGTTGTTCCTGCCAAGTCCCATCTGACTTCAGGTTACCTCCACTGGCCAAAGGTGCCTCTTCCTAGGCCTAGCCATTTACCCTTTGGGGTAAACAGGCGCTGAAGCGCCAACCAGAACCGGGGCAGACAGGGAGAGAGGCCTGCTCCCTAAAGAAACGGTGCGTGTCTCATACAAAGCAATGCTCTTGGGTGGAGGACAGAGGAGCCCACACATGCTTCTCAGAAGTCTGAAGGCCACTGGCCTTCATGTTGAAGGCAGCTTCCTGCTCCAATGGCCCACTGGACTCTGCTTCTGAGATAAATGGCTCTGGCAGAATGAGGTCAGTAAGCACCAACTAACTGTGTCTATTTTCTAAAGACGGGGCTTACTGAAGGTACGGAAGATGTCTGGACTGGCCCGTGCTCTATGCTCGCAATAACGCACGTTGACTCGGCTTTTCCAGTTTGCAAGGCTCTTGGGCACATGTGTTTTCATCCACTGCATGGCAAAGGCCCATCCATAAGCAGTGTAAGGCCCGGGCGACAAGACAAAGGCATTTGCTCCACAAAGCCAGAGCCCAGCCTGGACGGGTTGCCAATTTGGCCCGAGGAGCAGTGACACTGGGGAAATTGTTCAAATTGTTTCTGCCTTCCTCCAAGGTTTGCTGGCCGGTAATTCGGTCTCTCTGTTCCTAAACCCTCATTTCCCCTCGTCTGTGCTGTGAGGTGCTCAGTGTGTATTCCTCTTGGGGCCACTAGGAGGTCTGGGGAACCCCTGGAAGCTCCCACCACCCAGTGTTTCAAACACCTGTGAGATCACCTTTGCCAAACCTGCAGGCAGGCAGTTTAGGGAGAGCAAACTGCCCCCCATCTCCAGATTACACCTGAAGGAAGACGGAGGCTCTGCGCTGGCTGTCATCTGGTGCTTGACCACCGCTCCCCACCTGGGGTGGTAGCCCAGGCTGAAGCACACACAGGGCGCCTCCCCCAGCCCCTGGAGGCTGCTGCTGATGGCTCTCCCCGCAAGCTGGTTCATTAAAGATTTGTTCTGTGGAGTTGCAATCAAAATAAACAGAGGGTCTGAAAGCCAGGGAACAAAAAACCAATTAAGAGGGAATGGAGATGGAAGGGAGGGAGGGGGGGTGAGTTAGGACTGGAGCAAGAGAAAAAAGGAGGCTGTGCCTTCCAAAGCCTCAGTTCCCATGGCAGCCAACTTCCAAAATAGTCTGGGAATGAAAATATAATGAAAACCACCAGGGACAGCAAAGCTATCCAGGCAGGAGAGTCCCGACCTCAGGACTGGCTAAATCCCCCTGTCCCCAGCTCCCAGTGGGCACCTGGTGACCCGATGACCTGCCCCACCCGTACCCATTTCCTTTCTCTTCCCAGGTTGTGAATGATACAGCCCCTCTGAAGGACCCTATGCCCTGTGGGTGGGCAGAAGGAATTGAAAGGGGACTGTCAGGAAACTGAGGCCCATAGCAGCACAATGAAAGGACCCTGGTCTAGTGGCAGAGGCCCCAGGAATAGGAGAGCAGTTAAAATGGTGTGTGGCAGGGAACTCCAGAAATTCAAAATCAAGTGGGTGACCAAGCTAATCTTAGCACTCAGGAGAGCCCGAGACAGGAAGATCTTTCATTCCAGGCTAGCTTGGGCTACATAGCAAGACCCTGCCTCAAAAAAATAAAAAATAAAAAATAAAAAACAAAGCCGGGCATGGAGGCACACTCTTTTAATCCCAGCACTCGGGAAAGCAGAGGTAGGAAGATTGCCCTGAGTTCGAGGCCACCCGGAAACTACATAGTGAATTCCAGGTCAGCCTGGGCTAGACTGAGACCCTACCTTGAAAAACCAAAAGAGAAAAAAAGAAAGAAAGAAAGAAAAGGAAAGAAGAACAATAACAAGGCACAGCAAAAAACAAAACAAAACAAAACAAAAAAGGCACCAAACCAGTCATTCAGCTGGGCTAACAAGAACCCAGCAGGGCGTGCTCTGTGTCAAGTTTCTTAGCACTGAATGCAGACAGCCTCAGAGGCTCAGACTCAAAAGACACAAAAGCTTAGAGAGCCAGGAGCCCTGCACTGACCTGGGGACCAGCACTGGCCATCTTCCCCTCTTCCAGGGATCCCCAGTTCCTGCTTCTCCTCCCATGCCAGCAGTTCCCGGGCACTCTTTCTCTGAGGAGAGGCTGCTGCGTGCGCCCCCTTTCGCTCTGGGTTCTGTTTCATTGCTGAGGCAACAAGAAAGCTATCAAGTCCACTTATAGATGCCCAAAACCAACTACTCCCCCCAGGCTGGAGAGACGGCTCAGCAGTTAAGGCGACTGCCTGCTAAGCCTAAGAATGCCAGTTCCAATCTCCAGGTCCTACGTTTAGCCAGATGCAAAGTGACGCAAGGGCGCAATGCTGCACTTGACCACAAGGGGGCGCACACATCTGGATTTTGTTCACAGCAGCTGAGAGACTGCTGCCGGGCCCATTCTCTATTTGTCTTCCTCTTCCTCTCTGTTCTCTGTCTCTCTCTGTGTCTCTCTCCAAAAATAATTTTTTTTTTTAAATTCTTTAAAAAAGAACTAACTCCCGCCGGGCGTGGTGGTGCACGCTTTTAATCCCAGCACTCGGGAGGCAGAGGTAGGAGAATTGTCGTGAGTTCGAGGCCACCCTGAGAATACAGAGTGAACTCCAGACTCCAGGTCAGCCTGAACTAGAGTGAGACCCTACCTCGAAAAAAACAAAAAAAAGAAGAAGAACTAACTCCCAGGGGCTGGAGAAATGGCTTAGCAGTTAAGGTGTTTGCCTACAAAGCCAAAGGATCCCGGTTTGATTCCCCAGGACCCACGTAAGCCAGATGCACAAGGTGGAGCATGCATCTGGAGTTTGTTTGCAGTGGCTAGAGGCCCTGGCGTGCCCATTCTCTCTCTGTCTGCCTCTCTTCTATTGCTCTCTCTTGCAAATAAAAAAAATAATAATAATTTTAAAAAAGCTAACTCTCAAAGTTAACCTGTTCACACCCCCTCCGTCACTCACCCTCTAGGTCATAGAAATGAGGGCACTGTGGTAACTCATGCCTGTAATCCCAGCCCTTGAGAGGCTGAGGCAGGAAGATTGCCATGAGTTCAAGGCCAGCCTGAGTTATGTAGTGAGTCTGAGGCCGGTACGGATACAGAGACTATTGTCTGAGGTGGAAATGTCTCCGTGGTTTAGGGTGCTTGCAAGAGGTTCAATCCCCCACCCCACCCTCAGAACACATATAAAGCCGGACCCAAAGCAGTGCATATATGTGGCATTCGTTTGTAGTACCAGGAGACCCTGGTGCGCACACACACACACACTTGTGCAAATAAGTACAATTTTACAAAGA
Organism: Orientallactaga sibirica; assembly: GCA_036365145.1. Classification (NCBI taxonomy): domain Eukaryota; kingdom Metazoa; phylum Chordata; class Mammalia; order Rodentia; family Dipodidae; genus Orientallactaga; species Orientallactaga sibirica. Next base: position 935,240 of record JAEOAD010001893.1, on the reverse strand, counting down.
AAGAAAGAAATGAGACTGTTTCTCAAGGCCAGCGTCTGCACCATACAGCATCCCAACAGCCATCTTGGGCTTAAGTGTGAGGCATCTAGAACATTCAGCAGGGTTGTAGTGCATGCTGGTGCGGGAGTCTCCGGCTAGCAAAGATACTAGAAACTACCCTCTTCCCTCAGCTCTCTTCCCCCCTGCCTCGCTCCTCTGCACAGCCTCACAGCAAGCTGGAGAGAGTGGGATTGTTTATTATTGCTGTTAGTTTGGGTGATTTTGAGGCAGGGCCTCACTCTGTAGTCTGAGCTGGCCTGGTACTCACATTTGCAGCCATCCTGCCTCCTGCTTTAGCCTTCAAAAGTGCTAGAATTGGGGGCTGGAGAAATGGCTTAGCAGTTCTACATCTGGAGTTCGTTTGCAGTGGCTGAAGGCCCTGGAGGGCCCAATCTGTATATCTGTCTCTTTCTCTCTCCCTCTCTCTCTCTCCTTTTCTCTCTCAAATAAATAAATATATATATTTTTAAAAGGGCTGGACAGTTGGCTTAGCGGTTAAGGCGCCTGCTTCCTAAGCCTAAGAACACTGTTTCCAATCTCCAGCATTTCCAATCTCCGGGTCCCACGTTTAGCCAGATGCAAAGTGACGCAAGGGCGCAATGCCGCACTTGACCACAAGGGGGCGCACGCATCTGGATTTTGTTCACAGCAGCTGAGAGACTGCTGGCACGCCCATCTCTATCTGTCTTTCTTTCCCTCTCTCTCTGTGTCTCTCTCTAAAAAAAAAAAAAAAAAAAAGTGCAGGAATTACAAGTGTTAGCCAGTATGCCTGGCCCAGAGATTTGGATTATTATGTTTCTCCCATGCCCGTCATATAGTTGAAGGAAATGTGGCTCAGGCCCAGGTAACTCACCTTAAGTCACTTGATTTGTAAGTGCCTGGGTTTGCAACCCTAGGGTGGTCTATCCAAGGCCTTTGCTCCAATCCCTGCCCCTGCCCCCTTCCCAATCTCCAGCAGAATGACTCCCATGGCCTCTGAGCCTGTCCAGGAACAGCATAAGGAAACTTCTGAGGTTTGAGAGTGGTCAAAACTCTAGGGCCAGGGCTGGAGGGATGGCTTAGCAGTTAAGGCGTTTGCCTGCAAAGCCAAAGGACCCAGGTTCGATTCCCCAGGACCCACTTTAGCCAGATGCACAAGGGGGCACACGCGTCTGGAGTTCATTTGCAGTGGCTGGAGGCCCTGGCGTGCCCATTCTCTCTCACTCTCTCTCTCTGCCTCTTTTTCTCTCTCAAATAAATAAAATATATATATATATATTTAAATCTAGGGCCATCCTGAGTGTTCTTCCGTCCAAACCATGGCTGGCTTCCTCCGTGGGTAGCAGCCACCTGGAATGAATGAACAAGGTGGTAAACAAAGGCAGCCCCACCCAGGAAGAAACCAGGCTCAAGCCCTAAGTTTGAGTCTGGGCTTAGTTGTGTAAACTTACACACTTTTCCTAACTTGTCCTATCTCCCAGGCCGCAGGGAGATTCCGTCATGACTGGTGTTGAAAACGGCCAGCGTTGTTATCATTAGTAATGAGCACCCTCCTTATTTGTTTGTGTTTCCAAGCAACACATTCGCTGAGCCGGGCTTAGACCTTCTCCTCGCTGCTCGGCGAGCTGTTGACGCCAGTCCTGCTGGTTCACAGACACGGCAGTGAATCCGTGCTGGTGCGGACAGAGCTGCCCACGCCCTGGTGAGCTGAGTGCCAGCTCTTTACCTCCTATGCTGGGGAGGGGAGGTGGGCTCTGAAATCAGAGGGAAGCCAGTGTGGCAGACAGGTCTCCTAGACCCTTGCAAATGCATCAGATGGATGTCCATGTTTTGTGGAGCCACTCACTGTATGCCAGGCATTGTGCTGGCCCTGTGGACATAACCCCAGAGTCTCATGAGGCAGTCCTGTGAAGGAATTAATGGCTGCCTTTCCCCCCCCCCTTTAAAAAAAAAATCTCTCCTGCTTCCTCCCCTCCCCTCCTTCATTTTTTTTCTTTTGTTTATTTATTTATTTATTTTTGGTTTTTCGAGGTAGGGTCTCACTCTGGTCCAGGCTGACCTGGAATTCAGTATGCAGTCTCAGGCTGGCCCCAAACTCACAGCAATCCTCCTACCTCTGCCTCCCAGTGCTGGGATTAAAGCCACCATGCTGAGCTTCTTCATTCTTTTCTTTTCTTTCCTTTTCTTTTTTTAAATATGTATTTTATTTATTTATTTGAAACAGAGAAAGAGACAGAGAGAGAGGGAGGGAGAGAATGGGTGTGCCAGGGCCTCCAGCCACTGCAAACAAACTCCAGATGCATGCTCCCCCTTGTGCATCTGGTTTACGTGGGACCTGGAGAATCGAACCAGGATCCTTTGGCTTTGTAGGCAAATGCCTAAGCCATCTCCTCCAGCCCTCCTTCATTCTTTCCTGCTTTCTTTTCCTCTCTTTCTCCTATCGTCCTTCTTCCTTCCTTCCTCCACCTCTCTCCCCACACTCTGCCTTCTATCGTTGATCCCAAACACACTGAGCCATCTCCCCAGCCCTCAATTCCTTTCTTTTGCAGCTACACCACATAGAAGCTCAGTTTCTCTAGCATTCCCTTCCTAAGACGCCAAGAGCAGCTGCAGGAGGGTAAGCAGAGCCCTGTCCTCAGACCTTGCTGTTCTGCGTGAGAGCGTGAGGTGAACTCCATTCTCAACCCTCCAGCTTGCCCTGTCACTCTCTGCTCCTGTCACACTGCACCTTGGCCAGCACACAAGCCTGCTGTTTCAGAGAATCACAGTTTTGCTTCACCTCCTCTTCCTCAGCTCAGAGTTCATTCATTTTCCCTGAAACATAAATAAATTAGAAAACTCTCTCTTGGGCTGGAGAGATGGCTTAGTGATTAAAGCATTTGCCTGCAAAACCAAAGGATCTCGGTTCAATTCCCCAGGACCCACGTAAGGCAGCTGCATATTGTGGCACATACATCTGGAGTTAGTGTACAGTGGCTGGAGGCCCTGGCATGCCTATTCATGCTCTCTCTCTCTCTCTCCGTGCCTATTTCTGTATCTCTCTCAAATAAATAAATAAAAATAAAATATTTTTAAAAAATTAATCAATTAATTTATGTGTGTGTGTTTAACATGCATGCATGTTTGGAGGTGACAGTACAGCTGCAAGGTGTTTGTGCTCCACCTTTTTAAAAAATATTTTTTATTTGTTTATTTGAGTGAGAGAGAATTGCCAAGCCATCTCCCCAAACCACCTGTGGATTGTGTATGGACCAGCATGCAGTGCAGCTGACATCATCCTCAACCCCAAACCTGCTCATGGAACCACAGAGGTGGGATGGTGAGGAAGAACCAAGAACAGCTTGTCACAGGGCTTGGAAGATTCAATTATGATTATGATTATTTTTAATCGCCATGAGTTCAAGGCCACCCTGAGACTACATAGTGAATTCCAGGTCAGCCTGGCTAGAGTGAGACCCTACCTCGAAAAAAACAAACAAACAAATAAATAAATAAATAAATAAACCATGGAGAAAAAAATTCTTTATTAAAAAGAGGTATAGGCAAACTGCCCTGTAAGCACTTTACTTAATGTTCATACCCATATATTAATTCTACTCTCACTTTTGGTTAGAGAAGCTTCTCTTTTTAGATGGTGGTGACCACTGGGATGACCCAGAAGGCACCACAGTGCTGAGAAAAAGTGACAGAGGACTGTCCAGCACTGAAACATCTCTATCACACCCTCCAAGGCTCAGGGTCTATTGTGGAAGAGGTGGCAGAAAGAATTTAAAATCCAAAGGAAGGGTAGGACTGCATACAATGCAATCATCCAGACAGAAATTGGCCTCAAGACCTTACAGTGCCTAGCACTACCTTCACAAGACCCTCATGATAGAAGGAAAAGACGATGACAGTAAAATAAAAGAAAGGGCTGGAGAGATGGCTTAGCAGTTAAGGTGTGTGCCTGCAAAGCCTAAGGACCCATGTTCTACTCTCCAGATCCCATGTTAGCCAAATACACTAGTGCCCCATAGTGGTACAAGCACCTGGAGTTCAATTTCAGTGGCTGAGGCCCTGGCGTGCCAATTTTCTCTCTCTTAGCCTGTCTCTCTAAAAAAAATTTTTTTATGTAAAACAAATAAAAGAGAGATTAATGGAGAGAGGGAGGGGATATGATGGAGTGTGGACTTGTGAAGGGAAAAGTGGGGGACGGAATTATTTATTATCTGTAAGTATGGAAGCTGTCAATAACGTAAAAAGGTATAGGGCTGGGCATGGTGGATCACATACCTTTAATCCCAGTACTCAGAAAGCAGAGGCAGGAGGATCACTGTGAGTTCAAGGCCAGCCTGTGAATTCCAGGTCAGTCTGGGCAAGAGTGAGACCCTCCCTCAAAAAAAAACAAAAAGGAAACAAAAAGGTATAGGACTGGAAAGATGGCTCAGCAATTAAGGAGTTCGCCTGCAAAGCCTAAGGACCCAGGTTCAATTCCCCAGGACCCATGCACTAGACACACTAGGTAACTGGCAACACCATTCTCTTCTCCTCTCTTCTTCTCCCTGCTTGCTCTCTCTTTCTCTCTCTCATTCTCTCTCTCTCTGCCTCTTTCTCTGTCTCAAGTAAATAAATAAAATAAAATAAAGATATTTTTAAAAGAATATATATATACATATATATATAAATACACACACACACACACACACACACATACACACACACACATATATACAAAAAAGGACTGAAGAGATGGCTCAGCAGTTAAGGCATTTGCCTGCAAAGCTTAATGACCCGGGGTTCAATTCTCCAGTACACATGTAAAGCCAGATGCACAAAGTGGCACATGTGTTTGGAGTTCGTTTACAGTGGCTGGAGGCCCTGGCACAATTATTCTCTCTGTGTCTCTCTTCTCTATCTCTCTCTCTCTCTGCTTGAAAATAAATAAAAATAATGATAATTATAAAAAGGTGGAAGGTGACACCCTGAGATTATCCTTTGACCTACACACACACACACACACACACACACACACACACACACGATAAATAAAACAAAATAATCCACAAGTGAAGTATGACGGTGTTGTTGTTTTTCCTCTAAAAGTGCTGTGAAGAGCTGTAATTCCCTCTGACCTGCCCCTAGGTTGTCCAGGTCAGCTTGCCTGACAGTTTCATGAAATCGCCATGACCACAACCCCGCAGGAAGACATTCTGCCCAGACAGAAGTAATCCATGGGCCTATCAGGTGAACATGTCAACACAAAACGGCACATAAATCTGCCTTGCACACTCTTGTCTTCTGCCCCTAGACGTAGGTACATCCCCATTTGGCGCAAATAAAAGTGTCCACAACGTCTCAGTCCCTATAGTCTGGTCACCTCCAAGGCTCAGGGTCCATTGCGCGGAAGAGGGGAAGGATAGAATGGAAGAGCCAAAGGAAGGGTACGACTTCTTATAATGCAACTATCCAGACAGAAATTGCATCAAGGTATAGGGCTGGGCATAGTGGATCACATACCTTTAATCCACAGTACTCAAGAAAAGCAGAGGCAGGAGGATCACTGTGAGTTCAAGGCCAGCCTGTAGATTCCAGGTCAGTCTGGGCAAGAGTGAGACCACTCCTCAAAAAAACAAAAGGAAACAAAAGGTATAGGACTGGAAAGATGGCTCAGCAATTGGGGTTAGCGCAAACCCTAAGGACCCAGGTTCAATTCCCAGGACCCATGCACTAGACACACTAGGTAACTGTAACACCATTCTCTTATCCCTCTCTCTTCTCTCTGCTTGCTCTCTCTTTCCTACTCTCTCCCATTCTCTCTCTCTCTGCCTCTTTCTCTGTCTCATTAAATAAAATAAAATAAAATAAAGATATTTTTAAAAAGAATATATATATACATATATATATAAATACACACACACACACACACACACATACACACACACATATATACAAAAAGGACTGAAGAGATGGCTCAGCAGAGCTTGCCTGTAAACCTAAGGACCCTGGTTCCAGGCTCGATTCCCCAGGACCCATGTAAGCCAGATGCACATGGTGGCGTATGAGTCTGGAGTTCGTTTGCAGTGGCTGGAGGCCCTGGTGCACCCATTCTCTCTCTCTCTCCCTTTCTGTTTCTAATAAGTAAATAAATAAAAATAAAAACTTTTAAAAATCACTTGCATTCATTTGTTTATTTGTTCATTCATTCATTAGTTCATTCACATCTCTTCCTGGGAGAAGTGCACAATAGCAGCAATAATATCCTCAAAAGGGGAAATTGAAGGAAAAGTCTTGGAGGTCCTAAAGAGTTCCGAATTGAAACAAGTTTCTTTTAGGGCTCAGGTTAGGAGACACACTGAATAACTGTTACACAAATGTACAGATTGGGTACCTTGTAAATGAAACTTATTCCTTATAGTCCTACAGATCTGGACATGAGGTACACCGGTACCAGCAGATTTAGTATCTGCCAGGACCTTTAGCACACCTCTCTCTCTCTGCCTCTTTTTCTCTCTCAAATAAATAAATAAAATACATATTTAAAAAAAGAGCCGGGCATGGTAGGCGCGCCTTTAATCCCAGCACTTCGGGAGGCAGAGGTAGGAGGATCGCCGGGAAGTTAGGAGTACCTGAACTTGTGGGTTGAATTCCAGGTCAGCCTGGACCAGGTGAGACCCTACCTGCGAAACCAAAAAAAAAAAAAAAAGAATTTCAGCTTGTAGAGTTTGATTAGGGCATGGGACAGACAAAGGTTGATCACAGCAGTTTGAACTCAGATTCTTACGCCACCTACTGAGCATGTGGGCTAGCCTGCCCTCACCTTTTAACATGTCTGACTACGTGGGATCTAGAGAGTCGAGCGTGGGTCCTCCAGTCTTTGCAGGCAAAGCGCCTTAACTGCTAAGCCATCTCGAAGCTCTAGTGAGATTTTTTAAACGTTCAACAGGACTCTCTGTTTCAGTTGATCATTTGCATTTAATGTGATTCTATTTATTTTCTGGAAATATCTCAGTTCTCATCATATTGAAAGGTGGTACTTGCTAGTATAAGATTCTTGATTAAGAGAGTCATATACACATGTGGTAGTTTTTCTCTTGTTTAACAAGATTAACAAATTGGATTTATACTCCATCTGGATTATGCAAATGACTGTGTAAGTAATGCTAGAGTCCTGACATCATCCTCAACCCCAAACCTGCTCATGGAAACCACAGAGGTGGGATGGTGAGGAAGAACCAAGAACAGCTTGTCACAGGGCTTGGAAGATTCAATTATGATTATGATTATTTTTTTAATCGCCATGAGTTCAAGGCCACCCTGAGACTACATAGTGAATTCCAGGTCAGCCTGGCTAGAGTGAGACCCTACCTCGAAAAAAACAAACAAACAAACAAATAAATAAATAAATAAACCATGGAGAAAAAAATTCTTTATTAAAAAGAGGTATAGGCAAACTGCCCTGTAAGCACTTTACTTAATGTTCATACCCATATATTAATTCTACTCTCACTTTTGGTTAGAGAAGCTTCTCTTTTTAGATGGTGGTGACCACTGGGATGACCCAGAAGGCACCACAGTGCTGAGAAAAAGTGACAGAGGAGTGCTCAGCACTAAGATGTCTCTATCACACCTTCCAACACTCAGGGTCTATTGTGGAAGAGGTGGCGGAAAGAATTTAAAATCCAAAGGAAGGATAGGACTGCATACAATGCAATCATCCAGACAGAAATTGGCCTCAAGACCTTACAGTGCCTAGCACTACCTTCACAAGACCCTCATGATAGAAGGAAAAGATGATGACAGTAAAATAAAAGAAAGGGCTGGAGAGATGGCTTAGCAGTTAAGGTGTGTGCCTGCAAAGCCTAAGGACCCATGTTCTACTCTCCAGATCCCATGTTAGCCAAATACACAAAGGTGAGGCAAGCAGAAGGTCACTAGTGCCCCGTAGTGGTACAAGCACCTGGAGTTCAATTTCAGTGGCTGAGGCCCTGGTGTGCCAATTTTCTCTCTCTTAGCCTGTCTCTCTAAAAAATTTTTTTAAATGTAAAACAAATAAAAGAGAGATTAATGGAGAGAGGGAGGGGATATGATGGAGTGTGGACTTGTGAAGGGAAAAGTGGGGGAGGGAATTATTTATTATCTGTAAGTATGGAAGCTGTCAATAACATAAAAAGGTATAGGGCTGGGCATGGTGGATCACACACCTTTAATCCCAGTACTCAGAAAGCAGAGGCAGGAGGATCACTGTGAGTTCAAGGCCAGCCTGTGAATTCCAGGTCAGTCTGGGCAAGAGTGAGACCCTCCCTCAAAAAAAAAACAAAAAGGAAACAAAAAGGTATAGGACTGGAAAGATGGCTCAGCAATTAAGGAGTTCGCCTGCAAAGCCTAAGGACCCAGGTTCAATTCCCCCAGGACCCATGCACTAGACACACTAGGTAACTGGCAACACCATTCTCTTCTCCCTCTCTCTTCTCTCCTGCTTGCTCTCTCTTTCTCTCTCTCATTCTCTCTCTCTCTGCCTCTTTCTCTGTCTCAAGTAAATAAATAAAATAAAATAAAGATATTTTTAAAAGAATATATATATACATATATATATAAATACACACACACACACACACACACACACACACACATATATATACAAAAAAAGGACTGAAGAGATGGCTCAGCAGTTAAGACACTTGCCTGCAAAGCTTAATGACCTGGGGTTCAGTTCTCCAGGACACATGTAAAGCCAGATGCACAAAGTGGCACATGTGTTTGGAGTTCGTTTGCAGTGGCTGGAGGCCCTGGCACACTTATTCTCTCTGTCTCTCTCTTCTCTATCTCTCTCTCTGCTTGAAAATAAATAAAAATAATGATAATTATAAAAAGGTGGAAGGTGACACCCTGAGATTATCCTTCGACCTACACACACACACACACACACACACACACACGATAAATAAAACAAAATAATCCACAAGTGAAGTATGACGGTGTTGTTGTTTTTCCTCTAAAAGTGCTGTGAAGAGCTGTAATTCCCTCTGACCTGCCCCTAGGTTGTCCAGGTCAGCTTGCCTGACAGTTTCATGAAATCGCCATGACCACAACCCCGCAGGAAGACATTCTGCCCAGACAGAAGTAATCCATGGGCCTATCAGGTGAACATGCCAACACAAAGTGGCACATAAATCTGCCTTGCACACTCTTGTCTTCTGCCCCTAGACGTAGGTACATCCCCATTTGGCGCAAATAAAAGTGTCCACAACGTCTCAGTCCCTATAGTCTGGTCAAAATAAGAGGCCTGGGGGAGGGGGCTGGAGAGATGGCTTAGCGGTTAAGCGCTTGCCTGTGAAGCCTAAGGACCCCAGTTTGAGGCTCGATTCTCCAGGACCCGCATAAGCCAGATGCACATGGTGATGCATGCGTCTGGAGTTCGTTTGCAGTGGCTAGAGGCCCTGGTGTGCCCATTCTCTCTCTCTCTCTCTCTTCCTTTCTCTGTCTCTAATAAGTAAATAAATAAAAATAAAAACTTTTAAAAAAAGATAAGAGGCCTGGGGAGCCTTAGGGGACTGTGCATCTTTCATGGGAACACTGTGTTCCTTTCCTTCTGATGGACAGGAGAAGGGACTTTCTCTTTCCAGGGATCCCAAGAGACTCAAAGATTTCATTGTCCATGTGTGCTGGCTGAGGCCAAAGGATTGTTGTGAGTTTGAAGTCAGCCTGACACTATATAGTGAGGCAGCCTGAGGCTAGAAGGATCATCAAAACCAACAGTTCAAAAAAATCACCTGTGGGGAAGAGACTAATCCCAGCTCTCAGGAGGCAGAGGTAGGAGTATCCCAGAGTTCAGCCCGAGCTAGAAAGAGACATTACCTCGAAAAAACAAACAAACAACAACAACAAAAAATCACTTGCATTCATTTGTTTATTTGTTCATTCATTCATTGGTTCATTCACATCTCTCTTCCTGGAGGGTACTGTGTAGCAATATCCTCAAAAGGGGAAATTGAAGGGAAAAGTCTTGGAGGAAGGTCCCTAAAGAGGTTCCGAATTGAAACAAAGTTTCTTTTAAGACTCAGGTTAGGAGACACACTGAACCGCTGTTACAAAATGTTACAGATTGGGTACCTTGTAAATACAGAAACTTATTCCTTATAGTCCTACAGGCTGGACATGAGGTACACCGGTACCAGCAGATTTAGTATCTGCCAGGACCTTTGGCACACCCACTCTCTCTCTCTGCCTCTTTTTCTCTCTCAAATAAATAAATAAAATACATATTTTTAAAAAAAAGAGAGCCGGGCATGGTGGCGCACGCCTTTAATCCCAGCACTCGGGAGGCAGAGGTAGGAGGATCGCCGAGAGTTCGAGGCCACCCTGAGACTACATAGTTAATTCCAGGTCAGCCTGGACCAGAGTGAGACCCTACCTCGCAAAACAAAAAAAAAAAAAAAAAAAAAAGAATTTCAGCTTGTGAAGTTGATTAGGGCATGGGGACAGACAAAATTCAGTCCACAGCAGTTTCGAACTCCAGATTCTTGCGCCACCTACTGAGCATGTGCGACCTAGCGCCTGCCTCACCTTTGCATGTCTGGCTTACGTGGGATCTAGAGAGTCGAACGTGGGTCCTTGGTCTTTGCAGGCAAGCGCCTTAACTGCTAAGCCATCTCTCCAGCTCTTGTGAGATTTTTTTTTAAAAAACATTCAACTTGGGACTCTCTGGCTCGGTTGAATCATTTGCATTTAGTAAGAGTTCTATTTATTTTTCTGGAAATATCTCAAGTTCTCCATCATATTGAAGGGTGGTCTTGCTGGTATAAGATTCTTGATTGAGAGTCCCTTGTACGCAATGAATGGTTTTTCTCTTGTTGCTTTCAAGATTCTTTCAACAGTTGGACTATGCTGTCTGGATGTATAAATGACACAATGTGGTAATGCTGGAAATCAGAGTCTCTTCCCAGCGAAGGGCTTATGGTTGCTATTTTGCTGTTGAGTGTCTTTGTTGAAGTCATAGATAAAGCCCTGGGAGAGCAGCCAGATCAAGCAGTGACCACAGTAAGTGGCCGACGGCTGTGCCTGGATTCTACAGCCTCCTGGCTTCCTGGGTGACCTTGCCCAGGGTTCCCTCTTGGAGATGAGAACCACTGGGCAGTTCTGACTCCCTTGGGACTGGTGCTGTAGTTCCTGGTTTTGTGCTAGTTATTCATCTGAAAATGCTAGAAAACCCGACTCGAACAAGCTTTAACAATAGACGCAATGCATAGCGTGATGTTTCAAACCAGGTAAACCTGTAAACCTATGTGTTCTGAACGCTTGCTCCCCAGCTGGTAATCATTCGGGAGGTGGAGCCTTGCGGGAGGAAGTGGGTCGCTGAAGGGTAGACCTTGAGGCTTATTAGCCCCTCGCTTGCCAGTGTCAGTTGGCACACCCTCCTGCTGCTGTTTTCCACCTGATGTTGACAGAGGTGATGGCCAGCCTCTGCTCATGCCACACCTTTCCCCTGGCATTATGAAGCTTCCCCTGGAGACTGTAAGCCAAAGTCAATCCTTTAATGCCATGTGCATCAACAAGAAGGAAATTACAACATTAGGCCCAATCCATGTACTCAAATGACGGTTCCCAATGCCCATGATGCTGACCGACCACACATTATCCCATATATCCTTCCTTCCAAAAGCTCCACCGTCTTCTCTTTTTAAAATATTTTTATTTAGGGCTGGAGAGATTGCTTAGCAGTTAAGGCATTTGCCTGCAAAGCCAAAGGATCCCTGTTCAATTCTCCAAGATCCATGTAAGCCAGATGCACAAGGAGGTGCATGCATCTGGAGTTCGTTTGTAGTGGCTGGAGGCCCTGGTGCACCCATTCTCTCTCTCTCTCTCTCTCTCTCTCTCTGCCTCTTTCTGTCTCTCAAATAAATAAATAAAATACATTTTAAAGTATTTTTATTTATTGGGCTGGAGAGATGACTGCTTGCTGGCAAAGCCAAAGGACTCAGGTACAATTCCCTAGTACCCACATAAGCCAGATGCACAAGGTGGCGAATGCATCTGCAGTTCATTTAGCACTGGCTAGAGGCCTTGGCATACCCACTTAAAAATAATAATAAAAAAATAAGTATTTTATTTATTTGAGAAAGAAAGAAAGAGTTGGAGAGAGAGAGAGAGAGAGAGAGAGGGAGAGAATGAACACACTAGAAACTCCAGCCACTGCAAACAAACTCCAGACATATGCACCACCTTGTGCATCTGGCTTATGTGGGTCCTGGGGAATCAAACCCGGGTCCTTAGGCTTTGCAGGCAAGTGCGTTAACCACTAAGCCGTCTCTCCAGCCCCACAGTCTTCTCTTGTGAGAGAAGAATGGCTTCAGCAAATCCAAATTTTCCATCCTCACACGATTCTCATCCAGGAAGAAAGAGATTCCCTTTCCCAGGGACTTTCTTACAAGTCTTGGGACTAGCCCTGTCTCGTTAGCCGAAGTTGGCTCATGTACCTGGATCCAAACCAGTCAACGTTAGCTGACTCACTTCAGCAGATGGGGACCTACCACTTGTAATGTTTTCAGACAATATTAAAAAAAAAAAAAAAACGGAGCTGGAGAGATGGCTTAGCAGTTAAGGCATTTGCCTGCAAAGCCAAAGGATCCTGGTTTGATTCCCCAGTACCCACATAAGCCAGATGCATAAGGGGGTGCATGCATCTGGAGATCGTTTGCAGTGGCTGGAGGCCCTGGCACGCTCATTTTCTCTCTCTCTCTGTCTCTCTCTCTCTCTGCCTCTTTTTCTTTCTCTCTCTCAAATAAATAAATAAAATATATTTTTTAAAAAATCAAGTCAGGCATGGTGGCACACACCTTTAATCCCAGCACTTGGGAGACAGAGGTAGGAGGATCACTGTGAGTTCAAGGCCAGCCTGAGACTATAGAGTGAATTAATTCCAGGTCAGCCTGGGCCAGAGTGAGAAAAAAACATCAATCTTTGTCTCTTAGCACAGCGTCTAGTGCCTTCTGATTTGACCAACGGTAGCATTCACTATCGGTTAGCACTGATACTAAGAAGTAGGCCTCTATTCCCATCCCTGGAGTAAAACAGTTGGGCCAGGACCCCAGATTTGAAAGAAGTGTCAGTGTGGGGACTCGCTTCTGAAAGAAGAAAGCGAACTCAGCATGAAAGTTGATTCTGAGCCCTTGAGGATACGGCCAAGGCGGTGTGTCTGTCTGTCATACAGCCCAGAGCGCAGGAGCTCCGGGAAGTCTATAGTTCCTACAAAATGCCTTGCAGCCTCAAGCATAAAAAAGTGCACGTAACTGCTCAAACAGGACTTTGGGGGGAGTCCTCTCAAAACTTTGCACCTTCCTCAGAGATCATGCCTGGGCCCCTGTGGCTGGACTGGCTCATTAGATGGCCACATGCAAAGTAAGAGAAGCCAAAAGGCTTCAGAGTCCCCTCCTGGCTCAGCTTGTGGTGGGTGATGGGGTCATATGCCCTGACAGGCCTTTACCCAGGAAGAAAAATCTTTCTAATAGCCCAGAAGAATGTCCTAATTTGACAACTCGCTTAATACATTATTGAACCTGGCTTTGATCTCCACTGGCCATAATGAGTGTGGCTCTGGGGCCAATCAGCAGTCCTTAATTACTAGAACAGCCGGCAAAGGGGGCTAACCCAGGAATGGGGCCCTCTGCTTGAAAGTTGGGAGTGGAGCAGGCGGAGATGTTTATGGACCAGGTAGATCCAGAGCAAAGCTACGGAATATATCAGGTCATCAGGACTAGCTCTGGGGTCACCCTGGGAAAGTTCTCTAGGCTGGGCCTTCACAAGACATTCCATGCCACCCAGGCACCGGGCAGAAAGGGGTGGCCTCACTTCTTATAGCAAGAACCCAACAATGGGGGAAAAATAGTCTCGATTCAATACAAACAATGTGTGACATCATGAAACACAGCACTATAATATACAGGCAGCCATTAGTTCTGTGGCTGGTCCTCTAGCAGAAGATGGGGTGCTCCCCACTGTCTTATGGACTTGCAGTTCCCACTCCTGCCTTTGTATTTTTTTTTTTTTAGGGCTCCAGCACCCTGTCCACCAACCCTTGAGAACCCTGGGAACAAATGAACAAGAGAGTGTGGGGATTATACTCCAAGAGTTCACTATCCCTAAGAGCAGGGGAACTTAACTATAAGGTCCTACGTTAGGGCTGGAGTGTTAGCTGACCAGGAACAGAGGAAACAGGAGCAGAGTGCCGTGGGGACACATGGTCTACACTCAGCATAGAAAGAGCTGCGTCTAGAGCCGGGCGTGGTGGCGCACGCCTTTAATCCCAGCACTCGGGAGGCAGAGGTAGGAGGATTGCCGTGGGTTCAAGGCCAGCCTGAGACAACATAGTGAATTCCAGATCTGCCTGGTCTGGGGAGATGGCTCAGTGGTTGGTTAAAGGTGCTTGTTTGCAAAGCCTGCCTGCCCAGGTTTGATTCCCCAGTGCTCACATAAAGCCAGATGCACAAAATGGTGCCTGTGTCTGGAGTTAATTTGTAGCAGCAAGAGGCCTTGGCACACCATTCTCTCTCTCTCAAATAAATAATTTTTTTTTTTTTTTTTTTTTTTTTTCGAGGTAGGGTCTCACTCTGGCTCAGGCTGACCTGGAATTCACTATGTAGTCTCAGGGTGGCCTCGAACTCACAGCAATCCTCCTACCTCTGCCTCCCAAGTGCTGGGATTAAAGGCATGTGCCACCACGCCCGGCTCAATAAAAATATTTTTGAAAATTAGTAAAACTATGGAGAGATGGAGAGATGGCTCAGCAGCTAAAGGCATTTGCCTGCAAAGCCTAACACCCATGTGCAATTCTCCAGTACCCATGTAAAGCCAGATGCACAGTGGTGAGTGCCTCTGGAGTTCGTTTGCAGCGGCTGGAGGCCCTGTTATGCCCATTCTCTCTATCTTTCTCTGCTTGCAAATAAATAAAATGAAATTTAAAAACAGTAAAATTAAACCAATTTTTGTTTATTTTAACTTCAAAAATTGATGAACACATTATAAAACAATATGAACACTGGATATTATATGTATATTTCAAAACACACCATTAGGGCACAATAATTTATTAAAGAAATCATTCTAAGCTAGGTATGGTGGTGCATGCCTTTAATCCCAGAAGCACTTGAGAGAAGAATGCAGGAAGATCAGAAGTTCAAGGTCAGCCTGGGCTCCATGAAAGACCCTGTCTCAAAAAAAAAGTTCTAAAAATTAGCCAGGCGTGGTCGCATGCCTTTAACCCCAGCACTCGGGAGGCAGAGGTAGGAGGATCACCATGTGTACGAGGCCATCCTGAGAATACATAGTGAATTCCAGGTCAGCTTGGGCTAGAGTGAGACCCTACCTGGAAAAACCAAATAAATAAATAAAGTTCTAAAAATTAGAAAATATAACTAACTGGAAAATAAAAATATTCATTAGCTTTAAGTAAATTTTTTTGTGTAAATTACCCCTATTGTACAAGTCTTTGTGGCTCAACAGCATTCAGAGGAAAAAGTGACAAAGAATGTCTTTTGGGGCTGGAGAGATGGCTTGGGGGTTAAGGTGCTTGCCAGTAAAGCCAAAGGACCCAGGTTAGATCCCCCAGTACCCACATAAAGCCAGATACACAAGGTGGCGCATGCATCTGGAGTTCATTTGCAGTGGCTGGAATGGCATGCCCATTCTTTCTTTCTCTGCCTCTTTCTTTCTCTCTCTCTCTCAAATAAATAAATAAATAAAATTTTTTTCTAAAAAATGCCTTCTGGGCTTAGCAGTTAAGGCGTGTGCCTGCAAAGCCAAAGGATTCTGGTTCTATTCTCCAGAACCCATGTAAGCCAGATGCACACGGGGGTGCATGTGTCTGGAGTTCGTTTGCAGTGGCTGGAGGCCCTGGCATGCCCATTCTCTCTCTTCCCCTCTTTCTCTCTCTCTAATAAATAAATAAATAAAATATTTTAAAATGTCTTCTGTTTTATGCTATCATGGTGAGGGAGAAGAAAAAACAATTGCATTTAATAACTAAGAAAAATTTGGTTTGGATTTTTTTTTCCCCAACAGGAGTGGATAGAGACTAAGATGTTGTCAGAAGCATTCATTCGTGCTTCGGTTCAGGCCTTCCTCAGGTGCAGGTGGAGACCCCCACGCTGCTGCTCGTGTACACTGAGAACATTCTAGAACTTTCTAGAACTGGAGCTTAAAGTGAAGTCTGGCAGCATCAATTCTTGCGAATCACGGAAGTGAAAAGACAAATGCTTTTGAAATGAATGTCCTTTTGTTCTATTCAGAGTTTTAACGCAATGCATAAGTGCTTCACTGGCTTCAAGGCAGAAATTGCTCTGAATTTAGATTTTCTTTATAATACAAACTAATTATGCTAAAATTTAAAAAAACACACAATTGGCGTGCAATCATTTAAAAACACAGAGCCAGACATAGTGGCGCATGTCTACAGTCCTACTTAGGAGGCTGAGGCAAGAAGATTGCTTAAGTCCAAGAGTTTGGGGCCATTCTAGGCAACGCAGCAAGACTTCAACTCGGGATAAGTAATAAATAAGAGTAAACACGCTGAGAGACTGATAAAAACCACTGTCTTTTCTACTGTGGAGAGAGAAACAGAACGTAGAAAACCAGCCAAGGGGCTGCAGAGATGGCCTGCTGGTTAAGAGCACTTCCTGTGTAACCATGAGCACCGGAGGAGGAGTGAGAATTCACTTGAGTTTGCATCCCAAGACCCAAAGAAACAGCTGGGCATGACCACACACATCTGTAGCCCTAGTCCTGTAGGGGAGCAGAGGGATGGAGAGATGGCTTAGCGGTTAAGGCATTTGTCTGCAAATCCAAAGAACCCAGGTTCAATTCCCCAGGACCCATGTAGCCAGATGCACAAGGGGGCGCATGCATCTGGAGTATGTTTGCAGTGGCTGGAGGCCCTGGCACACCCATTTTCTCTCTCTCTCTCTCTCCCTCTTCCTCTCTCTCAAATAAATACAATATATTAAAAAAAAAAAAAAAAAAAAAGGTTGAAAGACTGATTCAGAGCCAGACACCCAGCATTCCACTGGGGCCACTGAAGAGGAGTGCCACAGGAGAGCACAGGGGAGGGGGCATCACATGGGCACATATATGCACATATGCCATACACATGCGCGCACACACCACACACATACGCATGCACAATAAAATAAATAAATCAGATTTTTTTTTTTTTTGCTTTGTGCAGTGGCGCACACCTTTAATCCCAACACTCAGGAGGCAGAGGTAGGAGGATTGCTATGAGTTTGAGGCCACCCTGAGACTACAGAGTGAATTCTAGGTCAGCCT
Organism: Orientallactaga sibirica; assembly: GCA_036365145.1. Lineage (NCBI taxonomy): Eukaryota > Metazoa > Chordata > Mammalia > Rodentia > Dipodidae > Orientallactaga > Orientallactaga sibirica. The sequence continues at coordinate 917,927 of JAEOAD010001893.1, read as the reverse complement.
GGGCTAAAGTGAGACCCTACCTCAAAATAAATAAATAAGTAAATGGAAGGAAGGAAGGAAGGAAGGAAGGAAGGAAGGAAGGAAGGAAGGAAGGAGAGAAAGAAAACCATTCAAAGCACATGGGAGCTGGGGAAATGGTTTAGCGTTTATAAATACTTACTTGCAAAGCCTGAAGGCCTTCCTTCAATTCCCCAGTACTCACATAAAGCCAGATACACAATGTGGCATATGCGTCTGGAGTTCATTTACAATAGCAAGAGGTCCTGGCATGCCCATTCATTTTCCAATTAACATTTTCAAAAAAATGAAAGTTGTCCTGGCACTCGGGAGGCAGAGGTAAGAGAGAGGATCTCCCAGTTCAAAGCCACCCTGAGACTACATAGTTAATTCCAGGTCAGCCTGGGCCAGAGTGAGACCCTACCTCGAAAAACAAAAAACAAAAAACAAAAAAACAAAAAACAAAAAAAGAAAGTTGTATATGGGTGACAACTTGACAAGGAGAGGGCTTGTGATGGTTAATTTTATGTCAACTTGATGGTTCTTAGACCCAGATAACTGTGAAACATTCTTTCTCTGTGTGTCTCCCTCTGGCCTTTGGCTCCTGCCACCAGGATCTGATTCCGTTGAATTTTGGTTTGTCATTACGTGGCTAGGGTTTCCGAAAAGAGTGACCCTGGAGCTCTCCAAGGATGAGGTGGCTCTCCTCACAAATCTATTTCTCAGAGCATGAGTAAAACAGATGTCTTTTGGATTTCTTCCCCAGTGTGGGTGAGCAGGTTTGAAATGACTAAACCATTTTAACATTCAAATCTCCCTAAACCGCTACATTAAAACAAACGAGGCAGGGGCATTTCCAATTGACTTTTGATCCACATTTCAGCCAAACAACTAAACTACTAGAACTTTTCCTGATTCATTAAGATGCAACGCTAACTTTAGAATCATTGTTTAATTGAGCACATAGCAATGAATTTTGCCTTATTTAGGTTTGAGGCCTTCCACCATTATATCAAGCCCTTTGTAACTTTCCATGCCCCTGTTCCTTAGATAGCTGTTTGATTAGAAAATGTAAGTCCTGGGCTGGAGAGATGGCACAGTAGTTAAGGTTCTTGCCTGCAAAGCCTAATGACCCGGGTTCTATTTCCCAATACCCACGCAAAGCCAGATGCACAAGGTGGCGCATGCATCTGGAGTTCGTTTGCAGTGGCTGGAGACCCTGGCATGCCCCTTCTCTCTCTCTCTCTCTCTCTCTCTCTCTCTCTCTCTCTCCTATTTCTGCTTGCAAATAAAAATAAAAATCAACACTAGGTGTGGCAGCACATGCCTTTAATCCCAGCACTTGGGAGGCAAAGATAGGAAGATCATGGTGAGTTCGAGGCCATCCTGAGACTGCATAGTGAATTCCAGGTTAGCCTGGCCTACAGTGAGACCCTACCTTGAAAAAAGGAAGAAAGAAAGAAAAAGAGGAAGGAAGGAAGGAAGGAAGGAAGGAAGGAAGGAAGGAGGGAAGGAAGGAAGGAAGGAAGGAAAGAAGAAAGGAAGGAAGGAAGGAAAGAAAGAAGGAAAGAAAGAAGGAAGGAAGGAAAGAAGGAAGGAAGGAAAGAAGGAAGGAAGGAAGGAAAGAAAGAAAGAAAGAAAGAAAAGAAAGAAAGAAAGAAAGAAGGAAGGAAGGAAGGAAGGAAGGAAGAAAGAAAGAAAGAAAGAAAGAAAGAAAGAAAGAAAGAAAATGTGAGTCCTTTTTGGGGGGGGGGATAGCACAATTCCCTACGGATCACTCTGTTTACCTACCAACAAGGACTTGAGTCGAGCTATAGACCTGGAAGCAAGGTGGTGGGCAAAGGAGAGTAAGCGCTCCACTCTCATATGCATCTGCCTCAGGAGGTACCTTCAGCTGGAAGGCGAGTCATGCAGTGACGGAGCTGGGGACTCCAATCTCTGAGCTTATCCCTTTCTTACACCATCTTGCTCAGTGATGTTAGGAGCAACCAGCCAATGTTAATATTTTCCAGAACTGCTAGAAGTATCCACCTGGCTCCTTGCTAACACCATCTTGCTTTTTTGATGGGTGGAGGCGACAGGGCAAAGTCTCAGCCAAGGCTGGCCTCAGACTATTTTCCAGAACTGCCCAGGAAGTATTACAGGAGTGTAGTCACCTGGTCACTCCTTGCTAATTAGGACTATCCAGTGCAGATACTTTTCATTTGTTTTTTTTTTTCACACAGTGGAATAATGGTGCTTTAAAAAAAAATTCATTTTACAGAGGGGGAGAGAGAGAATTGGGCCAGGGCCTCAGCCACTGCAATCAAACCCAAGACACTTGGCCTCAGACTGGCCATGTGTGACCTTGCACTTCCCTCACCTTTGTGCATCTGGCTAGGGGATCTGGAGAGGGGTTACAGGCAGCGCCTTAACTGCTGCCATCTCTCCGGTCACTGCTTATTATTAGAAATAGTCCTGAGCATCTTGACATCCTATCAGTTCAATGAGGCAATTCCAGAAACCCCAGAACTGATTCAGAAACTATCCAAGATGACAGATTCCAGTCCCGCTTTACATTCCCAGTGTTTGGGACACTGGGGTAACCACCATGAGTTCAAGGCCAGTTGGAATAAGTGAGTTCCAGGTCAGCCTAAAAAAAAAATCAGATTATAGGGCTGGAGAGATGGCTTAGTGGTTAAGGCATTTGTCTGTGCCAAAGACCCCAGTTCAATTCTCCAGGTCCCACATAAGCTAGATGCACATAGTGGCACAAGCGTCTGGAATCCGTTTGCAGTGGCTGGAGGCCATGGTGTGCCCATTCTCACTCTCTCTCTGTGTCTCTAATAAATATATAAATAAAAATAAAATCTTAAGGGATCTGCCTTTAATCCCAGAGGGAGGCAAACATGGGATCACTTCAAGGCCACCCTGAGAATACATAGTGATTCCAGGTCAGCCTGGACTAGAGTGAAACCCTGCCTCGAAAAACAAAAAAAAATTAAAATAAATAAATAAAATAAAATCTTTTCAAAAAAAAATAGCTTATAGTCCCCTCTAGAACCGCTGTCAGTACAGAAACCTGAATTAGTTGAGAATTTAGAAGCTGAGGCAGGAGAATGTCTGAGTTCATCTTGAGTTCATCCTGGGTCAGTTGTCTTGAAAAAAAAATCAAAACCAGCAAAAAAGAAGCAAAAATCATGAAATGACCCCAGAACCCTTGATCTGCCAGAAACAAGTTACATCCAGGAAGATGACGGAACTGTTCAGGCAAATCCAAAGACTCGAGACCCGGGAGCATGGAAGTCCCAGGACACAAGAAGATGAATGTCCCCATTCAAACAGCCACAGAGTAAACCATGCTCCATCTTTTTTTTTTTCTATTTAATTGAACTCCAGACACTCCACTAGTGGGCATGTGCGACCTTGTGCTTGCCTCACCTTTGTGCATCTGGCTAACGTGGGATCTGGAGAGAGAACCAACGTGGGTCCTTAGGCTTCGCAGACAAGCTCCTTAACCTCTAAGTCATCTCTCCAGCTCCCCCTCCATCTTTTTTTTGTTCTATTTAGATCCTCTAAAACCGAGTTACCAACGCTCTGGGCAGCCTTATGAAAGGCCCAAAAATAATGAGTTACCAACTCTCTGGGTGTTCTTTAGCCCGGCCAAGTGAACACAGTAAATGAGCAGTCATCAACTTGGAAAACCTTCCAGCAAGTTCCATGGATGAGCTGTAAGGCTCAAGAACTTTCCGCAGGCCAGCTTCTGGCTCTGCACATTTGCAGTTGCTTCTTTTTTTTTTTTTTTTTTTTTTTTGGTTTTGCAAGGTAGGGTCTCACTCTGGTCCAGGCTGACCTAGAATTAACTATGTAGTCTCAGGGTAGCCTCGAACTCTCGGCGATCCTCCTACCTCTGCCTCCCGAGTGCTGGGATTAAAGGCGTGCGCCACCACGCCCGGCTGCAGTTGCTTCTTGATGGCTCTCCCCAAGCTTGCTGTCCCGAGAGCCGTAGGACGCGACTCACACCCATCACCCAGGTGGGGGGATTTTCACGGTGACATTCCTCCTCCAGTCACCGTGATATTCACAAAGGTGACCAGAGCCACATTCGTGAAATCATATGTGCACCATCGGCCTCCCACACGAATCCATCCTATTGGCCCACGCTAAACGCCGCCCTGATCAAGTTTCTGAAAGACGGATTCCAAAAAAACTGCTCACGCTTATTCTAGAACCATCTGCCTGGAGGGAAAATGTGACCAGAGGGGGACGTCAGAGTGCGAAGAATCAGCAGTCCTCAGTGATTGTGCTTGGAATAACACTTCACAAATTTGACAAAAACATGAGGCCCTGAGGCCCCCGTGTGACAATGTTGCCAGGGTCCCTCTCGAAGCCTTGGTAGGAGGGTTGAGAAGCACAGGGGCGTAGACCTTACAGATGAAAGAGACCCTGGGAAGGGTAATTACTATGATGCTGGGGGGAGGGGGGAAATCTCAGAGCTACAACCTCTGACACAATTATCTTAAGAAGTTAAATTAGGCCCAGATAAACCTGCACCCAATAATCCTGGACTCTTTGGCCTGGAGCTGCGCTGGGAAAGAGAACTTCAAAGCCTGAGGCTGGGTCCCCAGACGTAGTGATCTCCTCCAGGCCTGTGCATGGGCGGGGCCTAAATCTCAACTCTCCCAAAGCCCCAGGACCCCCATCCCCACCCTGTGCACACAGGAACACCCACACTGATTCATGCACACACACACACACCTTTGCCCATCCATCCCCAAGCCCTACACACCCAAAGCCTCAGCCCATTGACCGTGCCTAGCCCCTACGCTCACACAACAGGGATCCTGTCCAAGATGCATGCAGCTCTCCGAGAAACCTGAGCAGGGGACCAGCCCTCTGTGCGGAGTAGTGGGCCAGGCGAGGGAGAGGAGGATGGTTCTGTCGTAGTCTTTTCTCACAGGCTGACAACCACCATGAGGAGGCCAGCCTCTGCCGTTCTTCACCTTCACACCAGTGCCCGGCTCCAAGGGTCTGCTGACCTGAGCTACTTCCAGCTCCTCTTCTGTCACTCAACACAACTCTGCCACCGTGTTTAGACATGCTTTGTCTCCCACGGTTATCAGGCTAGAGGCTTGGTCCCCATTTGAATGGTAACAAAAGGTGATGGGGACCTTTAAGAGGAGACAAGAAGGGCTGGAGACATGGCTTAGTGGTTAAGGCACTTGCCTGCAAAGCCTAATGACCCAGGTTCAATTCCCCAGTACCCATGTAAAGCCAGACACACAAAGTGGCACATGCTTCTAGAGTTCATTTGGAGCAGCTGGAGGCCCTGGCGTGCCCATTCTCTCTGTCTCTTCTCTCTCTTTCTCTGTCTTTGCTTGAAAATAAATAAATACAATTATTTTTAAGAAAAAGAGAGGACGGGCATGGTGGCGCATGCCTTTAATCCTTTAATCCCAGCACTTGGGAGGCAGAGGTAGGAGGATCACCATGAGTTCAAGGTCACCCTGAGACTACATAGTTAATTCCAGGTCAGCCTGGATCAGAGTGAGACCCTACAGAAAGAAAGAAAGAAAGAAAGAAAGAAAGAAAGAAAGAAAGAAAGAAAGAAAGAAAGAAAGAAAGAAAGAAGAGAGAGGGAGGGAGGAGGGAGAGGGAGGGAGGGAGGGGAGGGAAGGAGGGAGAGAAGAAAAAGAGGGAAAGAAAGAAAGAAAGAAAGAAAGAAAGAGAGAGAGAGAAAGAAAGGAAGGGAAGAAAAAGAGGGGACAGTGAATGGGAAGTTGTATCAGACAGCTTCAGGTTCGCTGAGATGAACTTCCAGACCAGGCACAGTTATGGAGGAAGGGATATTTATTGAAGCTTACAGATTCAGGGGAAGTTCCATAATGGCAGAAGAAGCTGGCCTGCTTTCACAGGACCAAACACAGAGAGCAAAGCCACAAGCCAAAAGCCACACAGCCCAGCACACCTCAGGAACTCCAGCTAGGCACACTTTGCATCTCTTTAGATTGAAATCCTAAACCCACCACCACACCTTAAGATCCCCTAGTGACACTGCCTCCAGCCAGGTGGCTGCAGATGCAAACTATAAACTAATAAAACACTGAATATATTGGGGGCCACCTATTCAAACTACCACAGTAGTCATTAGATCATGTAGCATCACCCTCAGAAGGGAGGGTCGTGTGTAAGGTCTCGTGGGACTGGATTAGTCGCGTGTGTGCGACACACACCACCCTTGCTTGGGCTCCCACCAGACCGTGACATCGGCCATATTGCACTAGCACATCAGGAGGCCACCAACAGAAGCCAAACAGGCTGGATGGCCTAATTGCAGGCTTGCGCCTCTAAAACTGTGAGCTGAATAAACTTCTTTATAAGCTACCCAGGTCCTGCACAGGCATTATGTGATAGGTACTCCCCAAAAAAGATTCAGACAGATTCTAAGAAGCAAAGAATAAAACCAGTAAAATATGTTCAATTAGCATCCCAGGACTGTGTGTTCAAAGCCATCATGGCCTGAGCCCAGACTTTGCCAACTTCACATGGTGCTGTCTGGAAAGCTGGGGTGGTGTCCACACAGACTTCAATTGGAAACAGTGCAGAGGGGGTGGTGGGTAACCCTGACCCTCCAGTGCCTACAGCTTGGCTTAAGTTCTGGTCCATCCCTCTCAGGCCCTGGAGACCAGAGACTTGCCCACCCCCCCACCCCCAGCCCTAGCTTATCTGTTCCAGGGCAGTACCAACCCCAGTTTTGCCAACAACTTTGATGAGCAAAGAGTGTTCTAAGAATACAGGGGGCAGGGGAGGCTGGAGAAATGGCTTAGCCATTAAGGCACATGCCTGCAAAGCCCAAGGACATAGGTTCGATTCTCCAGGTCCCACGTAAGCCAGATGCACAAGGTGGCGCATGCGTCCGGAGTCCCCCTGTAGTGGCTAGAAGCCCCAGTGTGCCCATTCTCACTCTCTCCCTATCTCTCTCTCTCTCTCTCCCTCTGTCTCTAATAAATAAAGAAAAAGAAAAAGAATACCAAGTGGGGGCAAAGGCCTGGTTTCAAGAGGCAGGGGGAAGGCGAGTGAGGGAAGATAATACCTTATCTATAAGCATCTTTGACTAGGGGGGTTGAGGAGCTCAACCAATAACTAACTAACTAGAGCCATGAGCCCCAGACCTGCTGGAGCTGCCTGGACTCTAAGGCTCTTCCGCTCAGGAAAACCCTATTCTCTGCCTCAAGCCAGAGGGAGAAAGAAAAACAGGAAACATATGCTCTTACGGGGAGGCTGCAGCACTCCGCCTCAAGACGCTCCCAGGGAGGGCCTGGGCCCCGTGCGAGAGGTTTCCCACCCCGACAGGGGACCTGCCATGACTAGAGAGAGGGGATGTCTTTGTCAAGCTCCTGTGCAACCTTACGCAAGTTCAGCTTCTCTAGGTTTCAGCTTCTTCCCCTGCAAAATGGAGAGGGTTAAGAGCTGGGGAGATGGCTCGGTGAGTAGGCACCCTTGCTGTGCAGGCAGGAGCACCCAGGTTCAATCCCAGTACCCACATAAAAACTCAGGTGTGGGGGTTGGAGAGATGGCTTAGCAGTTAAAGTGTTTTTCTGCAGGGCCAAAGGACCTGGGTTCAATTCCCTAGTACCCACGTAAACCAAATGCACAAGGTAGCATGTGCATCTGAAGTTCGTTTGCAGGGGTGCGCCCATTCTCCCTCTCTCTCTCTGTTTGCCTCTTTCCCTCTCTCTCAAATAAATAAAATAATTTTTTTAAAACAACAACCCAGGTGTGGCCGGGCATGGTGGCGCACACCTTTAATCCCAGCACTCGGGAGGCAGAGGTAGGGGGATAGCTGTGAGTTTGAGGGCACCCTGGGACTACACAGTGAATTCCAGAACAGCCTGGGCTAGAGTGAGACCCTACTTCAAAAAACCAAAAACTTTTAAAAAATTAAAAATTAAAAAAAAAAAAAAAAAAAAAACCAAAAACTTTAAAAAAATTTAAAATTTAAAAAAAAAAAGTATGGCCACACACACCTTTAACCCTAGCACCTGGAGGGGAACATCTGGTCAGCCAGACTAGCTAAAAAAATGGGGAGCTGCAGGTCAGTGAGAGACCCTGTCTGAAGACAATAAGGTGGAAGAACAATAGAAGACATCAGATGTCTTCCTCTGACCCCCACACACGTGCATCTGCACACGTGCACACACACGCACTCACACACGCACACAAAGGAACAAAAAAAAAAAAAAAAAAAAAAAAAAGGTAGCCGGGTGTGGTGGCGCACGCCTTTAATCCCACCACTTGGGAAGCAGTTAGGAGGATCGCCGTGAGTTCGAGGCCACCCTGAGACTACAGAGTGAATTCCAGGTCAGCCTGGGCTAGAGTGAGACCCTACCTCGAAAAAAAAAAAAAAAAAAAAAAAAAAAAGGTAGAGGTGACTGCCCCTGACTTCCTCTCTGCCTGGCTGCCTTGCTGGCTTTGAAACCTTGTAGAAACACAATTGGAAAGGCCAAGGATATTCTTCCCAGCCCTTCTCACAAGCCACAATCTCCAGGAATCCTCCTCCGATGGCTCCAAAGAAAAAAGCAGTGACCCACCCACGTCAGCCCCTCTGGCATTCACTGAAGGCCCCTCTGTGAGGGTCTGACACATACTCCACCCCTGTGCTATTGGCTCATCTCTTCCCCAAGTTCATAAGCACCTTGACGTCTAGCAGCCATGCTATCCTTTGTGTTTTCCGTGCTGCCAGCAGGTGTGTAAGAAGCCCTGGCTGGAGGTGCAGGCCCCAGGTCAGAGCGTGTCGTGACGCGCCTCGACCCCACCCATACCTCTCCCCGTGGATCTAGTCCTGACCCAGTGAGGACTTGGGGTTTGACTCAAGCCACAGGCCTGGCCCCCACCATTGTGTGTCTCTGGGGGCAGGTGCTTGGGTGGGGTCTGAGGACCCTGAGAACTCTGAGAAGAAGGCCTGAGAAACACTTAAGATGCTGGGAGTGGTGGCGCACGCCCTTAATTCCAGCACTCGGGAGGCAGAGGTAGGAGGATCACTGTGAGTTCAAGGCCACCCTGAGACTACAGAGTTAATTCCAGGTCAGCCTGAGCTAGAGCAAGATGCTACTTCAAAAACTAAAAAACAAAAGGAGCACTTAAGATGCCTGAAATACTGAGGCTTATGCACCAGCTCGTTGAGAGTGTCTGCTTGTGTCATCCATTTTCCCCTTGGAAGCATCCAGAACCTGGCCTGAGAAGGTGACTAGCAAGCAGCTTAGAAAGTAGCTAAGGCTATAAGGCTGGCGAGATGGCTCAGTGGTGAAGGCTCTTGCCTGCAAAGCCTAAGGACCAATATTTGATTCACCAGGACCCATGAAAGCCAGATGTATAAGGTAGCTGGTGCATACATCTGGAGTTTGTTTACAGTAGCTAGAGGCCCTGGTGCACCCATTCTCTTCCTCACTCAAATAAAGAATTTAAAAAAAGGCTGGAGAGAGTGCTCTAGCACTCCTAGGCATATATGCTAATGACTCTTCTCACGGCCTTAGAGATATTTGCACAACCATGTTTATTGCTGCTCTGTTCACAATAGCTAGGAAATGGAACTAGCCTAGATGTCCCTCCACAGATGAGTGGATAATAAAGATGTGGTACATTTACACAATGGAGTTCTATTCAGTGGTAAAAAAAATGAAATTATGAAATTTGCAGGGAAATGGATGGATCTGGAAAGTAACATACTAAGTGAGGGAACCCAGGCCCAGAAAGCCAAACGTCACATATTCTCATACGTGGATCCTAGTGACAAATGTTTAGACTTGTGTGTGAGCTGGGACCAAAAGTTGGTAGCAGAGGCCAGTAAGATAGGAAAAGGCTATAAGGAAGGGAGGAGAGGAAAGGACTTAAGGGGATGGTATTGTATATATGTAAGTAGAAGAACAGATTCCAGGGAGTCGAATGGCCTAAGTGAGGCCAGGGGAAGAGATTGAGTAAGAGAAGGGGGTAGGGTCAATCAAAATTCAAGATATTCTAAAAAAGATATATGAAAGCCTACTTTTTTGGATAATAACACATCCAGAAGCCATAGATAGCTACTAGAAAATTTTCAGTGCCAGGGATGGGATACCTTCCAGTGAGTTGTTGGCCAGGGAGGAACCTGTTCCCTCCAAAACATTACAGGCTATTGCCAAGGCCCTTGGTTTCCCACAAGTAACAGCTGGGAAGACCCGATTGCTGAAGACTTCACATGCTTGGGTGGCAAGGTCACTGAGAAAGCAAGCTGGTGCTGAGCAGAAAACCTTCTCCCTATAGACCAGCCAACTGAAAGCTGGAAGAAGCTGCACTGCATGCAGCCGTATGGGAGACAGAAGTCATCAGAGGTGGAAACAGTGGACATTGGAAAATTCAAGTTTGGCCAGCCAGGCACAATGACCAAATGGATGCAATAGTGGCATGTCTGTTCTGGGGGAAACCATCTGCTCTCTAATTGGACTGGAGGCCATCTCTACGGGAGGGAATACATATATGCCTGGTACTGAAAAACCTAATCAAAAACCTATGGCAGGTGAGGTCATGAGCCTTAGGGGTATAAAGGCTGTTCTTGTTTGGCTAAATGCATATATTATTCTCACCAAGCTTTCCTAAAAACACTACACTTAATGTTCATATTCATATATTAATGCTACTCTCATTTCTAGTTAGAGAAGCTTCTCTTTTCAGATGGCGATGACCACTGGGATGACCCAAAAGGCAACATAATGCTGAGATGAAATGACAGAGGAGTGCCCAGCACTGAAACATCTCTGTCACACCCTCCAAGGCTCAAGGTCCATTGCAGAAGAGGGGGCGGAAAGAATGTAACAGCCAAAGAAGGGTACGGCTCCTTACAATTCAACTACCCAGATAGAAATCGGCCTCAATATCCATGACCTTGCAGTGCCTAGCAATACCTTCCTAAGACCCTCATAATAGGAGGAAAAAATGATGACATCATTTTTTGATTCATTATATAAGAATGCTATTAGCCTGGCATGGTGGTGCACACCTTTAATCCCAGCACTTGGGAGGCAGAGGTAGGAGGATCACTGTGAGTTCGAGGCCACTCTGAGATTCCATAGTGAATTCCAGGTCAGCTTGGGCTAGAGTGAAACCCTACCTTGAAAAACCAAAAAAACAAAATAAAAAACAAGCAAACAAACAAACAAAAAAAAAACACGTGCTATCATCTTGACATGTGACCAAGGTAAAATAAATAGTAGTGATGAGAGATTTGATGTTGTCGTTGTATGAAGTGTCTAAAGTCCAGTGTGTTTGCTGTGTAACAACACATCTCAACTCAGACCAGCCACATCTCAAGCGCTCAAGAGCCACACGGGTCCTGCAGCCACTATTGCCCAACCCAGCACTGGTCTGAGCATGCAAAGATCAGGCTGACCCTGAGAAACCACTTCAGAACTCTGACCATGGCTCCTCCCAGGCCCTGGAAAACCCAACTACTTAGGCCTGGCCTTAGCCCAGAACTACGCAGGTCTGTAAATAGCACGCAAGGGACTCCGTGCTGCATAAACACAAACTGCTATGTGTTAAGATTCAGGGAAAGCAGGGCATGGTTTTAATCTGCCGCAAGAGCCACATGTGTCTGCAGTTTTCTATCTACAGAAGACTCTGCAAGGGGCCTTGTATACAGCGCAAGGAGAGCCAAGTATCCTGGCACTCGGCACAGCTGCACCTCGTTCCCCGATTACCCCAGATCCTCAGGTTACAAGCAAGCCCAGATTCAACCAAAATGTGTTCATGACCTAAGAGCACTGTCTATGAAATGTGAGGGGGAGGTGGGAATGTGAGCAAAGAGCCAGGCTAGGAAATTGTGGGCAGCTGTGGTATTAGCCAGCAAGCTGAGAGTGACCCATAGAAGGCTGGTCCATTGTCCTTGGTGGGTGACTTAAGCAGGTCTATAGGGCCGCTCACTTAACAAGGTGCTGGCTTAGAAAGGCCCTGTACTGGGTTTAAGCTTTGTGTCACCATTCTAAAAGACTTAAGTTTTCATTCATTCATTCATTTTTTTTTTCAGAGAATGAGAGAAAGAGACAGAGAATGGGTGTGCCAGAGCCTTCAGCCGCTGAAAACAAACTCCAGATGTGTGCAACCCCTTGTGGCACATGTGTGATGTTGCGTGCTTGTGTCACTGTGCATCTGGCTACATGGGAAATGGAGATTGGAACATGAGTTCTTAGGCTTCGCAGGCAAATGCCTTAACCACTAAGCCATCTCTCCAGCCCCATTTGTTTATTTTTATTATCTTTGTGTGTATGTGTATATGATGTGTGTGTTCACCTGTTTGTGAGAATGTACACCCATGTGCCACACTGCAGGTATGGAGGTTAAGATAGCCCTCACTCGGGAGGTAGAGGTAGGAGGATCGCTGAGAGTTCGAGGCCACCCTGAGATTACATAGTGAATTCCAGGTCAGCCTGAACCAGAGTGAGACCCTACCTCGCAAAACCAAAAAAAAAAAAAAAAAAAAAAAAGATAGCCCTGCGTGTTCATTCCTCGCCTTTACCTTGTTTGAGACAGGGTCTCATGTTATTCATCATTGTGTACACCAGGCTGGCTGCCCCCCCCCAAGCTTTTGACACTCCTCTGTCTGGCTCCCATCTTGCTATAGAAGAGCTGGGATTACAGACCCTCACTATTGAGTCTAGCTTTCTATGGGTTCTGGGGATCTGAACTCAGGTCACGACGCTTGCATAGCAAGCACTTTTAGTTATGGAGCCGTCTCCTCAGCACCCCTGAAATTCTTAGTTTTTGAGCAATAGGCTTGTCTTTTCATTTTAAACAGGACCCCACAAATTGTGGAGTCATGAATGCAGACAGATGGTGGCAGCAATAAGCCCTTCCTGCCCAAGGTCTCTGCTGAGGTAAGGCTGAGAATGCCGAGGCTGGCCTTGCAGGGACCAATCTTTCCCCGCTTCAGCAGAGCAAAGAGACCATCTGGAGGAAAGGCCAGAGTGGCCCAGCAAGACACTCAGAGGAGGCAGGCCCCAGAGAACGGCACCAGGATGTTGTGTATTTTACAAAGTTGGGATCACAATGGTCTCTTTTCATTCAAAGAAAAAAAATACCACAACCATTTCCTACTAAAGGTTAAGTCTTTACACTTAAAAAAAAAAAAAAACACATATTTTTTTAACCTACCAAGGAATGTGCTTTTTAAAGCTGGCTTCCAGCCCTTCCTGAGGATAAGATTTCCTCCCTCTGCTCACAGGGAGAAAGCTGGTGGGGGCTCCTAGGAGAGTAGCTAGTGGCCCCCAAGCTAGGGGTAAGAAGCTGGCATTGGTGACCATCCCCAGATTTATGGAGCACCAGACAGTCAGGAACAAGAATGCCTCATGGCTCCACAGAAATGTCAAACCTTCCAGCTGAGCCTACTTCAGGCAAGGACCTTCACCTTCTACCCGTCCAGAAGGCCCTCCAGTCTTGAACCAGCGCAGGCCACACAGACCTGAACACTGGCTTCTACCTTCCTGCCTCAGTCTGCCTTTCAGAAAACACAAAAGCCACTGGATCCCTGGCTTAGATGGGGAGTGAGAGGGTGAGTATCTGAGCACCCTCACGTCATTAGATGAGGGTGCTTCCACCACAATGCAAGGAGGTGCCTGGGTGAGCCTCCTCTAATCTCCCTGTCTTGTCTGACTCCTAGGGACTGAACTCAGGGTCTGTGCCCCCCCATTCTTTCATTTATTTATTTATTTGAGACATAGAGAGAGAGAGAGAAAATGGGCATGCCAGGACCACTAACCACTGCAAACGAACTCCAGTCACATGTGCCACCTTGTACATCTGGCTTATGTAAGGACTGGGGAATGGAACCTAGGTCCTTAGGTTTCACAGGCAAACGCCTTAACCGTTAAGCCATCTCGCCAGCCCTACCTCTGCGCCCGCCCCCACAATTCTTGCACCACATCCAAGCCCTTCACCACTCAGGAATGTCACTCCAGTAGTTCTTGCCATTTCTTCCTGTTTCAGTTCTCCCCTCTTTGACTAGACTTTTGTCCCTAGCATGCAAACATGACCCAATGCCTGTAACCCGAAAAGAACAACTGGAGCTGGAGAGATGATGTAGCGGTTAAGGCGCTTGCCTGCGAAGCCTAAGGACCCATGTTCCAATCTCCAGGTCCACGCAGGCGCGCAATGTTGCATATGTGCACAAGGGGGTGAGGGTATTTGTTTGCAGCGACTGAAGGCCCTGGTGCACCTATTCTTTCTCTTTCTTTTTCTATCTCTCTGTCTCTCTCTCTCAAATAAATAATAAAAAATAGAATGAAAGGAAAATTGCAGAGGAAAATGCTCCCTACTATTTCCCATGAGAGTAAACTTTCTGGAAAGAGCTATCTATATTTGCTGCTCCCGGTTCCCTCTGCTTTGTTCTTTTTCTCTCTTTGTTTGTTCGGGTTTTTTTCCACATACATGGCTAGCATTTTATTCATTAAAGAATGGTTCTAAAACGTCACACTAAGCTAAAAAGTAAAGTTTAAAATAGACCGTTTTATAAGGATAAGTTACAACTCATGTAATGAATAGTCACTCTGAGAAATTCTGACCTTAGAGTTTATGATGCCCCCCCCTCCCACCGATGGCAACAGCACCCAGGTCTTCTGAAGAGTCTGGCATCATTTTTCTCTCGGTTGCAGAGACTTCTTCTCATTGGCTGCCTTCTGTTTGGCTGCATGATCTCAGAGTCCCTCTGCTTTTCTCTGAAAGATAGTGAACCTATCTTATTTTCCTTTTTCCTTTGCTAATTTCCGGGGTTGTTTTATTAGTAGTAATATGTTCATGTTTTTCTGGCGGGCAAGTTTTCGTTGATTTCCATGGACCATACCAACCAGCGGACCCTGAGCCTGAAAGAAAGCAGATCGACTCGGAAAAGCTGAGGCTCTCCCTGATGCTCACGCTGCTGTCATCACTCGCTCGCTTCTCTTTGGGTTTTTTTAAGTGTAGACCAGATGAGTTTTACAAAGCGGCTACACCACGTGAACAATCATCAGCTAGGGGAACACAACCTGAGCAGTACCAACAGACCCCCTAAGCCCTTTTCCATCACTTGTCCTTCCTCCTGTGCAGGTGTGACCATCATGCTGCCTGTTAACACTGTCTGCTAGCTGCCTGTTGTAGTGGTTTGAATGTGAAATGTCTCCATAGCCTCATGTGTTTGTTTATTTATTTATTTATTTATTTATTTATTTATTTATTTATTTTAGAGACAGAAAGAAAGAGGGCAAGACAGAGAGAGAATTGGTGCCCCAGGGCCTCAGCTACTGCAATCGAACTCCAGACGCTTGCTCCACCTAGTGGGCACGTGTATCCTTGTGCTTGCCTCACCTTTGTGTGTCTGGCTTATATGGGATCTGGAGAGTTGAACATGGGTCCTTAGGCTCCGCAGGCAAGCGCCTTAACCACTAAGCCATCTCTCCAGCCCAGCCTCCTGTGTTTTGAATAGGTGGTTCCCCAGCAGGTGGCAAATTGGGAAGGTTGTGGAGTGTGCCGAGGAGGTGTGTCACCAAGGAGGTATGTCTGTTGCTGAGGGTGGACCTTGAGGTGTGTTAACCCAGCTCCCTGGGTGATCACAGCTAGCTCAACACAGACGACTTCTTTCCTGGTGATGTGTAATAAACCTTCCCTCCCATAATAAGCTACTCCTGTGAGGTGTATTGTCCAGATAAGTGTTGCTCCTATGTAGGGACACGATGTAAATGGAATCATACAGTGTGTACCCTCTCTTACCTGGTTTCTTCATTCACTACTGTTTGTGAACTTCATGGGCAGGGAGTGTTGCTTATTGTGTCTATGCTTGTGAATCCTCTTGGCTGTCTGCAGTTCCATTATATGAGTATACCAACATTTTTATTTATTTATTAAAGACAGAGAGAGAGAGAGAGAATGGGCATGCCAGGGCCTCTAGCTGTTGCAAACGAATTTCAGACACATGTGCCACCATGTGCATCTGGGACCATGTGCTTACATGGGACCTGGAGAATCGAACCGGGGTCCTTAGGCTTCGCAGGCAAATGCCTTAACCGCTAAGCCAATGCTCCAGCCCAAGTATGAAACTAAAGCTAAAATGAATTGGAATCATAGAAAACTTCCTCCTGGATATGGACTAAAAGATATAACCCTGCATAGGAGTATGGAGTGGGGATCATCTGATGGGATGGGATGGAGCCTACCCCTAAAATAGCATTTGTCACTTGCTTTGCAGCTGCCTCTGGGCCTTCCCCATGGTGGACGTCACCCTCAGACCATCACCAAAACAAAGCCCTCCTTCCTTCAGATGTCTAGAAAGTAATACTGATTCTCTGTGATTCCTGGACAATGTTCAGACTCTAAACTGCTTTCACACCACTTAGCACCACCCTCCAGCATGTGCCATGATTTTCAGATATTTAAAAGATGCAGGGCTGGAGAGATGGCTTAGGGGTTAAAGCGCCTGCCTCCTAACCCTAAGAACGCTGGTTCCAATCTCCAGTGGTTCCAATCTCCAGGTCCCACGTTTAGCCAGATGCAAAGTGACGCAAGGGCGCAATGCCGCACTTGACCACAAGGGGACGCGCACATCTGGATTTCGTTCGCAGCAGCTGAGACCCTGCTGGTGCGCCCATCTCTGTCTTCCTCTCTCTCTCTCTCTCTCCAAAAAAATAATAAAAAATAAAAAGTTTTTAAAAAAGATGCAAATGGTTTAAATTTTACCAGTATCATGTTGTGTATTCAGTCCTATTCATTTAGACTTACATATAATTTTCTTTTGTTTCCTTTTTCCTTCCTTCTTTTTCTCTCTTCCTTCCTTCCTTTCTTTCTGTCTTCCTTCCTTTCTTCATTTCTTCCTTCCTTTCTTTCTTCCTTCCTTCCTCCTTCCTTCCTGTCTGTCTGTCTTCCTTCCTTTCTCTCTCTCTCTCTCTCTTTCTTTCTCTCTCTCTCTCTCCCTCTTTTTTCATTTTGGTGGTACTAGGGATTGAACCCAAAGCCTCACATATACTAGGAAAGCATTTACCACTGAGCAACGTCCAGATACTACTCCCTTTTTTATTGTATTTTAAGACCGGATCTTGCTAAATTGCCCAGGTAACCTCAAACTCTTAATCCTCCCACCACAACATCCCAAACTCTGAGATGACAGTCGTGTGCCACCATGCCACCTCAATTACCTTTTTTATTGCTCTTCTTGCCTGTCTGCCTCTCCAAGATTACATTTGAATTTATTTCCTTCCCTGTAAAGAATACTTTTTGCTGGGTGTGGTGGCACGCCTTTAATCCCAGCACTTGGGAGGCAGAGGTAGGAGGGTCTCCATGAGTTCCAGGCCACCCTGAGAACATAGAGTGAATTCCAGGTCAGCCTGGGCTAGCGTGAGACCCTGCCTAGAAAAACCAAAAACCAAAAAACAAACAAACAAACAAAAAGAATACTTTTTGTTTGCTTGTTTGTTTTCAAGATAGGGTCTCACTCTACTCCAGGCTGACCTGGAACTCACTCTGTAGTTCCAAGCTGGTCTCGAACTCACAAGCAATCTTCCTACCTCTGCCTCCCGAGTGCCGGGATTAAAGGCGTGCATCACTGTGCCAGGCTAAGAATACTCTTTACTGTAAGCCACCTGGTGACGAGATTTATCTTTTTTTTTTTTTTTTTAAAAGTGCCTTTATTTCTCCTTCATCTTTGCTTCCACAGAATTCTACATGGAAGTTACTCTGACAACTATGAGTATCTCATTCATTATCTTCTGATTTCATTTGTTTTGCTGATGAATCCTACTGTCTGTCTTTTGCCTGCTTTTTGTTGCTGTTGTTGTTGTTTTTTTCAAGGTAGGATTTCACTCTGGCGCAGGCTGACCTGGAATTCACTCTGTAGTCCCAGGCTGGTCTCCAACTCCCATGTGATCCTCCTACCTCTGCCTCCCGAGTGCTGAGATTAAAGGTGTGCACCACCACATCCAGCTTTGCCTGGTTTTAGGGTGTACCTGTGTGTTTGCCCTTCATTCTCCCTACAAGGTGTAAGAAGAAATATGGGAGGCAAGGAAGGAAGCCTGCTTCCTTTTAGGTGGTCAGACCAGACTCAAGGTCAAGGTCTCTTTTTTTTTTTTTTTTTTTTTTGTTTTTTCGAGGTAGGGTCTCACTGTAGCCCAGGCTGACCTGGAACTCAAGGTCTCTTCTTTACGATGCTCAGAGGAACCCCTGAAGATAGCCACAGTATACTTGGAAGACGTAGGTTGTTAACCACCAGAACTTAAAATCTTCCCTAAGGCGGGTCTTAGGCTTGATCCCTGAAGAGCGAGAACAATCCCAGAGGAAGCAGAGTTAGATGAAAACACAATAGTGAGGAAAACCCACCTGCAGCATTTACAGCCAGGCACCGAGACACATCGAAGATGCTGGAACTTAACTCCCATCTCCAGATGAATGGAGTCACGTGATCGGGCTCAAATTCACTACCACGAGGGCAGCCACTTCTTCCTGATGTGTGTACTGCTACCTCTGGCTCCTAATTGTCAACGCACAACTATCAAATTATTTATTTATTTTCATTTTATTTTAGAGAGAGAGAGAGAATTGGCATACCAGGGCCTCAGCCTCTGCAATCAAACTCCAGACACTTGCGCCACCTAGTGGGCATGTGCGACCTTGCATTTGCCTCACCTTTGTGCGTCTGGCTAACGTGGGATCTGGAGAGTCAAACATGGGTCCTCAGGCCTCGCAGGCAAGCGCCTTAACTGCTAAGCCATCTCTCCGACTTAATTTAATAGAATCCAAATTAATTGAATAGAATGAATCCCAGGTTCTACCTTAGTGGGATCCTCCCCTTACTCTACCAGGCAAGTGTGTTGGTCTCACCAGATACCTGTCCCTGTCCCCAAACAAAACCTTCTAACTGTGTGATCGACTCCTGGATGCAGCTGGTGACCCTCGCAACATCTGCTAAGAGAAATATCTGCAGCCTCCCACTTGGCCTCGTTCCTGGCCCTCACGTAAGAATGCTGCAACATGTGGGCAAGCAGGCGCTGATCCACTCGGTGGTTGGTTCAGAACATGTTCATACTGTTTTCTTGTACAAGAGAGGGAAACTGATGGCGTAGTCATCTCAGAAATCGTGCCCTTCCCATCAAAACCTGAGGCTGCCAATCTAACTTTTCCTGACTTCGGAGTGGCAGAAAGAAAGCTTGGGGCACAGCAGTCTTGTTTGGCAGAAGGGGGGCATGGGCTGGTAGTCCAACACGCTCTGTTTGTCTTCAGACAAGCTTTCCGTGTAGCAAACAGCAAAGACTTGGAGCTGTGGAGACATGCCTGCAAGACTGCATGTACCCTCTTACCTTGAGAAACTGCCAATAGAGAAGCTGAGACTTCCTGGGCCAAGTGCTCTGAGAAGAAAAGACATTGCTGGACTTGGGCCATATGGGACTCTGACAAGTTTTAAACAAGAGGAGAGACACAGTAACGGGCAGATCCTGGAAAAGGCCAAAACCTGGAATAGAACATGGTTTTCTGTCTACAGCCATACCACCCTGAATGTGCCTGATCTCGTCTGATCTCAGAACATCGTTTTCTTTCTTTCTCTCTCTCCCCTTCCTTCCTTCCTTCCTTCCTTCCTTCCTTCCTTCCTTCCTTCCTTCCTTCCTTTCTTTCCTCTTTCTTTCTTTCTCTTTCTTTCTTTCTTTCTTTCTTTCTTTCTTTCTTTCTTTCTTTCTTGTCCCTATCTCCTTATGCAGAAGGATTGGAAATTAACTATAGACATCTATCTATCTTACGTGGTGTGAGGTTGCTGTGTATTTGACCTCTCCATCTGCCAAGAGACTTCATAATATAGGTTATCTTCTATATATTTTACTTATTTATTTGAGAGAGAGAGAAAGAGGCAAAGAGAGAGAGAGAATGGGTGTGCCAGGACCTCCAGCCACTGCAAACGAACTCCAGATGCATGTGCCCCCTTGTGCACCTGGCTTACATGGGTCTTGAAGAATCGAACTGGGATCCTTTAGCTTTGCAGTCAAACACCTTAACCACTAAGCCATCCCTTCAGCCCTATAATATAGGTTACCTTCTATGTAATAAATACCTTTTACTCCAAGTTCTAGGTTCAAAGACTTCCTCGGAGCCTTAGGGATTTAGCTCAATAATAGAATGCTGGCCTAGCAAGCACATAGCCCTTGATGCAGTCCCCAGCACAGGGTAAAAGAAACTCACAAAGACGCCAAAATCAGGGGGAGAAAACCCCTGGTCAAGAATGGCACAGGAAGCACGGGTTGACCAGTGGGCTAACCTATCTTAAGTGAAGACCTCAGGTCATCCCCAGGGTGACTGGAGCAGAACCAAGTCTGTACATAGTGGAGTAATTGAGTGTGTCACAGGACACACACACACACACACACACACACACACACACACACACTATGGGTTGTTCCTCCTTCCACATTGCTCTCTCCTTGACTCTAGACAAAGATGAATACAACTGAAAACTCATCTGCTGGCTGTTAAAGGAAGAAAAGAATTCTGACCTCAGTGTTGCAACTAGTTCTGGAGAAGGACCTTGTGGGGGGGCGGGGGCGGGTTCTCTGGTTACATCCAGGGAAGGTCCTTGGTGCTCAGGCCATAATGACCTCGCTGGATGAAAATAGACTTCTCTTCTCTTTATCCCCTTTCAAGAAAAAAAAAATCAGGGCTGGAGAGATGGCTTAGTGGTTAAACACTTGCCTATGGAGCCTAAGGACCCTGGATCAAGGCTCGATTCTCCAGGACGCAAGTAAGCCAGATGCACAAGGGGGTGCATGCATCTGGAGTTCGTTTGCAGTGGCTGGAAGCCCTGGCACACCCATTCTCTCTCTCTCTCTCCCTCTCTCTCTCTCTGTCTATTTATGTATCTCTCTCTCTCAAATAAATAAATAAAATATTTTAAAAGGTGTGAAAAAAAATCAGCCTTCCTTCCCTGCCCCAGGATGACCAGCCATGGCCCTGCTCTGAGCAGCCCTCTGAACAGATGACATGTGACACCCCAGGATTACTGGCCCTTGCAGAGTAGAGTATGAGGACCCTGTTTGGCCCCAGCTGAACGTGTCCTCTAGCCACAGCCCGTCCCCTTGGCCCCGTGGAGCAGGAGGGCAGTGGAGGGGAAGCAGAACGGATTTCAGGGTTTTATGCCATCGCTTTGATATTTGTTGTTGTTGTTGTTTCTGCAGAAGAAAATCCTCAACCTGGATCCCAGGGGAAGACAGGAGGAGAGATTTGCAGGCTATTTCTGAGGCAGGCAGCCACCTCCTGCAGAGGAAGGGAGTGCACAGTGTGAGGAGCCCAGCCCTCCCTTCCTGGAAAGGAATGGGTGGGATGCCTTCTGCGATCTGCAACTATTTTTCGGTCACATTATTTCCTTTGTTTTCCTCTTGATAACTGGGGTGATGGGGAAAAGAGAATGGTCTTCGTTTAGGCCTGAGTGACTTAAACTACAAACATTTATTCCCACAGTTCTCAAACTGAGAGTCTGAGATCAGGGTGTCAGTATTGTCCGAGGGCCTCTTCTTGGTTGCAGACTGTCAACTTCCTGTCGCATGCGTATGTGGGGGATATTTTCTTGTATCTTCTTGTCAGGGCAGTAATCTCATTTCTGGGAATTCCAACTTTCTTTTTTCCTTCCTCCCTTCTTCCCTTCCTCCCTCCCTTCTATAGAGTGGGCCTTGAGCCCAACCAGAAAGCAGTTGGTTTCCCCCATAACAGACAGGCAACCATTGC
The DNA here is from genome assembly GCA_036365145.1 of Orientallactaga sibirica. NCBI lineage: Eukaryota > Metazoa > Chordata > Mammalia > Rodentia > Dipodidae > Orientallactaga > Orientallactaga sibirica. Next base: position 896,207 of record JAEOAD010001893.1, on the reverse strand, counting down.
GCCAATCGGCACATTGGGCCTGGCTGGCCGGCTGTAAGGCTTGCAAGATCCTTGATGACTGCTCCCTCCCAAAAGGCTGCGTGCTGCATAGCTCTTTCCAGCATCCTGACAACTCGTCAACAGGAAGGAGTTTTCCAGCTCTGCGCCAGCTTGATTGCTCAGTGACCTGCGGGCTGCAACTTTATAACCTAACCACCTCTCAGAGGCCCACCTTCTAGAACCCATGCTAAGATCTCAACGATGAGTATTTGGTGAACTCAAACGTTGAGCCTACATTAGTATTATTGTCTCCCTCTTACAAGGGAGGGAACCAAGGCTCCACACTTAATTAACTTATAAGAAATGATAAGGAGAGGATCCTAAGACAGGCCCTCAGGTTCTGAACCTGCAGTCCCACACAGCTCTTTCATACGCTTCTCTGGGCTCTGCCCTTCCTATCTCCCTGGGCCCTGGCTGAGCCTCTGAAGTCCACATCTCACAAAAGACCTAGCCCAGAGTGAACAAACCCAGGCCCCTCTCCAGCTCTGCTGACAGCTGGCTCATAGCCTTTGCTCTTTCTGGGCCTCAGTTTCCTCACTCGCAAGTAATGACGACAGTCCTTACCTTTCTACCACCACCAGCTGATGGAAGGATCAAATGACAGTGTATGTAAAATGGTTTTGCCTTGAGAGGCAGGGGCAGGAGGATTACCATGAGTTTGAGGCCAGCCTGGGGTACCCAGCAAGCTCCAGATCAGGCTACGTAGTGACATTCTGCTCAAATAAATAGATGAATGAATAAATAAATATAAATAGTCTTTGAGGAAATCCTTTGCAAATAGCTGTGAGATGAGAGCTGGAGAGATTGCTCAGTGGTTAAGGCACTTACCTGTGAAGCCTAAGAACTCATGTTTGAATCTCCAGGTTCCACATAGCCAGATGCACAGTGATGCAAGTGTGCAATGCCGCACGTGCACAAAAGGGGACACACACATCTGAAATTTGTTCACAGTGGCTAAGGCCCTGCCACACCCATTTTCTCTCAAAAATAAATAAAGACTAGCTGGGCTGGAGAGATGGATTAGCAGTTAAGGCGCATGCCTGCAAAGCCTAAGGACCCAGGTTCAATTCTCCAGGTCCCACATAAGTGAGATGCACAGGGTGGCACATGAGTCTGGAGTTCATTTGCAGTGGCTAGAGGCCCTGGTGCATCCATTCTCACTCACTCTCCCTCTCTCTCTATCTCTCTCCCTCTGTCTATCTCTAATAAACAAATAATAAATCTTTAAAAATAAACGAATAAATTTAAAGAATAGCTGTGAGATGAAAAGCAAGAATAAGGCAAGCTCTCACACAGTCCAGGAGAGGGGCCCAGGGCAGACTAAAGCCCCGCTCAGGAAGGCAACCCTGTAGCTCTGTCTTGTACCTTCTTCTGGCTGTGATTCACTGCCATAGTCACTCTGACCACTCCATGGTGACAGAAGTCATGGTTTCTTCTCTGTTTGTTTGCTTGCTTGCTTGTTTGTTTGTTTGTTTGTTTGAGACAGAGAGAGGGAAAGAGAGAGAGGGAGAGTGAGAGGGAGAGTGAGAATGGGCACGCCAGGGCCTCCAGCCACTGCAAACGAACTCCAGACGCGTGCGCCCCCTTGTGCATCTGGCTTACATGGGACCTGGCTTCCCAGGCATGCGCCTTAACTGCTAAGTCATCTCTTCAGCTCATGCTTGCTTCTCTTTATCAGCTGGTCTGAGCCAGTGCTGGTTCCTCAGCCAGCCCACCCACAGGGGGTCTCCACCAAGCTTGCTTTGCAGGTAAATCCTCTCCCTTCTCTCTCCAATGTGTGGACAAGCCTTCCATCAGGGCATGGGTCTGGGGAGAACAAACCAGGTTTCCCCGCAGCTCCGCTTCTTGGATGGAGGCTGTACACCTCATCTTTGTCACTGCCTGGGCCCTCTCCACCTGAGGAGTGGTCTATTCTCTTATCCGCCAAGCCTGACCCCATTGTTCTCTCCACAAGGTCTGGGTTTCCACACCATTATCTCAAAAACAAGTTGTGGGCAGACATGGTGGCACATGCCTTTAATGCCAGCACTTGAGAGGCAGAGGTAGAAGGATTGCTGTGAGTTCAAGTTCACTGTGAGACTACATAGTGAATTCCAGGTCAGCCTGGGCTAGAGTGAGACCCTACCTCAAAAACCAAAAACAAAAAGAAATTGTGACTGACTGCCATCTTGGAACCCAAGACACTGCCTTCCCTCCTCCCTGTGGTGGGAAGCATGCAGGCTCTTCCTCTGTTCTGCAAGAAAGTATTATTTAACAGATGACATTGAAAAGAAGTGCAATCCTGGGCTGGAAAGATGACTTAGTAGTTAAGGCACTTGCCTGCGAAGCCTAAGGACCCAGGTTCGATTCCCCAGTACTCATGTAAGCCAGATGCACAAGTTTGTTTGCAGTGGCTAGAGGCCCTGGCACGCCCATTCTCTCTGTCAAAGAAATAAAATAAAATAATTTTTAATAAAAGAAAAGAAAGAGCCAGGCGTGGTGGAGCAATCACAGCACTCGGGAGGAAGAGGTAAGAGGATCGCCATGAGTTCGAGGCTACCCTGAGACTACATAGTGAATTCCAGGTCAGCCTGGGCTAGATCGAGACCCTAGTTCAAAAAACCAAAAACAAAAAAAAAAAAAGAAAAAAAGAAAAGAAAAGAAAATTTAATACATGAGAACTGTACCTTGATCATATTCCCATGACATTACCTTTTATTAATTAATTAATTGAATTAATTTGTTTTATTTATTTATTTATTTATTTATTTTTGACTTGGTTTTTTGGACTTTTTTTTTCGACATTATCTTTTGTCACCCCCTTCCTTGTTCCCATCCCACTGAGCCTTCTTTTACCAAGCAGTCCTTCCTCTGTTTGGACGTCTCGTTCCTTTCGTCCTCCTCCGTCCTCCATGTCAAAACGCTGACGAGCTCAGAACCACACAGGTCTTCGTGTGGTAACGACTACTGTGAGATCCTGAATGAACCAGCAGTTTGTGGTTGCACCCTGTGGATGAGCCACAGCCTTCTGCTGATATTGAAGTCTGCTGGTGTGTGTGTGTGTGTGTGTGTGTGTGTGTGTGTGTGTGTGTTTTGCGGGAAGTCCAATCGACTAGCCTTTTTTTATGAGAGAGAACTGGTGCACCAGGGCCTCCAGCCACTGTAATCAAACTCCAGATGTGTGCACCACCTTGTGAATCTGGCTTTCGTGGGACCTGGAGGGTCAAACATGGGTCCCTACTCTCCACAGGCAAGCACTTTAACTGCTAAGCTACCTCTCCAGCCCAAATTTGCTGGTTTTTTTTTTTTCACACCCTGGGCTCTTCCCTGATCTGTGCTTCCCTTAGCAGGACTGGGATTACAGGCGAGCCTGGCCACACCCAGCTGTCTAAGTAGGCTCTGGAGATTCAAACTCTGGCAGTTTCAGGCCTCCTCAGGCCTTCGTACCTATACAGGAATCTCACTTAACCTCTAAGCCATCTCCCTAGGCAGAATTTTTTAAAATTTATTTATTTGCTAGTGTGTATGTGCATGTGCACATGGGCATGCCAGGGACTCTTGCAAATTAACAGATACTCATGCCAACTTTTGCATCCATCTTACATGGATGGCTTGTGAATTGAACCCAGGCCCCTAGACTTTGCAAGCAAGTGCCTTCAACTGCTGAGCCATCGTCCAAGCTCCCTTAATTTTTTCGAAATATTTTTAATTATTTGCAAGGAGAGAGAGAATGAGCACACCTGCTCACTTGCTTGTGTGCTGCTGCACACAAACTCCAGATGCATGTGCCACTTTGTGCATCTGGCTTTACATGGATACTGGGGAATCAAACTTGGGCTGTTAGACTTTGCAAGCAAGCACCTTAACTACTGAGCAATCACTCCAGCCTAATTTTTTAAAAAAATATTTTATTTATCTACTTATCTGAGCGAGGCACAGAGAGAGAGAGAGGCAGATAGAGAGGGAATGGGTGCACCAGGGCCCATAGCCACTGCAAACAAACTCCAGATGCACAGGCCATCTTGTGGCTCTGGCTTATGTGGGCACTGGGGACTCGAACCTGGGTCCTTAGGCTTCACAGGCAAGTGCCTTAACCACTAAGCCAATGACCCAAAATTTTAGTGAAAAAGTAATTTTCTAAAGAAATCCATTCAGAGCTGAGCATGGTGGCACACACCTGTTAACATGATACTTAGGAGGTGGAGACAGGAGGACTGCATGTTCCAGGTCACCCTTGGCTACCAGCAAAAGACTCTGTCTCAAAAATGGGGGGCTGGAGAGATGGCTCAGCAGTTAAAGTGCTTGCCTGCCAAGCCTAAGGACCACAGTTCAATTCCCCAGTACCGCTGTAAAGTCAGATGCACAAGGTGGCGCACGCATCTGGAGTTTGCAGTGGCTAGTGGTCCTGGCATGCTCATTCTCTCTCTATCTCTCTCTGCCTCTTTCTCTCTCACACCCTCTTTCAAATAAATAAAGAAAGCCGGGCATGGTGGTGCACGCCTTTAATCCCAGCACTTGGGAGGCAGAGGTAGGAGGATCACCATAAGTTCAAGGCCACCCTGAGACTACATAGTGAATTCCAGGTCAGCCTGAGCTAGAGTGAGGCCCTACCTTGAAAAACCAAAAGAAAATAAATAAATAAAAAATAAATAAAAGAATTTTTAAAAGAGGACAGGGAAGAAACCCCTTCAAAGTAAATAGATTTTACCAATTAAATTTTCCCTTACATCACCACATGCAAAAAAAAAAGAAAGAAATGAAGCAGGGGTGCTGGCACCAGCTTGAGCATTACTGGTTATATCCTCTTAGTTCTTATTGCCCAGAACTGCAAAATGAAGCTGGAAAATAAAGTGCTTACACTGGGCCAATTGCCAAGCCATCACAGAATCAAGCTTCTAGCCAGCCAGCAAGAGAAGAGTAGCCAGCGGTGGGGGAGCCACAGCCTCCTACCACCAGCTCCTCAGTCCAACGCCCCCTTAGAAGTCCGTGAGCACGCAGCCTCCATGGTCTTCTGCCACTGTTGCTGCTGTGTTTTTGTTCCCCCGCTACGAGTTCAGATCCCTTTGCAGGCAGAAACGACAGCACCGTGTTCGGTTTTGTTTGCAACCTCCAGCCTGCCATTCCCACAGTGCCCGTTCGACAAGCACTTATTGGGAGAAGAAAATGCAGTGCTTCCTTCCAAATAGGAGCCTTGGAAAGAGCTGGCCGGTGCTTACTTGAATCAATTTTAGTCTTCGATGGTCATTTTACGTTCTGTGAGCGTAGGTAATCACCGCTGAACTTAACTGCACACTGCGTCGGCAAGTGCCAGACCCAGGACCTTGTAGGCAGTGGGAGCGTTAATGAATTGCCCCCTTCATTTGGCCTGGGTTCCAGTCATTGTCGGTCGCCACAACAATAGTCATTTGATAGCTCGGTGGTACTTCAGAGTCACATGGGTTCGTTAGGCACATGACATCACTTGTCTTTTAAGTAACCTGCTTAAGTGGGCTGTCTAATTACCCCTATTCACAGACGATGAAACAGAGGCTAAGAAAAGGTGTAGTGTTTGCCCAGAGGCATGCACTGAGAATTTGGACTTGAACTTAAATGGAAGTCTTTTGACTTGAGTCTAGAACTTGGCCATCAAACTTTGGGCTTTGGTTCTCTTGCTTTCAAAATGAAAAAGGTTAATTTAGAGTAGACACGGTGGTCATATTTAAAAGTAAAAATAAACCCGTGAATTTAACGTTAATAGTGTTTGTTTGTTTGTTTGTTTGTTTGTTTAGTTTTTCAAGATAGGATCTCATTCTAGCCCAGGCTGACCTGGAATTCACTATGTAGTCTCAGGGTGGCCTTGAACTCACAGCGATCCTCCTACCTCTGCCTCCCGAGTGCTGGGATTAAAGGTGTGCACCACCACGCCTGGCCTTGAATAGTTTTTTTATTTAACTCAAACTATAATTTCAATGTGCAAATCATGATGAAAATACTAATGAGAGGTTTTACATTCTTTTCTGCCCACTCCCACCCCACCATCTTTAAAAGCCATGTGGGCAGGTTGAGTAGGAGCCTTGAGGTCATATGAGATCTATGGACAGAGAAAGAGAAGGACAGAAAGACAGAAGCAGAGAGGAGAGGCGGGCGGGGCAAGAGGGAGAAAGAAAAGAAACGTGCTATTGGGAGTCCATTTCTTTCTACATCAGCAGTGGTCACTTTGAGACACAGCAGAGATCACTGGCCAGGTCCCCCGGGGATAGAAAACAAGCCAGAGAATTTAGAGACTCTGATTTGTTAGAAAGTCAACTAAGCCAAAAACAAAAGGCGATAAAGCCGGGCGTGGTGGCACACGCCTTTATTTCCAGCATTGAGAGGCAGAGGTAGGAGGATCGCTGTGAGTGAGTTTGAGGCCAGCCTGAGACTACATAGTGAGTTCCAGGTCAGCCTGGGCTAGAGCGAGACCCTACCTGCAAAAAATCAAAAAGGAAAAAAGTTTCAAAGAAATAAAATAAAAAGGAAATACAAACAGCAATGTCCTGTTTCAAGATATTATCACTGGAAATGGTGAGGAAGCCCAGCGGACTGGCACACCCGCACACCCACACAGCAAGCTTGTTGCAGAGGTCACCAGCTCAGCCATTTGTCAGCTGTCCTTGTGGCCTCTCCCCCGTCAGTTTCCAGTGCCACCAAATGCTGATCAAGTGCAAACCAAGGGCGATGCTTGGATGTTCCAGTGGCCTTAGCAAATAGGTGACTCCTTGCCCCAGTTGTCAGTCTGCTAAAGTAACCTTTTTATTTTTATTTATTTATATATTTATTTATTTTTGGTTTTTTGAGGTAGGGTCTCACTCTAGCCCAGACTGACCTGGAATTAACTATGTAGTCTCAGGGTGGCCTTGAACTCATGGCAATCCTCCTACCTCTGCCTCCCGAGTGCTGGGATTAAAGGCGTGTGCCACCAGGCCAGGCCCAATGTAGCCTTTTTTAAAAATTTAATTTATTTACTTATTAGAAAGGAAAGAAGGAAAGTAAGGAAAAGGAAGAAGAAGAAGAGAAAAAGAAAGAAAGAAAGAAAGAAAGAAAGAAAGAAAGAAAGAAAGAAAAAGAAGAAAGAAGAAAGAAAGAAAGAGAAAAGAGAGCTGGGCATGGTGGCACATGCCTTTAATCCTGGCACTTGGGAGGCAGAGGTAGGAGGATTGTCATGAATTTGAGGCTACCCTGAGACTACATAGTGAATTCCAGGTCATCCTGGGCCAGAGAGAGACCCTACCTCAAGAAAACAAAAAAAGGAAGGAAGGAAGGAAGGAAGGAAGGAAGGAAGGAAGGAAGGAAGGAAGGAAGGAAGGAAGGAAGGAAGGAAGGAAAGGGTGGGCAGTTATAGAGAGAGAATGGACATGGTGGGGCCTGTAGCCACTGCAAAGAAACTCCAGACCCATGTACTACCTTGTACATCTGGCTTATGTGGATACTGGGGAATTGAACCTAGGTCCTTAGGCTTCGCAGGCAAGAGGCTTAACCACTAAGCCATCTGCCCAGCCCCAACGTAACCTTTCTAGTTCTGAGGTCCCCTGTTCATTCAATGATGTTGATGAAGAGGATGAGGAAGATCCTAAACCCCACTCTAAGACAAGAGAAAGCTACAAATAAGTTATAACAACATAGAAACGTGTTCATTGCCCCTTCAGTGTGTCTCAACACAGACTCACCATTCCTCGGGTGATCAAATGGCACGCGTGGCCGGCTGGTGGTCGCTGTATTGAAAAGCTCAGTTCTCATGTTTGGAAGTTAGAGTTGGGCTTTGGAGAGTAAGAGTTGGAAAGTATCTTTTTGTCCTGAGGGTTGAACCTAGGGCTTTGCACATGCTAGACAAATGCTCTACCACCTCACCGTAGGCCCAGCTCTCTTTTCGCTTTTTCTTTGGAGACAGTTGAGGGTGGGCTTGAACTTACTCTGTAACCCAGGCAAACCTTGGACTTGCATTCTTTCTGCCTTGGCCTCCCAAGTAGCTGGGATTATGGGCCTGAGTCACCACACCCAGCTTCATTTCTGAACATTCTTGCAGGACGACAGAACAGTCTGTGGAATCATTAACCCCAGTAGAAAATGGTCTTTTTTTTTTTTTTTTTTTTTTTTTTTTTTTTTTTTTTTTTGACGAAAGCCATCACAAAACACTACTGCCATCTGGTGGCAGCCCTCTGAAATGCAAGCAAATTCCCCAAGAGGAAATAATGGGGCTCCAGGAATGTGTTCGGTCAAAGCGGGTTTTTCTGCCATCCAGGGGCGTTTATTAAAAGTGCACGTTAGCCGGGCGTGGTGGAGCACGCCTTTAATCCCAGCACTCGGGAGGCAGAGTTAGAAAGATCGCAGTGAGTTCAAGGTCACCCTGAAACTACCTAGTGAATTCCAGGTTCGTCTGGGCTACAGTGAGACCCTACCTCGAAAAAGGAAAAAAGTTTTTTTAAAAAAGAGTTCATGTTGCTGGGCCTTATAAAATCAGAATCTCTCGGGCAGATCCTCAAACACCCAAACTTTAAATAAAGTCCCCAGTGATGTTCATGCTAACTAAGACTTGAGAACCCCTCATCTAAAGGGTATGCCAAGATGATAGAAGCAGAAAAAAATTTGGAGCAAATGACTCATTCTTCCCTAATTCTGATCTGATGTTGAGAGAGACTGTTGTTCTGAGTCGGCCGTGTTACGTGAGGTTGTTTTTAGATAGAACAAAACACCCCATAATCCAATACACACGGGTCTAAACAAGAATCCACAATCTGGGGTGGGTAGCTGGAGAAATGGCTCAGCAGTTAAAAGTACTTTCTACACATGCCTGATGACTGATCCCCAGCACCCATGTAAAGCCAGATGCACAGTGGCACTACTGTTTATAATGCCAAAGCCAAGATGGAGTTAGGAGTGACCCAAAGCCCTCAGGGTATCTGATCTGGCTTTTTTTTTTTTTTTAAAACCACACATTTAACATTTTTTTGTGTATTTTTATTTATTTATTTGAGAGAGACCGACAGAGAAAGAGAGAGGGAAAGAGAGAGAGAGAATGGGCACACCAGGGCCTCCAGCCACTGCAAACGAACTCCAGATGCACGCGCCACCTTGTGCATCTGGCTTACGTGGGTACTGGGGAATTGAGCCTTGAACCAGGGTCCTTAGGCTTCACAACCAAGCGCTCAACCGCTAAGCCATCTCTCCAGCCCGTGATCTGGCTTTTAACAGCAGCAAACAAGAAAGACCCTGTCTCAAACAAGAGGCGGGGGTGAGGGCCAACACCCTAAGACTGTCCTCTGCCCTCCACATGCATGGCATGGCACACATGCATGCGCTTGTGCACACACACACACACACACACACACACACAAGAATTCATAATCCCAGCACTTTTAGAAGATTTAAAAAGAAGTTGGGGGGGGGGGGCCTGGAGAGATGGCTCAGCAGTTAAAGGCAAATGACCAAGGTTCAATTCCCCTGTACCCATGTAAAGCCAGGTTCACAAAGTGGTGTATGGTTCTGGATTTCACTTGCGGTGGTAAGAGGCCCTGGCATGCTCTCTCTCTCTCTCTCCTCTCCTCTCCTTTTCCCTCTCCCCTTCTCTTTCCTCCCCTCTTCTCTCTCTCTCTCTCTCTGCTTGTGAATATAAATATGTTTTCTAAAAAAGGAGGCCAGGAAGATTGCTCAGTGGTTAAAGGCGCTTGCTTGCAAAGCCTGCAGGCTAGAGTTCAATGCCCAAGCCACTCTTATAAACCATATGCAAACATCTGATGGCTTCTTTTTTTTGCAGTGCAAGAGGCCCTGGCATGTCCCCCCCCACACACACGCACGCACGCACAAAAAAAATTTAATTTAAAAATTCTTTAGGGCTGGAGAGATGGCTTAGCAGTTAAGGCACTTGCCTGCGAAGCCTTAAGGACCCAGGTTCAACTCCCCAGGACCCAAGTAAGCCAGGTGCACAGGGTGGTTCATGTGTCTGGAGTTTTTTGGTTTTGCAAGGCAGGGTCTCACTCTGGTTCAGGCTGACCTGGAATTAACTATGTAGTCTCAGGGTGGCCTTGAACTCATGGCGATCCTCCTACCTCTGCCTCCCAAGTGCTGGGATTAAAGGCGTGCACCACCATGCCATATATATATATATATATTTGAGAGAGAGACACAAAGAGTCAGATAAAGAGAAAGAGAGAAAGAATGGGCACGTCAGGACCCTCAGCCACTGCAAACAAACTCCAAGCTCATGTGCCACCTTGTGAGTCTGGCTTATGTAGGTACTGGGGAATCAAACCTGGGTCCTAAGGCTTTGCAAGCAAGTACCCCAACCACTAAGTCATTTCTCCAGCCCCACACTGGATTTTCTTTTCTTTTCCTTTTTTTTTTTTTTTTTTTAAGGTAAGGTCTTGCTCTAGCCCAGGCTAACCTGGAATTCATTATGTAGTCTCAGGGTAGCCTTGAACTCACAGTGATCCTCCTACCTCTGCCTCCCAAGTTCTGGGATTAAAGGCGTGTGCCACCACACCCAGCCCTCTTTTCCTTTTTTGGGGGGGAGGCGGGGGTAGAGTCTTACTCTAGCCCAGGCTGACCTGGAACTCACTTTGTAGTCCCAGGCTGGCCTTGAACTCACAGCGATCCTCACACCTCTGCCTCGCAAGTGCTGGGATTAAAGACATGCGCCACCACACCAGGCCACATTGGATTTTCTCACCCACAGTCTTATGAAGTGCTGTCAGCAGCTGTGACAAGGTTGAGACCGTGTTCGTAGGGATACTGAGATCATTCCACAGAGCCCTGGACCTCCTGACACCCTTGATCCACAGCTGGTTCACACCCCAGTCTCAAGACCCTGCCACCTGAGCCCCTCGGTGGGATCCTACTCCTCTATCACCGGTTCTGCCTGCCTGGTGGACCCCCGTATACTAGTTCCTGCCTGCCCTGCCCTGAGTTGGTAGGCTGGCTCAGCTTCCTCTGGTGGTTACAGCGTGAGGTAGAGAGGTGGGCGGGGAAAGCAGCAAGCAGATTTCAACGTGTGCCTCCTGGAAACCACATCAAATGGTGCAGGTAGGAATTAATAAACAAATTTGGTAGACAAGTCAATTACCCTCCCCCCGTTATCCCCCCACCCCGTCCCCAGGGGCAAACAGTGGCATGTGGTTCCCAGCCTCAGCATGCCTTCCCTGGGGCAGGAAGGCCTACAGTGCAGCTGGCTTCTGTCAGATTAGCCAGGCAAGATGTGACAGGCCTCTGTCCTCTGGGGAAATGGCTCCTTTCCTGGGAGGTGGAGAGGACATTCCTAGGTTGCTCTGTTCTTGCCTTCTCACTGTACCCCTGTTGGTCTTACCACTATCATGCTTTGGAGCTGGCAGCGGAAGTTGCCAGACTTTCTCAAGATGCTTTTTAAATACACCCACCGCAAGGGGCTACCTTGTGGTGCTCTCTGGACCCATTCAGACAATTATTAAAAAACAAATCTATGCCGGGCGTGGTGGCGCACGCCTTTAATCCCAGCACTCGGGAGGCAGAGGTAGGAGGATCGCCGAGAGTTCAAGGTCACCCTGAGACTACATAGTTAATTCCAGGTCAGCCTGGGCCAGAGTGAGACCCTGCCTCGAAAAACCAAAAAAAAAAAAAAAAAAATCTGGGGAGCTGGCACTGTCTCAAGGGCAAAATTATTTAAGGGCATACCCCAAACCCCAGCAATCAAGACAAATTATATATGTTTAGTTTTTAAAAAAATATTTATCTAGCCAGGCATGGTGGTGCATGCCTTTAATCCCAGCACTCGGGAGGCAGAGGCTGGAGGATTGCCATGAGTTCAAGGCCACCCTGAGACTACATAGCTAATTCCAGGTCAGCCTGGACCAGAGTGAGACCCTTCCTCGAAAAACCTAATATATATATATACATATATATATATATATATATATATTTAAGAGAGAGAGAGAGGCAGATAGACAGAGAGAGAGAATGGCCTCACCAGGGCCTCTAGCCACTGCAAACAAACTCCAGATGCACGTGCCACCTTGTACACCTGGTTTTATGTGGGTACTGGGGAATTGAACCTGGGTCCTTTGACTTTGCAGCAAGCACCTTAGCTGCTAAGCCATCGCTCCAGCCCAATACAAATATTTGAAGTAATGGGTTTTTGCTTGTGTGTGTGTGGTGAGGAGTGATGTGGCACCTTGGGCTCACCTGTGGCAGAGGAGACTTACTTATGGTGGCCAAGTGTCCCGTTCCATTGCTCTTCTGTCTGGTCTTTTGTTGTTGTTGTTGTTGTTGGTGGTTTTTTGAGGTAGGTTTCACCCTAGCTCAGGCTGACCTGGAATTCACTATGTAGTCTCAGGGTGACCTCGAACTCACGGCAATCCTCCAGCCTCTGCCTCCCAAGTGCTAGGATTAAAGGCGAGCACCACCATGCCCGGCCTGTCTGGTCTTTTGTCTTAAGCTGGAATCTCTTTATTGATTCTGAAACTTGTGGGGCACCATTCATCCTCTGGTCTCTGCTTTGATGCAGGACTGGGGTTACATGGGCACATGGCCCTAGCCAGCTGATTCTATGGGCTCTGGAGATTCAAAATCTGGGGATGTCAGGCCCCCTCAAGCCTTCATACTTGCACAGGAAGCACAGAACTGCTAAGCCATCTCTCCAGCCCTGAAGTAATGTCAAAAATTAACCCAAACTATCCAAGATGGGTGACATATCAAAAATTTTAAATTGCCGACGTGGAGGTGCACGCCTTTAATCCCAACACTTAGGAGGCAGAGGTAGGAGGATCACCATGAGTTTGAGGCCACCCTGAGACTACCTGACCTAGAGTAAAACCCTACCTCAAAAAAAAAAAAAAAAAAAGAAAAAAAAATTTAAAATAAAGACTCATGGAAGCCTGCATGGTGGCGCACGCCTTTAATCCCAGCACTCAGGAGGCAGAGGTAGGAGGATCGCCATGAGTTCAAGGCCACCCTGAGGCTACAGAGTGAATTCCAGGTCAGCCTGACCTAGAATAAAACCCTACCTCAAAAAAAAAAAAAGAAAAGAAAAGAAAAAAAAAGAGAAAGAAAAATTTTAAATAAAGATTCATGGAAGCTGGCGTGGTGGTGCACACCTTTAATCCCAGCACTCAGGAGGCAGAGGTAGGAGGATTGCTGTGAATTCAAGGTCACCCTGAGACTATATAGTTAATTCCAGGTTAGCCTGGGCCAGAGTGAGACCTTACCTGGGGAAAAAAGAAAAAAAAAAAAAGACCCATTGGACTGATTTTCCCTTTTTCCTCGGGCTCCAGCAATTAAGAGCAACACTGCCTGAACTCTTGGATGAACCTGCCTGAGAAGGTTTTCCTCAGCAGCAGCCAGAGAGGCAGAGGGAGGCATGGCTCCGTGGCTTTAGGAAGCCCCTGTGTCTTGAGAGTCTGCACCCAGCCTTCAGGGCAGTGGCACCGCTCAAAGGAACAGAACTCAGGGGCACAACCCAGAGAGCCATCAGGACGGAGAAGAGCAGCCACGTGTGTGACTTGTCCAGAGACGGGCATCCCAGCTTCCACAGGACCCGGGACAAGAGGCACAAGGGGGCCAGGAAGTGGAAGGGGGACGGAAAGGAGAAATGCCAGGAGGTAGATGGGCATGGGTGGGTTTTCCTCCCAGCAACATGTAACCCTATTCAGGCAAGCCATCCTGCTACCCACTCAAGGTTATGGCAGATGCCAGGGCCACCTCCACTTCCTCCCTAAACCACCAGGGTGTTCCAAGGAAAGACTCCTGAGTCCTTGAGACTGAACAGGTCATCAGTGCAGGGGACCCTGGCTAAGAGACTTCAACAGCCTGGCCCATGGCATTGGCTAAGACTTCAGAGTTTAAGAGCTGGGATCCTTTCCTGGATAGATTTCAGCCTCAGGTTCCCATGTGCTCAGCTCTCCAGGGATTCTATCAAAAAAGCCTACCGAGGCTGGAGAGATGGCTTAGCAGTTAAGACGCTTGCCTGCAAAGCCTAAGGACTCAGGTTTGATTCTCCAGGACCCATAGTTAATTCCAGGTCAGATGCACTAGGTGAAACCCATGTGTTTGAAAAAAAAAAAAAAAAAAAAAAAAAAAAAAAAGCCTTCCGAGGCTTGAGAGATGGCTAGGGACCCTGGCTTGCCCATTCTCTCTTTCTCCCTATCTATCTATCTATCTATCTATCTATCTATCATCTATCTATCTATCTATCTATCTATCTATCTATCTATCTATCATCTATCTATCTATCTATCTATCTATCTATCATCTATCTATCTATCTATCTATCTATCTATCTATCTACCATCTGTCTATCTATATCTATCTATCTATCTATCTATCTATCATCTATCTATCTATCTATCTATCATCTATCTATCTATGTGCAACTTCCCCAAAAATAAATTTTAAAGATTTTGTTTATTTTATTTTTATTTATTTGAGAGAGACAGACAGAGAAAGAGGCAGAGAAGAGAGAATGGGTGCACCAGGGCCTTCAGCCACTGCAAATGAACTCCAGACACATGCGGCACCTTGTGCATCTGGCTTATGTGGGTACTGGGGAATCAAGCCTCGAACCCTGGGGTCCTTAGGTGTCACAGGCAAGCGCTTAATCACTAAGCCATCTCCCAGAGATGAAGAGAGTTGAAGGCTGCTCAGCCAGACCAGGGGAGACTTCCTGCTGCAGGTCAAAGCCACCTCCTAGGGAGGCTCAGAATGGATGAAGGAGGGTGAAGCCCAGCCTGCAGTGACCAGGGGAATGTGCAGAGGGACAGCCATGGCTCCAGCCCCAGGGATGCGTACTCCAGCCATAGGGATCAAGAACAGGAACAGGCAATATCCATGTGCTGAAGAGGCCCAGGCAGCCTCGCCTCTTATCAGGCCTCCCCTGGAACAGTTGCAGTGGGCTACGCTGCCAGTCAGGAGTTCTGTTAGCGCCGAGGCCCTGAGCTCTCACTACATCCACATCTATTCACTCAACAAACACAGTCTGTGCCCGGCACAGGGCTGTGTGCACCCTCACCTGGTTCTGTAATCACACACAAACTGGGCAATGTCCCTTACCTGTACACCAGGACTGGATAAAACACCATTGATGTCATACCCAACTGGCCCATACTGACACACTCACACACACACACACACACCACACACCCTAGACCGGCTGTGTTCACACTTAAGGGTCCCCTTCAGTTTCCACCTCTTCCCAATGCAATGATACCCACCATTCGTTCCAGATGTGAGATTTTAGTGTCAATGGGTGTGATGCCCAGGGGCCCATTGCATAGCCCCCCTCCCCAAACCCCTGGGGCAGGGTTAGGAACTGAGGCTGAGGGAGAGGCCCTGTCTCAGGCTGACGCTGTATTCACAGGTCAAGGACTCCAGGCCTAACGAACGCTCAGAGGCAACATGGACTCAGCTGTGCTCCATGGCTTCCCAGGCCACAGCCGCTGGCCCACTGACAGCCCAAGGTTCCTCAGCCCAGATAAAACCTCCTCGCCCTCCCCACCCCGCTAACACACACACTTCACATGTGGCCGGTCTTTGTTCCCAAGACCCCCATTTTCATCAGGTCACCCCCACCCCCAGACACTCCTGCAGCTCCCCGTTACTGAAAGATAAACTCTGGCTGGCATTCCAAACTTTTCTGAGGGACCGGGAGGGGACTTTCCTGCCTCATCTTGTCCCTTCTTCTCAAACAACCCCCTGGGCCAGTGTGTGCTCGTTCTGTCTGGGTCTTGCCCCTTTCCCTGCATTCTTGAACCTTCTCTTTTTCTCTTTCCCCTTCCCCCTCCCTCTGGAATATCTTCTTTCCTCCCCTCTCAGCAGCCCAGCTAAACATCTCCCCCAAGGAACCTTCTGATGGCCACAGCCAGACATCGGCTCTCTCCTCTCTCTATTGTGAGACCCCGACCCCTCCTCTACCTGGAGTTGGTGACCCCTTCCTACAGTCCCAGCTAACTTTGAGGTTGAAGTTGGGACAGGGTACCCATCGCCTCTTCCCCGCTTGTCTTCCCCAGCACAGAGTTGGGCACCCTGGCACAGAACCTCTCACCCTGAGCCACGGTAGCCTCACAGGCTAGTGTGTTTTCTCTCCATGGAAGGATGTGTGACCCCAGACCCCCTGTTCAAGGCAGCAAGCCTCTGGCCAGGGTGGCTCTGAGGCCCTCAGTCAGGCTCAACTGGGCGGGAACCACACACATTCCTTCAGAATTAAGCAAGGTCCCGCTGCTGGCTCCAGGCTCCCCAGGATGAAAATCATCCGGCTTGCTTTTTCTCCCTCCCCAGGCAGTAGCCCACGTAGTTCCAAAGAAAGTTCTCTGGCCTCCGAGGGCAGTGACCTCAGCAGCCACAGGGGAGGGTGAAAGATCACATCTGGGGTCATTTTGGAAGCCTGAATCCAGAGGCCTGAGATTCTGCCCTCAGCCACTCCTGCCTTCTGCTTCTCCTGCCACACATCTGCCACACTTGCACACGTATGCGTAGGTACAAACACACATCCACACAGGGACACAGGCACACAGGTGTGCACATAAACACACACATGCACGTGCATGTGTGCGCACAAGTAGCACATGTCTGCACACAAGATACGCATGTGAACACATGAAAATGTGTACCCACACAAGCCTGGGAAAAATACATTATGTGCAAAGACGAACACACATGCAAAACACATGCAGATACACACACAGAAGCAAGCACACACTGTGGTACCACCAGAAATGGAAGTACAGTCTACCAGTGGCTGAAGGAATGTACTCATGACAAGGACCCCAAAAGTCACAAGGCTAGTCCAAGTCTCTACTAGTCATGTGACCCCCCTCCCTTCCTTACATGTGGCTCATCAAACTAAAAGAATCACATGACTCTGCTCATATTCAGTCATTACAAGTACACACCGTGGCCCAGCCCACTACAAGCCAGCCCAGGGCCCCGGAAAGTCGAGGAGTCTGGCCTCGCTCAGTCCAAACACATGGCATCTTCTGTGTAAGAACAGACATTGCATTATTTCCAGTGGTCAGGAAATTATCATAATAGACTGACAGTGTGTAAGCACTTTACCGCCATCTGAGGGAATCTTCCATAAGAAATACATACATTGGAGCCTGGTGTGGTGGCACACACCTTTAATCCCAGCACTTGGGAGGCAGAGGTAGGAGGATCACCGTGAGTTTGTGAGTTCGAGGCCACCCTGAGACTACATAGTAAATTCGAGGTCAGCCTGAGCTAGAGTGAAACCCTACCTTGAAACCAGGGCTGAGGCCCTGGCACACCAACTCTCTCTCTCTCTCTATCTCTATCTCTAAAATAAAAAAAAAAATTAAAGAAATAAACTGCCACCAGTGGAATCAATGAAAAAAAAAAAAAAACCTGAAAATTCTTTTGAAAAACTTGTCTGTGAGCTGGACATAGTGGCTCACTCGTGTCATCTGTAATTCCAGTGCTTGGGAGGTAAAGCCAAGATCAAGAGTTCAAGACCAGTTTCAGCTACATAACAAGTTTGAGGCCAGCTCCAACTACATCCTACCTCAAAAAAAGAAAAGAAACGTAGGGGATGTGATGGAGAATAGAGTTTCAAAAGGAAAAGTGGAAGGAGGGAGGGAAGTACAATTGTCTACAATGAAGGAAGTTGTCAATAAAAAAATAAAATATAAAAAAGATTCTCCCTGTAGACCAGCCAACTGAAAGCTGGAAAAAGCTGGGCACACTGCACTGCATGCAGCCGTATGGGAGACAGAAATCACCAGCAGTGAAAACAGTGAACACTGAATATTCAAGTTTGGCCAGACAGGCCCAATGACTGAATGGGTGCAATAGTGGCATGTCTGCTCTTGGGGAAACCAACTGCTCCATAATTGGACTGAAGGCCCTCTCTATGGGAGGGAATACATGCCTGGAACTAAAAAAAACTAAGCAAAAGTCTATGGCAGGTGAGGTCATGAGCCTTAGGGGTAAAAAGCCTGCGCTTGTCTGGCTAAATGTATATATTATTCCCACCAAGCTGCCCTGGGGGCACTACACTTAATGTTCATATTCACATATTAACGCTACTCTCACTTCTGGTTAGAGAAGCTTCTCTTTTCAGATGGTGATGACCACTGGATGACCCAAAAGGCAACATAGTTCTGAGAAGAAGGGATGGAGGAGTGCCCAGCACTGAAACATCTCTGTCACACCCTCCAAGGCTCAGGGCCCATTGCAGAAGAGGGGGCGGATAGAATGGAAGAGCCAAAGGAAGGGTACGACTCTTTACAATGCAACTGTCCAGACAGAAATTGTCCTCGATAGCCACGACCTTGCAGTGCCTAGCAGTACCTTCGCAAGACCCTCATAATAGAAGAAAAAGATGATGACATCAAAATAAAAGAGAGACTAATGGAGAGAGGGAGGGGATATGATGAAGATTGGAGTTCTGAAGGGGAATGGGGGGAGGGAAGGGAAATATGCGGTTTTTGTATGTAAGTATAGAAGTTGTCAATTTAAAAAAAAAAAGAAAAAGAAAAAGAAAGAAACGAAAAAGAAAACCCCCCAAGCATAGTAATTCACACTTAAAACTCAAGAGGTTGAGGGCTGGAGAGATGGCTTAGCGGTTAAGGCATTTGCCTGCAAAACCAAAGGATCCTGGTTCAATTCTCCAGGACCCATGTAAGCCAGATGCACAAGGGGGCACATGCTTCTGGAGTTTGTTTGCAGTGGCTGGAGGCCCTGACAAGCCCATTCTCTTTCTCTCTCTCTCTAATAAATAAATCAGTTAATAAAATATATTTTTAAAAACTCAAGAGGTTGAGGTAGAAGGATTGCAGAAAGTTCAAGTCCAGCCTGGGTTACAGTGTGAATTCAGGTCAGCCTGAGCTAGAATGAGACCAAGGAAAGAGAGGGGGGTGGAAGGCTGGAAAGATGTTAGCAGGTAAGGGCATTTGCTTGCAATGCCTGATGGCCTAGGTTTTATTCCTTATTACCCACAGAAAGCCAAGTGCATAGAATGACGCATGATCTGGAGTTCTGTAGCAGTGGCAGGAGGCCTCTCTCTCTCTCTCTTTCTCTGATTGGAAATAAATAATAAATAAAAGTTTACAAAAAGAAGCGGAGTAAAAATAAGGAAGGGCTGGAGAGATGGTTCAACAGCTAAAGGCAAGCGCCAAAAAAAAAAAAAAAAAAAGAACAAGGCTCGTAAAACCTATTGGCCTGAGTTCAATGTCCCTGTCACCATGTAAAACCAGATAGTCATTTGCAAGGCAAGATACCCTGGTGCACCCATGCATTGAGCATACACACATAAATAAATGAATAAATAAATAAAATTTTAATTAAAAATAATCAGAGAATAGCCGGTTAATCCCAGCACTTGGGAGGCAAAGTAGGAGGATCGTTGTGAGTTCAAGACCAGCCTGAGACTACAGAGTGAACTCCAGGTCAGCCTGGGCTAGAGAGAGACCCTATCTTGAAAAACCAAATAATAATAATAACAATAATCAGAAAAAAAGAGAATCCCAATACAGGATTTGGGCTATTCCTTTAGGGTAAAGATGTGGTTAAAGGGTTCAGGGGCTCAGGATGGATTTATTTCTGAAACTGGTTTGTGCTCCATGGGTATTCCTTTATCATTTCCTGTTTTGATAGAATCATTTTTCTTCATTTCCTGTCTGCTTTTATTTTTGACCTTGTTGTTCTTAATATTTTTGTTTTTGCCTATGTGACTTCGTGTATAGTAATGGTATTATTAGGAAAATGAGATCTGAAGAGGGCAGAAATGTAAAGTTTCCAGCTTCAGATCCAGGCATGGGGGAGGGGGGGTTACACATCCCAGCAGGAAGATCATTGCAAGTTCAAGGCAGCCTGGACTACACAGTAAGAAAGACCTGGAAAAGGAGGAGGAGGAAGAAGAGGAGAAAGAACATACAAAAGAAGGAAGAGGGGAAGGGGACTGAATGAAGGGGAAGGAATAGAAGAGCCCAGCTTTATATCCGCTACCCCCAAAGTCCCTGAGTGGTATTCTAGATGGTTCAGTGATATTAGGTGTAACACCCATGGAGAGAAACAACACCCCAGCCAGGCCCAGGAGCCCTGCTTCACCTACTGAACCAAGAAATGTGGGCTGGACAGATGGTTTAGCAGTTAAGGCATTTGTCTACAAAGCCTAAGGACCCACATTCAACTCCCCAGAACCCACGTAAGCCAGTTGTACAAGGGCCCATTTTCTCTCTCTCCCTCTTTCTTCTCTCTTAAGAAAATAAATGAATAAAAATATTTTTAATATTTGTATTTATTTGAGAGAGAGAGAGAGATTCAGAAATAGGCAGGTAGAGAGAGAGAGAAATGGGCACACCAGGGCCTCCAGCCACTGCAAACAAACTCCAGACATGTGAGCCCCCTTGTGCATCTCGCTTACGTGGGTCCTGGGGAGTCGAACCTGGGTCCTTTGGCTTTGCAGGTAAGCGCCTTAACCGCTAAGCCATCTCTCCAGCCCCTGAAACATTTTTTCAAAACGAAAGACATGAGACTGAAGGGCATGATACCTTCAGAAGGAATCTGGCAACCACAGAGGACTGCCCAGTATTAGTGAGGTGATTGGACACTGTGTTGTGTTCACGTGGACCCAGCCCCTGGGACTCCTGCCCGAGGTCTACCATCTCCCTGTAATCCTATTTTCCCAGAGTGTTTAATCTTCATAGGCCCTAAGCTGCCCAGCCCATCCAGCTCCCAGGAAAACATGTCCCCTGCATGATCACTCTGGCCCACATGCGGCTGCACAGACTGACCAGGGTGGGGTCACCCCCTGACTCCATAACAGTGCCTGCAAGAACTATGTGTGCACCTGGGTCCAGAGTCCTCCTGTCTCCCAGAAGACCTAGCAAGCCAGAATCCTGAGATCCTGCAGACATGGCTAGCTCCTGGCTGCGAGGATTTGGGTCTCCCTCATCCAGTCACCAAACACGTAACATGCTGGGAATTCGGTGATGAACCAACAGTGCCTACCACTCCTTGCTCTGCAAGACATATCAAAGAGTTACTAAGATAGTGTGGCAGCAGCAGGCTGTGGTCATTGGCAGAACTCAGAGACTGGGTGCAGGCTAGAGTTCCACCAGTTAGATCCTTCTACAGATGAGGGGAGTGACACCCACAGTGACAACAGTGCCCAAAAGAGCAGAGATGGGATGATCCCAGAACTTTCCAGAACCTCAGACCAAGTTGAGTGTCCCTCCTAAATTTAGTGTTCACTGCCGGGCTGGAAGCCTTGGAGAGCCAGGCTTAGCTTCAAAAATCACTTTCTGGGGGCTGGAGAGATGGCTTAGCAGTTAAGGCATTTGTTTGCAAAGCCAAAGGACCCAGGTTCAATTCCCCACATAAACCAGATACACAAGGGGGGAACATGTGGCTGGAGTTTGTTTGCAGTGTCTGGAGGCCCTGGAGTGCTCTCTCTCTCTCTCTCTCTCTCTCTCTCTCTCTCTCTCTCTCTGCCTCTCTCTCTCAAATAAATTTTAACAAAATCACCTTCTGGTGGCTAAGCTGGGCCTCTGGGAGCTGTGTCCTCTCCACCTACAGGCTGCACATTGGGGATAAGCTGAGGCCCTCAAGCCTCAAGCCGAAACTATACTCTTCTTTCTTCCAACTGGGATGTGAAATGCGAAGACTTGGGAATCATCTCCCAATACCCCGTGACTTTCTGGGACCCCTCCCTCTGCGAGAAGCACTAGACACATCCATTGTACAAACCAGAACCCTGGAAGCTGGCCTTGACATTCCCTCCCACATCACTCCCGTAGTTCAACAGAAGACGTCCCACCTGCCCACTGTCTACCCTCCCCTCCCTGGGTTCCCTAGAGGCTAAGCCAGATGTGGCACCACAGAACTTGCTCAGAGGAAAGTTCAGGGATCCACGTCCCATTTGGGAGCAAGCAGAGTCATTAGACTTTGGCACCTGGCTCTCCAGAAGTGAGCTGTATTTTCGGCCTTTCTGCCTGGGGTGTGAGCATTCACAGCATCTACCCAGGGAGCCCTAAATGAGTGTGGGGCCAAGGCCTCGAGTCATAGAACACATCCCCACATGTCGGGAGTCACAGCTCTGCCACATTTCATAATAGCACAGGGACAACACACCAAAACGCAACCAGGCCGAGACGTGTTTTGCTTGGCCCACGGCATGTTTGACATTGCAATGTGTTGCCAATGTGTAATACTAGAAGAGCTCACATAAAAATTCAGATTTGAAAATAGAAGAACGGCTTCCATGAACCCCGTTCTACCACAACTCCCTTCCACCAAGGAGGGAGATGCCTCAGTCCCCACCACTTCTGCCTGTTCCCCCTTCCCCACCACCACCACCTTTCATCCACCTTGCCTCTCTGCTCAGCACACCACCTAGAAGCTTTGGCATTTGTGAATCTTTATTTTAGAGCCCAAGAATGACTTTGCTGGTGGAAAAAAAAAAAAAAAGTGTCTCTGTGTTGAGTAAGTTCTGCCAGAGTGCTCGCTCCCCAGCAGGCAAGTGGCTAAGTGAGAGCAAGAGTTGAGCAAAGGAGCTCGTAGGAGAAGAGCTTCAGGCTGGAATGTACTGCAGGAGGCAAAGAGAGGCTGATTCTAGCCCGATTGTAGTGGGTGAGGCGTGGGAGGGAGGTCAGAGTTGAGCCCGGTATGAAGGCTGTGGACTGAGGTTAGATCTCTGTAGTGCGAGGGGTCAATTTTTATTCTAAAACAGACTGATTCCTAGAGCACAAGACCCCCACACACACCCTGTCCTTCTTCCCCCATCCTAGACTCAAAGCTTCCCCCTCACCCTGTACACCGACAGAGAAGGAGTGGCCACTCAGGCCAGGGCTTGGGCCTGCCCCAAAGGCTTCAAGACAGAAGGGCTGGGAGGCTTGCTTCCCGCGGCACACTCAGGCCAACACAATCGTCTACAAACTCCGTGTTGACACAAATATCTACTGGCTTAGCATTTGGCAGTCATCATCGGTTTAACAAGATGTCCTTGGAGGAAAGCTGGAGATGAAGGCAGTTGAAACTGAATTATTCTCTTGCCAATTGGGACCAGGGGAGCCATGAGGAGACATCTTGTTCCAGAAAACAAGCACCAAGTTCCACAGGGCTGAGGAACTATTTATTTTCCTAACACACCATTTCTACTGCTGGATCAAGAAAGAATCTACCGGGCTGGAGAGATGGCTTAGCAGTTAAGGAGTTTGCCTACAAAGCCAACGGACCCAGGTTCAATTCCCCAGGACCCACGTAAGCCAGATGCACAAGAGGCACACGCATCTGGAGTTCATCTGCAGTGGCTGGAAGCCCTGGTGCGCCCATTCTCTCTCTGTCTCTTCTCTCTCTCTCTCTCTCTCTCTCTCTCTCTCTCTCTGCTTGCCAAAAAAAAAAAAAAAAAAAAAAAAAAAGATGTGGGGAAACAAGAATCTACTAGCCAGGCGTGGTGGTGCACGCCTTTAATCCCAGCATTCAGGAGGCAGAGGTAGGAGGATCACAGTGAGTTCCAGGCCACCCTGAGACAACAGAGTGAATTCCAGCTCAGCCTGGGCTAGAGTGAGATCCTACCTCAAACCCACCCCCTAGGAAAAAAGAAAAGAAAAAAATCTACTAGCTGGGCGTGGTGGCGCATGCCTTTAATCCCAGCACTTAGGAGGCAGAGGTAGGAGGATGGAAGTGAGTTCCAGGCCATCCTGAGACTACAGAGTGAATTCCAGGTCAGCCTGAGCTGGAGTGAGACCCTACCTGGAAAAACCAAAAATAATAATAATAACAAAACAAAAATAAAAGAATCTACCATGAGGGAAACTCACCCACTGAGAGGTTTCCATATGAAACCATGCCCAGCCCGGGCTGGCTGATTGACTAGCCTGGGTCAAAGTGACAGTCAGTGGGCTGGGGTTCAGAGGCTCCTCTTTGCTTCTGACTGACCCACGTGCTCAGCCAACTTCTAACACCTCCCTCCTTCACTACATCTTTGTTTCTCTTTTCCCCTAAATCCGGTTCTGCAGCTGGAATGACTTCTTCCTCGCTGCCCCCTCCCCGTCCCCCCACAATAAACCCACAGAGAGGGTTTTTTCAAACTATCCCACAAACAGTTGGGTGCCCATAGTGAAAACAAAACACTTGGAATGGTCAGGTGAACCAAAACAGAAAGGGAGCTGTGAGCAGGCAACCCTTTAGAGCTTCAGTTCTGGACACACCACCGGGGCTAATGTTCTCTTTGCCCTGAAGCCAAGCATCCTCTCTCTTAACTCTCGCCCTCACCCTCCCTCCCTCAGGCTGCCTTCTCCAAGCCCGTTAACTGCCAGCAACCCACTTTCTCAACTTTGATTTATGGTGACTAGGGTTTGAGCCAGCCCCACCCCCAATACCGGTTTTAAACCATCCAACATTCCGGGCAGAACACTTGGAATTAGAGGCAAAGACAGGATCACACAATAACACACAGACCCAGCCCACCCCCAAACAGACATATACCCACACACACCCGAAGACAACAGGGAGGGCCCAGCCCTGCTCACACTCTCTCACACTCTGGTCACTTGGGCCACGTGCCCCAGCAGCCTGCCCTGTATTGTGAGCCATTTGGGGCTTCTTTTGAGGAAAACCACTCAGCTCCCAAGAAGGATCCTGTGTGACATGGCCATTTTTTTTTTCCTTTTCCCAGAGCCGCTGGATAAATTGCTCTTGTGCAAAAGTAAACCGAAGTGAACTGCATTAGCTGAACGAGTGACACATTAGTTACAGATGCAGGGCCTGTCAGAACATTGAGGGAACAGCTTTTATTGAGGAAGGGCTGAGAAACTCATAAATAACTCGTTGGCAATCTCACATAAACATTTGTGCGTTCACATAAACACCGCCTACCACAAATGCAGACCGTTGCCAGCAGGCCTTGGAAGAGCCCTTTCCGCCTGTCCTCAGAGAATACCGGGGAGGGAAGGGTCACGAGCCCCTTTTCTCCCATAGTTCCAAACTCCTTGGACGCGCACTCTGTGCTCTGTGGGGTGCAGGGACAGATCCAAGTTCTGAATCCCAAGCATCTGCCAGAGGGAGAGGGTCAGTGGCCAGCCCGAGTGGAACAACTGGTCATTTTCCTCCCTCCACAGAGAGCTCATCTCAGAGAGGAGAGAATAGGGTTTGTCACAACATTGGGGGTTGACAAGAGATTTGAAGGAGCTGGGAAACCCTCCTCAATACAACCTCATGGCAATCGCTGGGAAAGTGGGATGAGACCCAGTAGGCCCCTCAGGACCAAGGATGAAGGGCCACAAAGGATGGCACCAGCTTCCTCCCGTTCCAAGATTCGAGGGACATGGGGGCTTCCTCCCCTTGGCTCTCCAGAATGTCCCTGTCTTGTCCCTGAACTTCTGAGGCCAACACGTCACACCATAGCTGACTGACCCCACAAAGAAAGGCAAGGCAAGCCACGGGGATTAACCACCAGTCTGCTCTTCCTCCTTGGCCAACCCAAGAAACAACGCTGGTCCCTTCACACTCTACCCCTGACCCAAGTGACACTCACCCTCCACAGAGACTCTGAAGCCTCTATTTGCACTGAACTGACGTCATAGTTGGTGGCTGCAAGGGTTTCATTTGATCCCCTCTCTCTTCCAAATGGACAAAGCACGAAGGGTTAGAACCTTAAAGCAAATGTCTGCATTTCAACCTTTTGTTGGATTCTTTTTTTTTTTTCTTTTTTTCTTTTTGGTTTTTCAAGGTAGGATCTCTCTCTAGCCCAGGCTGACCTGGAATTCACCATGTAGTCTCAGGCTGGCCTCAAACTCATGGCGATCCTCCTACCTCTGCCTCCCAAGTGCTGGGATCAAAGGCATGTACTACCATGCCCGGCTTTTTGTTGGATTTATTTATTTATTTATTTATTTATTTATTTATTTATTTATTTATTTATTTTGGTTTTTCAAGGTAGGGTCTCACTCTAGCCCAGGCTGACCTGGAATTCACTATATAGTCTCAGGGTAGCCTTGAACTCACAGCGATCCTCCTACCTCTGCCTCCCGAGTGCTGGGATTAAAGGCGTGAGCCACCACGCCCGGCTTTTTGTTGGGTTTTTAAATAAACTAAGCAAACTGGGCGTGGTGTCATATGCCTTTAATCCCAGCACTCAGGCGGCTGAGGGAGGAAAATCACTGTGTGAGTTCAAAGCCAAGCCTGCAGCTACAGCGAGTTCCAGGTCAGCATGTGCTAGAGTGAAACCCTGTTTTATAAATAAAATAAATAAATAGGAAGGGTGGCAGACAGAAAGTATAAATTTGGGATTTTTTTTTCTTATCTTTCTTTTTTTTATTTTTGTTCTGGATTTGGGGTTGTTTTAGGGAAGAACATGAAAAACAAAAGAAAACACAGACCCTCAAGATCTACCACTACCATGACTGGTTGCATGTTCCTTCTGCTCAATAACATTCTAATGGTCACGACGCTCTACTGCATAAAGGGCAGAAACACCTTAGCCTTTCTTTTTCTCTTTTTGTTTTTTGAGGCAGAGTCTTGCTCTAGCCCGGGCTGACCTGGAATTCACTATGCAGTCTCAGGTGGCCTCGAACTCATGGCGATGCTCCTTCCTCTGCCTCCCTGGTGCTGGGATTAAAGGTGTGCGCCACCACGCCCAGCTCACCTTTCTCTTTCATTTGTCACATTCATTGTTCTGTTCCTATCCTTTCTTCAACCTGATTTCCCTCTCTGCCCTCAGGAACCTTGGGGTCCTGCCAATCTGGGCTCAGTCCTCATCCACGTGCTATAAATTTTAGGTTCTCCTTCATTCACCCCTCTTTTGAGAAGTCCTCCTTCCAGTGGGTCCAGATCCCACCATCTTTCCAGGCGCCTCCCTCCCCCATTGAAAGCTGCTTCCATGTGGACCATGCCTCTTCCTCTTTGAACCCTGGGAGAGTCAGCGTCTTGCTGATAACCCTCCTTCACGTTGTAGGCTGCTTGGTGGCTGCCCTTTTATCTGCCTTGCAGTTGAAGCTCTCATACTCTCCCGACTCTCAACAGGAAATGGTCCTATGTTGAATCTGTGAAGGGAGGAGGTGTTACCTTTGGATTCATGGTCCCCAAGTGACCAGATGAGGTGGTGGGGTGTTGAGGACATGGCTGTCATACTGGAAAGTGGCCCCCAAGCACTTCCTCTAGGCAACCTCCCTTTTTAGCTTTCATTTTGCAGCTGAACAACTCTGTTTTGGAAGAGGAATTAAGATCAGCCAGCGCTACAGCTCTGTTGAATAAGGCTCCACTGTCTTAGGCCCTTTCTTCCTGTGAGCAAATGGACTGCTTTATGGGGAGAGACAAAACACAGTCCTAGATAGGGTTACTGAAGGCTCTTTGGCCAAGGCCAGTGCTCAGGAGAGAACTTGGTGCAGTCATAATTTATTGCATTCTATATTTTCACTTCTGATCTTATTTTTTTATTATTTTATTTATTCATTTATTTGAGAGATAGAAAGAGGCAGAGAGAGAGAGAATGGGTGTGCCAGGGCCTCCAGCCACTGCAAAGGAACTCCAGATGCATGCACCCCCTTGTGCATGTGGCTTACTTGGGTCCTGGAGAGTCGAACCGGAATCCTTTGGCTTTGCAGGCAAACGCCTTAACCGCTTAAGCCATCTCTCAGCCCCCAATCTTTTTTTTTATATATAGACATTATTTCACGGGCTGCAGCTTAAACACAGATGGAAAAGATTCTGGCTTTGTAATAAGAGAAGGTTTATGGTGGGCCCGCCCCACTACTCGGGGTCTCAGAGTGAGGAAATACACAAGATCTTGACCTTAGGTGGGGGGCTGTGAGATGCCTTTATTCTGTGTGTGGACTTGATCCAGCAATTCTACGATCATCCATCTGTTCATCTTCCCTCTGACGAGGCCCTCCGAAGCTGCCATAAGAAGCGACAAACACCATGGTGGGTCAGGGGAAGGAGGGACAGAGCAGCTTTTGAAATACATCCCTGGCTCTGCCTGGTTGGCTGTTCTTGAGTCTTCAAAGGACTTCGATCTTGAAACTTGGGCTAACCCACCAAAGGGCATAGTTGGAAGCATGAAAGGAACAGAACACCGTGATATTATCTCCGTGACTATGATGTGCGATTGGCCTTGTCTTTTAGAATAGTTTGAAATCCAAGCTCCTAACTCCTCTAACGTCACCTGAGCTGCTTTCTCCTTCCTCGGGATGTTTCGCATCAACAGTCACCCTTAAAAGCATGACTGGACCTGTGTTGTTCAGAGACTGGTTGTGCCAAGCAATGTTTGTTGAACCAATCTCATTTGGGTGGAGCAGAAAGAGCCCTGAAGGAGACAGAAGGGGAAGATATATGGAGGGAAAGAAGGACAAAGAAGTGGACACCAGACCAGAGCCAGAGGCTGAGCCCTACAGGGGAGGCTTCCAACCCAGCAGGAGTGTCTTGGCCCAAGGGGTTGCCCACACACATTCATGGGTGCAGACAGAGGCCAGCCTTGCTGCTGGCAGGCATCGGGCCTGACAGAGCCCGGGCAGGCAGAGTCAAAGACATGCCTTAGCCAGTAGCCCTGCCTCCTCTCCCCTGGGGTTAGTTTACAGCAGATTCAGGAAGCCTTGGGAGTATGTGTCAGGAAACACTGGGGACTCTCGGCTGATGGAAGGAACAGAAAAGGGGAGAAATCTAGAGAAAGAAGAAAAAGAAGAAGAAGTATTAGTGGGGGAGGAGGAGGAGGAAGGAAAAGAAGGAGAAGAAGAGGGGGAGGAGGAAGAGGAAGAAGAAGAAGAAGAGAAGGAGGAGGAGGGAGACGAGAAAGAGGAAGGAGGAGGAGAGAGAGGGAGGAGGAGGAAGAAGAAGGAGAAGAGGAAGAGGAAGAAGGAGGAGGAGGAGGAGGAGGAGAAGGAGAAGGAGAAGGAGAAGGAGAAGGAGAAGGAGAAGGAGAAGGAGAAGGAGAAGAAGAAGAAGAAGAAGAAGAAGAAGAAGAAGAAGAAGAGAAGAAGAAGAAGAAGAAGAAGAAGGGAGATGAGAAAGAGGAAGGAGAAGGAGAAGATACACTTCTGAGAACTCCCTCCACGTGGAGGAGCTGCTGTGCCGAGTGAAATGCCTATGAGGCTGAGAGGCTGTCCCCAGGGACCCCATCCACGAGGTCTGTTTGCAGAGTTCTGTAGGAGGAGGACAGCCCCCACCCATTGGTGGCCTGGCAGGGTAGTTTCTCTGGTTTTCATCGTACAGACATTTCTGTGTTGCATAATTGCCGTGGTAAGATTCTGGGGGAGCCATCCTTAGGGGATCCCTAGACTTGGGGAGATGGTCATCTGTACGGAGAAAGCCTTCTGACCTCTTGAGCTTCTTTTTAGGCCAATCACTTCTGCTCACCTACACTGGGGGCACCGTGAGGGATGCCAGGCTTCGAAACAGGAGTAAGGAAGCTGCCCCGAGTAGCAGATGGCTTCTGGAAGACAAGTGCCCCACCACCTGAGCTGCTTAAGAAACCTGGCCCAGATGCCCAGCTATATTTCAAGAAAGGTCGCCGCTAGGTAGGATGGCCATGCTGTTGTCTGGCTGCCTCCCCTCCTTGATAGACCCACATTCGCCCACTCCAGGAGTTGTCTCTGGGAACCTGTACAGGACTCTGCACTGGCCTGCACAATCTCGAACTCTAAACATCCACTCTCATGAGGAACACTGCTCAGACCCCAGGAATGTGCTTGATGGCCTTTGTGTCATGTCTCTGAATCCAAGGTAGACTGTAGGGCTGGAAAGATGGCTTGGTGCTTAAGGCACTTGCCTGTGAAGCCTAAAAACCCAAGTTCAATTCCCCAGTACCCACGAAAGCCAGATAAACAAGGTGGTGCATGCATCCGGAGTTCATTTGCAATGGCTGGAGACCCTGATGTGCCCATTCTCTGTCTCTTCTATCTGCTTTTTTGTTTTGTTTTTCAAGGTAGGGTCACACTCTAGCTCAGACTGACCTGGAATTCACTATGTAGTCTCAGGGTGGCCTCGAATTCATGGTGATCCTCCTACCTCTGCCTCCCAAGTACTGGGATTAAAGGCGTGAACCACCACACCCAGCTGCTTCTTTGTATATATTTTTAATATTTGGGGTTTTGTTTTGTTTTGTTTTGTTTTGTTTTGTTTTGTTTTGTTTTGTTTTAGAGATACTGAGAGAGAGACAGGCCAGAGAGAGAGGATTGGCACGGTGCACTGCAGTTGAACTCCAAACACTTGCACCACCTAATGAGCATGTGCGACCTTGCGCTTGCCTCACCTTTGTGAGTCTGGCTTATGTGGGATCTGGATAGTCAAACATGGGTACTTAGGCTTTGCAAGCAGATGCCTTAATCACTAAACCATCTCTCCAGCCTATCTATCTGCTTCTTTCTCTCTCTTAAATAAATTAATTAAATTAAAGTTAAAAATTTTTTAAAGTAGACTGAAACATCACATGTTCTCTCCTATATGTGGATCCTAGCTACAAATGATTGGACTTCTATATGAGTAGGAATAAAACTCAGTAGCAGAGGCCAGTAAGCTAGAAAGGGGATTTAAATAGAAAGGGAGGGAGGGGACTTAGTAGGATGGTATTGTATATATGTAAGTAGAAGAACAGATTAATGGGGATGAAAAGGCCTATGTGAGGTCAGGGGAAGAGACTGAGTAAAGGAGAGGTGGAGGGAGGGCTAATCAAAATCTAAGAGGAAGAAGCCAGGTGTGGTGGTGCTCGCCTTTCATCCCAGCACTCAGGAGGCAGAAGTAGGCAGATTGCTGTGAGTTCAAGGCCACCCTGAGAATGCAGAGTGAATTCTAGGTCAGCCTGAGCTAGAGTGAGACTCTACCTTGAAAAAACCAAACAAACAAAAAAAAATCTAAGAGGAAGGCTGGAGGAATGGCTTAGCGGTTAAGGCATTTGCCTGAGAAGCCTAAGGACCCAGGTTTGATTCCCCAGACCCATGTTAACCAGATGCACAAAGTGGCACATGTGTCTGGAGTTCATCTGCAGTGGCTGGAGGTCCTGGCACGCCCATTCTCTCTCTCTGTCAAAATAAATAAATTAAATTTAAAAAAATTTTAAAGACCTAAAAAAAATCTAAAGTCGGGCGTGGTGGCGCACGCCTTTAATCCCAGCACTCGGGAGGCAGAGGTAGGAGGATCGCCAAGAGTTCGAGGCCATCCTGAGACTACATAGTGAATTCTAGGTCAGCCTGAGCCAGAGTGAGACCCTACCTCGAAAAACAAAAAACAAAAACAAAAAAAAAAAAATCTAAGAGGATAGAAATAAGTCATATGGAAACCTACTTTTTTGGACAATGAAACACTCAGAAGCCATAGACTGTTACTAGAAATTTTTCATTGCCAGGGATGGGAGACCTTCCAGTGAGTTGTTGGCCAGGGAGGTCACTGATATCCCCAAAACATTACAGCCATTGTCAAGGCTCTTGGTTTCCCACCAGGAAAAGATGGTAAGACCCTATTGCTGAAGACTCCACATACTTGGGCTGTAAAGTCATTGAGAAATCCTGTTGGAGCTGAGCTGAAAACCTTTTCCATGTAGACCAGCTGACAGAAAGCTGGAAAAAGCTACACTGCATGCAGTTCAATGGGAGAGAGAAATCACCAGTACAGATGCTAAACAGTGGACACTGCAAACCTTAAATTTGGCCAGCCATGCCAAATGAGCCAATGGATGCGATAGTGGCATGTCTGTTATGAGGGAAACCAACCACTCTCTAACTGGACTGGAGGCCCACTCCATGGGAGGGAATACATCCCTAATACTGAAAACCTACTACAAGGGTAGTCATGAGCCCTCGGAGTATAACATCTGCTGCTGTTAAGATGTGTGTGTGTGTGTGTGTGTGTGTGTGTGTGTGTGAACTATGCTCACCAAACTGCCCAGTAAGCACTTCTCTTAATGTTCATACCAATATATTAATGGTACTCTCTCACTTTTGGTTAGAGAAGCTTCTATTTTCAGATGGCAGTGACCTTGGGATGACTCAGAAGGCACCATGGTACTGAGAAGAAGTGACAGAGGAGTGTCCAGCACTGAAATGTCTATCACATCTTCCAAGGCTCAGAGTCTATTGCGGAAGAGGGGGCAGAAAGAATGTAAGAGCCAAAGGAAGGGTAGGACTCCTTACAACGTGCTCCTCCAGACACAAAATGGCCTGGATATCCATGACCTCACAGTGCCTGAAGCTACCTACACAAGACTATTGTAATAGGGGAAAAGATGATGACATCAAAATAAAAGAGAAACTGATTGAGAGGGGGAGGGGTATGGGTATGATGGAGAGTGGAGTTTCAAAGGGGAAAGTGGGGGGAGGGAGGGAATTATCATGGGTTATTGTCTACAATTATGGAAGCTGTTAATAAAAAAAAGGAGACTGGATATGCTGTGTAAACTAGTGGAATGGACTGCCGCTCACATTAGAGATGGAAGGAAGAGAGATTTGATTGGTGAAGCAAATAAGTAAGAGGAAAGCCGATTAACTGACCAGTCAAATCTTTTTTTTTTAACTTTATTTATTTTTTTATTTATTTGAGAGAGACAGAAAAAGAGGGAGAGAATGGGTGAGCCAGGGCCTCCAGCCACTGCAAACGAACTCCAGATATATGCACCCCCTTGTGCATCTGGTTTACGTGGGTCCTGGAGAGTCGAACCGGGATCTTTTGGCTTTGCAGGCAAATGCCTTAACTGCTCAGCCATCTCTCCAGCCCCAGTCAAATCTTTGTAATGAACAAGAATGCAAAGTATTTTCTGATAGTGACACGCACACATTTTCTTCCATGGGGCCTCACAGATTAGCACAGGACGTGCCACAGTTGCACACACTAGGCGAGGAGCCTTTTCCAGTATCAATAATCCATGGTTCTCCTACACTAGCACATATGCGCGTCAAGATCTAAGTGCAAGATACTGAAGTGCATTTTTTTTTTTTTCGAGAGGGTCTCACTGGCCCAGGCTGACCTGAATTAACTTTAGTCTCAGGGTGGCCTTGGCAACTAACCAGCCACGGAGCAGATTCTTTACGTTAACAGCAGTGAAAGTGAAAGATTTATTTTTATAAAGAAACGTTGCCCAAGACCTCATTAAAATTTCAAGCAGGACTCAGTGTTAGGGGCTGGGGATCAGTGGATAAAGTATTTGCCACATGAGCATGAAGACCAGAGTTCAGATCCCCAGAAGCCACATAAAAGTCAGATGCTTCTCTCTCTCTCTCTCTCCAAAATATGAATAAAAAAGAAATAGAAAGAAAGAGAAAGAAAGAAAGAAAGAAAGAAGCAAAGAAAGAAACAAAGAAAGAAAGAAAGGAAGAAAGAAAGAAAGAAAGAAAGAAAGAAAGAAAGAAAGAAAGAAAGAAAGAAAGAAAGAAAGAAAGAAAGAAAGAAAGAAAGAAAGAAAGAAAGAAAGAAAGAAGAAGAAGGAAGGAAGGAAGGAAGGAAGGAAGGAAGGAAGGAAGGAACAAACAAAGAAAGAAAGAAAGAAGAAAGAGAGAAAGGAAGGAAGGAAGGAAGGAAGGAAGGAAGGAAGGAAGGAAGGAAGAAAGAAAGAAGAAAGGAAGGAAGGAAGGAAGGAAGAAAGAAAGAAAGAAAGAAAGAAAGAAAGAAAGAAAGAAAAGGAAGCTGCGCATGGTGGTGCCCGCGTCTTTAATCCCAACACTTGGGAGGCAGAGGTAGGAGGATCACTGTGAGTTCGAGGTCACCCTGAGACTACATAGTGAATTCCAGGTCAGCCTGGGCTAAAGTGAGACTCTACCTCAAAAAAAAACAAAAAAAAGAAAGTGATGCAGCATCTGGGGTTTGATTCAATGAAAAAGACCTGATGCGCCAATTCTCTCTCTCTCTCTCTTTAAAAAAGTAAATAAGGGAGCTGGGCGTGATGGCACACGCCTTTAATCCCAGCACTCGGGAGGCAGAGGTGGGAGGATCACCGTGAGTTCGAGGCCAGCCTGAGACTACAAAGTGAATTCCAGGTCAGCCTGGGCCAGAGCAAGACCCTACCTCGAGAAACCTAAATAAAT
Organism: Orientallactaga sibirica; assembly: GCA_036365145.1. Taxonomy (NCBI): domain Eukaryota; kingdom Metazoa; phylum Chordata; class Mammalia; order Rodentia; family Dipodidae; genus Orientallactaga; species Orientallactaga sibirica. The sequence continues at coordinate 862,254 of JAEOAD010001893.1, read as the reverse complement.
AAATAAATAAATAAATAAATAAGCAAGCAAAGCCAAAGAAAGGATCCAGGTTCGATTCCCCAAGACCCACATTAGCCAGATGCACAAGGGAGAGCACACATCTGGAGTTTGTTTGCAGTGGCTGGAGGCCCTAGTGCACTCATTCTCTCTCCCTCTCTCTCTCTTCTCTGTCAAATTAATTAATTGAGTAATTAAAATATCAAATAAAAATTAAATAAATAAATAAAAATTAAATAAAAAAAAAAACACACAGGTGCTGTAGTCGTGTGTTTCTGCAATCCCAGCACACCCACAGGGAGACAGGAGGCAGAATCCGGAGAACAGTCAAGCACACGGATAACTGGTTCCCTGGGAATCCAGCACTCAGCACTGTCCAGTCTGATCTCTAGCTCTAAAGTCCACTCTGCGAGAAACCCCGCTCAGACTTCCTGACTTTAACACAACGTGACTCGCACTCCTGCTGCCACGCCTTCCCCACCATGAAAAACGACACCCCTTCTTAAACTGTGAGCCAAAATAAACCCTTAAGTTGCTTTGGCTATTTTAAAGATAAATAACTTTAAAAAAAAATATGAGGGCTGGAGGAATGGCTTAGGGGTTAAGGCACTTACCTGGGAAGCCTAAGGACCCATAAGGTGGTACATGCATCTTGAATTTGTTTACAGCCCTGGAGGCTCTAGTGCGTCCATTCTCTCCCTCTCTCTCTCTGTCTCTCTCTCTCATTCTCAAATAAATATTTAATTTAATTTAATTTTAAAAATATATGAGAAGCTGGGTGTGGTGGTGCACGCCTTTAATCCCAAGAGGTAGAAGGATCCCTGTGAATTTGAGGCCAGCCTGGGACTACAGAGTGAGTTCCAGGTCAACCCGGGCTAGAATGAGACCCTATCTTGAAAACAAAAAAGAAAACATGAGAAGCAATCTTAAGTTTTAATCTTTCAGTGTGCCTTGATTTTTAATTAAAATAAGTGAACTTTTTATGGTGCTTGGTTCTCTATTTCTGTGTAATAAGCCCCAAAACATAGTGGCTGAAAATAAGTTATATTGATCTTCCCAGTTCTTCCCGTTGAGTTGGAGCCGGGGGTGGCGGGTCACTTGGTGACATGGAGTTTTCATGCAATCACACCGTGGCAGAGCCTGGAGTCAACTGCAACCTTGATTATACTGTGCGTCCAAGCTGGGAGCATCTGCATACATGTATTACTGCCTCCGCTGGGAGAGAACAAGTAAAATCTGGCTGAACATACTGTCTTTTCTACATAGCCTTTCTTTTTTGTTGTTGTTTGCTTTTTGTTTTTTCGAGATAGGGTCTCACTGTAGCTCAGGCTGACCTGGAATTCACTATGTAGTCTCAGGGTGGCCTCGAACTCACGGCGATCCTCCTATCTCTGCCTCCTGAGGGCTGGGATTAAAGGCGTGCACCACCACGCCCGGCTCACATAGCCTTTCTTATGTACAGCTTGTCTTCCTCTCTAAGTGATATTTTCAGAAGACTCCTAGCATGATGTCTGGCTTCCCACACAGCATTCTAGGATACCCAGGCGGAAGCCAAAAGGCTTCTCATGGCCTATCCTTAGAAGTCACGTGACACCACTGTCACTATGGGCCAGACACAGTCCAGACTTAAGGAAGGGGACTGTACAAGGTGGTGAATACCAAGAACTCTGGTTCATTGGGGGTACTCTTTGGAATCTCAACTACCCCCAAGGCCTACCCTCTGGCCCCCACCCCCGCCAATGAATCATATACCTCCAAATATGCAATATACACCTCGCCACCAAGATCCCGTCCCACCCCCCACCGCCAGCCCAAGATCTCAACCACTAATTCATCAGGCGCACGTCCCCATTCCAGGACCTCAGCATCTAAACGGGGTCTAGGCGCCAATGAGGCTCTTGGGTGTGGTTGTTCTTGGTCTGAACATCTGTGAACTACCGCGTTCTCTTCCTCCGCACCCAACATACAGCAGTGCGGCAAACACAAGGTAACTGCAGTGAGGACTCACCTTCCAAAAGAGGAGAGTTCTGAACAATTCTGAAACTAAACCCGCACATGTTCTGCCAGTCCCTTCTTTAGGGCCTGGGCCTGTTCTCTGGAAGAGTTCCTCCCTACTTCACACTTAGTTATCCTTCCTTTTCCATAACAAAGAAGCAGTGTTTGCAGCTAAATACCTGCCCACTCGCAACTGCTTACTCTTTCTTTTTTTTTTAGAGAAAAAGAGAAAGAATTGGCACATCAGGGCCTCAGCCACTGCAATTGAACTCCAGACACTTGCGCCACCTAGTGGGCGTGTTCGACCTTGTGCTTGCCTCGCCTTTGTGTGTTTGGCTAACATGGGATCTGGAGAGTCAAACATGGGTCTTTAGGCTTCTCAGGCAAGGGCCTTAAACCACTAAGCCATCTCTCCAGCCCTCAACTGCTTCCTCTTCATAGAAGAGGTCCCATTATTTGAATATGTCTCTTCAACCCAACTTAATATAACTGTTTCCAAAACTGTGTGGGTTTCTTATATATATTAAGTTACAGTTCACTACATTAGACAAGAGTCATAACTATTTCCCATAAGACCTGTCTTGATTTCAGCATGAGTGACCAGGCTAAGAGACACACCCCTAAAATCCCCAGAAGCCCCGTTGTCTATCCAAAAATCTCCGAGGCATGTTCTTAAGTTTTTCTGAGCCATTAGCCATGCCCTGGGCTCCTCTTGACTGGAGTGAGCCCACAGTTTACTGGCAGCACCCCGGGCCTTACCTTGCCCTGAGGCCTCTTCTTATTGACAGCTTCTGCCGGAACAGTCACGGTGGCCTCCTTGGGTTTCCTAAATTCTGCTCCAAAACAGAAAACTCCTTCCTCACTTCACTGCTGTCTTTTTCCTATCCGATCAGAGCCCGCTGGGAGGCGCTCATGGTACTTTCAACGTGGAAATTGCCTTAGCCAGACCCACAAGTTCCTCTGGCTCCCTTTCTTTCCATGGTCATGTTGGTGCAGATAATAACCTCACTTAATTCTGTTGCCTGAACGCCTCGCTCGGGTCTCCTTTTCTTCAGAAGGCCGTTTCCTCCTCTTCTAGGACTTCCCGTGGCATTCTCCTCAAAGTTGCTCAGCTTCTGCCCTCTGACTACCCCAAAGTAAAGGTTTCTATCTTTTCTCACAGCACCTCACCACTTCCGGAACATGGTACTGTCACGCTCCAGTGAGCAAGAGTGCCTACTGCTTCAGCCCTGTGTCCCTCTGCAGTGAGGGAGCCCCAGCTAACCTGCCACTCCAGCTAACACCTGTTACGCGGTGGAAGTGAGTTGCTTAAGTTTGGGAACTGCTCTTTAAGAGGAGTGCCCAGCACTGAAACATCTCTGTCACACCCTCCAAGGCTCAGGGCTGGGGAAATGGCTTAGCAGTTAAGCACTTGCCTGCAAAGCCTAAGGACCCAGGTTCGATTCCCAGTACCCACATAAAGCCAGATGCACAAGGTGACGCATGAGTCTGGAGTTCTTTTCCAGTGTCTGAAGGCCCTGGTGTGCCCATTTTTCTCTCTGTCTCTCAAATAAATAAATAAATAAAATGTAAAAATTAAACAACAACAGCAACAACAAAAAGAATGCTACAGATCTTCACATGGATACGCCCACACACACACACACATTTGAATGACTGAGCATATATCTAGCTAGTGAACCCCCCTAAGTCTGCCTTGTTCTTACACAGGGTGACCCGCTTGTGATGGAGATGGAAGAGTGTGCTTGCGATGAGGACTCACACCCTGATCTGCCCTCCCTGCAGCACTGAGCGAAGACTGGGAGCTATAAGCCACCACCCAGCCCCTTCCCAAATGCTCTGTTGGATGAATTGTTTGCATCATCTGTCGTCCAATAGTAAAGACCTTCCTGCCATGAAAACTTGGTCTTGCCCTTGCCTGGGCCAAGTGCCTCTTCTCCCCAGTCCTTGAGCTCAGAAAGGACTCCTGATAAGTTGGGCTATCTCTTCACAATGGATGCCTCTCATTTTATTATTATTATTATTTGTGGTAGTTTGAATAGATGGTCCCCAATATATTCAGTGTTTTTTGTTTGTCTGTTTGTTTTTTTGTTTTTTTAAGGTAGAGTCTCACTCTAACCCGAGCTGACCTGGAATTCACTACATAGTCTCAGGGTGGCCTTGAACTCACAATGATCCTTCTACCTCTGCCTCCCTAATGCTGGGATTAAAGGCATGTACCACCACGCCCAGCCAAAAAAAATGTATTTTATTTATTGATTTATGAGAGACAGAGAGAATGAGTGCACCAGGCCTCTAGCCACTGCAAAGAAACTCCAGAAACCTGTACCCACCCCGCCCCAGTGCATCTGGCTTTACCTGGGTACTGGGGAATTGAACCTGGGTCCTTTGACTTTGCAGGCAAACACCTTAACCACTGAGCAATCTCCTATATTCAGTGTTTTATTCGTTTGTAGTTTGGATCTGCAGCCACCTGGCTGGATGAGGTGTCACTGGGTGGATCTTAAGGTGTGGTGGTGGGTTTGAAATTACAATCTAAAGATATGCAAAGTGCCTAGTTCCACCTGGAGCTCCTGAAGTGTGCTGTGTGGTGTGGCTTTTGGCTTGAGGCCTCTCTCTCTCTCTCCTTGGACCTGTGAAAGCAGGCCAGCTTCTTCTGCCATTATGGAACTTCCCCTGGATCTGTAAGCTTCAATAAACATCCCTTCCTCCATAACTGTGCCTGGTCTGGAAGTTCATCTCAGCGACCTGAAGCTGTCTGCATCATCATCATCATCATCATCATCATCATTATTATTATTTCCCTTCTGAGTGGCCTCTGACTCACAGCCCTGGGAAGGGCAGAGCCTAAACAGCAAGACAGCGAGTTCCCCTTGTGGATGAAGCCCACTTTGGACCTATTCTTTCCTTTGGTTCCATAATCCGGTGGTAACATTTCAAGCATAGATGCAAAGATGGACCGTTTCTGAATGTGCTTTCCTTCTTAGCCTTGTTGAGGACCCCACAACCCTTCCCTTCATTGTCCAGAGACATACCTTTCCACATAGATTAGGATCTGTTATAGACAAAAAGAAAAAAAAAAGAAAAAAGAAAGAAAGAAAATGTTGTAATGTTTGGCAATCGACTTAAAAGAACAGGATTTGCCACAAGTCATGATTCTGCTGGAGAGGCTGTTCTCTTGAGAGCATATTTTCTGGATTCCTGCATCCCTCTACTTGGGTGTAACCCTGAAGTTTTATGTAATAGACCCCCAGGCCAGAAGAGCAAGAGTTCCTATCCTCTTCTTCTGATCCAGGGGGATGGGGATAATAAGAAGGGGAGTAGGGGAAAGGGGGGATCTAAACAGTCACATCTGGCCTAGTCAGCCCTCCCTGGAGAGGGCTCATGTCCTTGATCCTCCCCCACCCCCACACCACCACCAGCCATGTAATTTTGGAAGAAGCAGTCTCCCAGCTGCTCTGCTCCAAGCCACCCTAGCCTCTGCCTGTGACCGCAGGACTGCGGAGTCAAGCGGGGCGGGGGGGGGGCCTCCGAAGTCCAGATTTCACCAGCCAGCTTCAGCTCCCAAAGGGTCTGGCTGCTGAATTGGGAGCCCCCAGGCCTGTTGGGTTCAGAGCAACCCAGCAAGGGGACTCCATAGGAGACAGGAGATGGGTTCAGTTGGCTGTGGTCCAGAAGGACTGGACCAGGAGTTACATAAATTCAGTTTCAAGGGCATCAGTGATAGTGGGCAGGGGGGTGGGGTGGGATGGGGAATAATAGCTCTGGCCAGGAAATCAGCAGATACCACACCCTAGGATCCCCCCCAACTCTCTCCTCCTGCCAGATGTCACTCAGCTGTCCTTGTCTGTCCACACACCCTAACATCCTTTTACTGGGAAAAGCCAAACAAGGTAATCTGAGACCCGAATACTTTTATGCAAGAGAAATGAAGATTGCTTAACAAGACTGGCTAAATTGTCTGCGCCCATAACGTGTAAATCAGATTGATCATTTTGCTGTTTTGTTTGGTTTTTCTCACCAATTGTTATGTAGGGGTTTGGGAGAAAGGCCAGATTCAGTATAAACTAATGTATAAGGAAATTAATTTTAAAATTTATTTATTTATTTATTTGAGAGACAGAGAGAAAGAGGCAGACACAGAGATAGACAGAATGGGAGCGCCAGGGCCTCCAGCCACTGCAAATGAACTCCAGATGCTTGCGACCCCTGTGCATCTGGTTTACATGGGCCCTGGGGAGTCGAACCAAGGTTGTTTGGCTTTGCAGGCAAATACCTTAACCGCTAAACCATCTCTCCAGCCCAGGAAATCCCTTTTATCTCTTCACAGATGATCTGAAGTGTGAATTAAAATGCCAAACCCCTTCGCACAGACAAAATAAATAAATAAAGGATCTGTTAGGGGCCCATATTGAAATGCCAGTTGACCTGTTCAGTACAAGACAGTGACCCCACAGTGGACAAGTCCTGGCCTTTTGGATTCCCAAGCCCTGTTCCAGGAGGGACAAATACAGTGGAGGCAGCAAACAACCGGGTCTCCCTTCTGACTAATTGCTCCCATCCGTCCTCAGAGGCTCAAATACCTCACCCCTCGCTCCTGCTGGTGTGTGTGTGTTTGTGTGTGTGTGTGTGTGTGTGTGTGTGTGTGTGTGTGTCGTGGCCACCCCATGGGGCTCTCCTGTGGCAATAGGAGAAGGAGAAGGTGAGGCGTTGTCCCCTCCATCATTCATCAGAGAGTCTCTTCTGATTTCAGAGCTTGCCATTCTCAAACCCAGCAATTCTCCACTCCCAACAGAACTGGGGTTTATGGACACGCATGGCCATACCCAGCTGTCCACGTCGGTTCTGGAGACTGGAGTTCAGGGGCTCTCAGGCCCTCACGCTTGTGCAGGAAGCACACTTAACCACTAAGCCATCTCTCCAACCCCGATATACGCTGTTCTGAAAAGACCAGAGTCTTCCTCTTCCTTTCCTGCCCAAGTGGGTGGGGATGTGACGCTGTGACTGAGAGAACTGGTCTCCCATCCTCCACATTGTGTCTGGGAATGGGTTCCTGTGGCCGTGACTCCTGAGGAGGACAACGCCGCCCTCTGCAGACGATACAAGGAGAAGCAGCCCGGGGCCTGCAACCTGGTTCCATGCCTTGGTCGGCTCTTGCACCTGAAGGCTTAACTTGTCCTTTTCCAGAGCAGCTTGGAGCCGATTTCTGGATTTGGTCATCTTGGATGTAGTCTGTAGCAAAATTACCTCCCCTTTATTTGA
>JAEOAD010001893.1:715000-852500 GCA_036365145.1 Orientallactaga sibirica | reverse complement strand
ATATTTGTTGAAAAGGTGGAAAGCAAGACCTGATGCCCAAAGTTGGTCCTCTGACCTCCCGAAGCACATTGTGACACATACATGCCCACATTCATACACACATGTACATGTGTGTGCACGCATACACACACACACACACACACACACACACAATTCTCACCATTAAAGGCAAGTATGACTCAGGGGCAAAGTCTTTGCGACACCAAGGATAAAACCCTTGACATCGTTTTGCCATGAAATGTGTTTTGCCTTTAATGTCCTTGCAGACTCTCTGTTTTGCTGTTTAAACACTAAATTTAAAAAAAAAAAAAAACTTGACTGTTTTGAGAACTTTGAAGTTCAAATCTATCAAGATGTTGCCTATGAATAAAAAAAAAGAAAAGTGACTTTTTAAATATAAATCAGATAAAATATTTTTATTGGATAATATGAACAGTTAATGATTGACCAAAAAAAAAAAAAAAAAAAAAAAAAAACAGGGCTGCAGAGACAGATTAACAGTTAAGGTATTTGCCTGCAAAGCCAAAGGATCCCGGTTCAATTCTCCAGAACCCACGTAAGTCAGATGCACAAGGGGGCACATGAGTCTGGAGTTCATTTGCAGTGGCTGGAGGCCCTGGTGTGCCCATTCTGCCCATTCTCTCTCTCTCTCTCTGCCTCTTTCTCTCTCTCAAATAAACAAATAAAATATATTTAAAAAAAAAAAACCCCTTGGTTTTGTTTGTCTCACACTGTAACCCAGACTGACCTGGAACTTACCATGTAGCCCAGGTGGCCTCAAACTCACAGCACTCATCCTGCCTCGTCCTGCCAAGTGCTGGGACCACAGACATGAGGTACAGCACACAACTACTGAATGAAAATTTAACACTTGGGTCGGGGTGGGGGAGGGGGTGGGAATCCAAAGGGGAAATTTCTGCTACAACCCTCAGCCCAAAGACTAGGGACTTGGAAAGTTGACTTACCGTCCTCAGTAGCCCATCCTATGCTTTTTTCTTTTCTTTTATTTATTGATTTGAGAGAGAGAGCTATAGGGAGAGGCAGAGAGAGAGCTATAGGGAGAGGCAGGGAGGGGGAGAGAATGGGTACACCGGGGCCTCTAGCCACTGCAAATGAAGTCCAGATGCATGCACCACCTTGTGCATCTGGCTTACATGGGTCCTGGGGAATCGAACCTGGAAAATGCCTTAACTGCTAAGCCATCTCTCCAGCCCTTCCCTCTGCTGTTTTGAAAAAATATCTTGGGGCTGGAGAGATGGCTCAGCAGTTAAGGCGCTTGTCATGAAGCCTGACCACCTGAGTTTGACTGCTCAGTACCTACATAAAGTCAGATGCACAAAGGAGCACATGGGCCTGGAGTTAGCAGTGGCTAGAGGTCCTCGTGGGCACTTTCTTTCTTCTTTCTCTCCTTTCCCTCCCTCCTCAGGCTTAGTGGCACAGGCCTTTAATCCCACCACTCAGGGAAGCAGAGAGGCAGGAGGACTGCTGTGAGTTTGAAACCAGTCTGAGACTTAAAAAAAAAAAACAAAAACAAAAACAGATGCAACTGTCAAAGAAACTGTTTTCCCAAAGCAGCTGCAGCCAGTGTACCACTTCTGTGGGCCCGTGAGGATGTCCTATGGCCAGCAGGTGGACATACAGGCAGATAATCTGAGCCATCCTTTCTCTTGCTGGGGTCCCCTGGACTCAGAATTCTGTCTGCCTCCTGATTCTTCCAGCCCAAGCCTTCACTTGGCCAAAACAGTTTGTCAGGGTGAAAAAAGTGTTTCTTCCTGGGCCCATCACGGAGGAGCAGCTTTCTGCTTTGCCTGGTGTATTTATTTTGCACAAGCTGGGAGCTTTGGGCCACTGTTAAAGCCTGAGGTCTCCCTGCAGCAATCATTTGGGCTGGAACTGAGCAGGCCCAACCTATAGAATAAGGGGAAGTTCTAGGACTGGGCCACAGCGCCACCGTGTGGCCAACTTCCGTCTGTGCAGTCAGGCATGGCCTCTCTGCAGTCCCAAAGAAACTTTCTTATTCCTTCACTTTCTCCTAATTGGAGCTCTTATCAGATCTCAAGAGAGCCCCATGATGGTGATTTGAGGAACACCTGGCTGGACTTCTGGGTTAGGCCGACTTTGTCACTCCGTTTTGCAAATTGGGCAATTTATATAAGTTTACGGAGCCTTAGTGGGCTATCACTAAAATGGGAATAACAAAAAAAAACGTTATGTAAATCTGAAAACATCATGAAAAAGCCATATGGAAACCTTTATTGGCTAATTAGAAATATAATTGAAGGGGCTGCAGAGATGGCTCAGCAGTTAAAGCACTTGCCTGCAAAGCCTAACAACCTGGGTTCAATTCTGCAGTACCCAAGTAAAGCCAGAAAAAATAGTTAAAAAAGAAAAGAAGAAATAAAGGGCTGGAGAGATGGCTTAGTGGTTAAGGCGCTTGCCTGTGAATCCTAAGGATCCATGTTTGGCTCTCCAGATCCCACTTAAGCCAGGTACACAAAGGTGAGGCAAGCGCAAAGTCACACATGCCCACCAGGTGGCACAAGTGTCTGGAGTTCCATTGCCAATTCTCTCACTAGCTCGCTCTCTCTAAAATAAAAATTAATTAATTAATTAATTAAGAAATACAGGGCTGGAGAGATGGCTTAGCAGTTAAGGCGCCTGCCTGCTAAGCCCAAGAACCCGGTTCCAATCTCCAGGTCCCACGTTTAGCCAGATGCAAAGTGACGCAATGGCGCAATGCCGCACTTGCCCGCAAGGGGGCGCATGCATCTGAGAGGCTGCTGGCGTGCCCATCTCTGTCTCTCTCTCCCTTGTGGTCAAGTGCGGCATTGCACCCTTGCATCACTGCATCTGGCTAAACGTGGGCCCTGGAGATTGGAACCGCTGGAGATTGGAACCAGTGTTCTTAGGCTTAGGAGGCAGGCGCCTTAACCACTAAGCCATCTCTCCAGCCCTCCATTGTATTTTAAAATATATATATTATTTATTTATTTGAGAGAGAGAGGTAGAGAGAGAGAATGGACGCACCAGGGCCTCCAGCCACTGCAAATGAACTCCAGGCACATGCACCCCTTGCGCATCTGGCTTCCATGGGTATTGGGGAATCAAACGTGGGTCTCTGTAGGCTTGGCAGGCAAGCACCTTAACCACTAAGCCATCTCATCTCTCCATCCCCACTCACACACACTGTATTTTGGGGCTAAGCCTTTGCGTGTGAAGCAGGTGCTGCTTCCTGCTGAAAGCTTCCATGTCCCACATGTCTGAGAATCCCATCCCATTTCTTGGGGGGTGTTAGCAGATCAGGACCTACTGGGAAAGCTACAGACCCAGGTCACTTTCAGCTCCCACCACCAAGCAGCCCTAACCCCACGAAAACCAGAAGCAAAAAATGCTCACTGTTGGGCTGGAGGGATGGCTTAGCTGTTAAAGCATTTACCTGCAAAGCCAAAGGACCCAGGTTCAATTCCCCAGGACCCACATTAGGCAGCTGCACAAGGTGGTGCACGTGTCTAGAATTCGTTTGCAGTGGCTGGAGTCCCTGATGCACCCATTCTCCTCTCTCTCTCTCTCCTTTCTCTGTCAAATAAAAATATAAATATATTTTTGTTAAGTGCTGACTGTCGTGGCTCCCCAGAGGAGAAGAGTGTGGCACAGATCTGAACCTTCTTTCCACGTGCCTGTGGTATGGAGTGACAATATTGCATCCTTTGGAAAGTACAAATTGGGAAAAACAAACAGGGAAGCTATCCCGACAGGAGGCTGCTCGCAGTGGCATTTGAATGGCTGAGTGGGGTCTGGCAGGCCAAGGACCAGAGGGACGCTTTAGGCTGGGAGGCACGGTTGCTCAGTGTCATGCTTGGGCTGAGGAGCTGGTACCATGTGGTGTCAGTATTAAGAGGTTATGGCATCTCGCCGGGCGTGGTGGCACATGCCTTTAATCCCAGCACTCGGGAGGCAGAGGTAGGAGGATCGCCGAGAGTTCGAGGCCACCCTGAGACTACATAGTGAATTCCAGGTCAGCCTGGGCCAGAGTGAAACCCTACCTCAAGAAAAAAAAAAGAGGTTATGGCATCTAAAAACAACAATGTTTTTTAACTCCTGCTGGGCGTGGTGGTGCACACCTCTAATCCCAGCACTCAGGAGGCAGAGGTAGGAGGATCGCCATGAGTTCAAGGCCACCCTGAGACTACAGAGTGAATTCCAGATCAGCCTGAGAGTTTGGGCAGAAGTATACTGTAGAGATGAATAATGTGTACAGAAGCCACAGATTATTATTAGAAAAATCGGTGCCAGGAATGGGATACCATCGAGTGAGTTGTTGGCCAGGATGCCCCAACACATTAAAGGCTATTGCCAAGACTTTTTTTTTTAAGATATTTTTATTTTATTTATTTATTTATTTATTTAATTTAATTTATTTATTTAACAGAGAAAGAGGGAGAGAGTAAGAGAGTGAGAATGGGCACACCAAGGCCTCCAGCCACTGCAAATGAACTCCAGACGCATGTGCCCCCTTTGTGCATCTGGCTAACGTGGGTCCTGGGGATTTGAACCTGGGTCCTTTGGCTTTGCAGGCAAGCACCTTAACTGCTAAGCCATCCCTGCAGCCCTGCCAAGGCTTTTAAGTGCCCACCCGAGCTAGACGGTGAGATCCTATTGCTGAAGACTCCCCGCATGCTTGGGCTGCAGGTCACTAAGAAATCAAGCTGGAGCTGAGCTAGAAACCTCCTCCCTGTTGACCAGCTGTCAGGATGCTGGAAAGACCTATGCAGCCTGTTGGGAGAGAAAAGTCATCAGTGGCCTTAACCAGTAGTGGATCCTGTAAGCTTTAAAGTTGGCGGGCCCTGTCAAACATACCAATGTGTGCAATGGTGGCATGTCTGTTATGGAGGAAACCAAGTGCTCTCTGATTGGATTTAAGGCTTGCTCTGGGGGGGGGAAATTCCTACTTGGTACTGGAAACCTAATCAAAAGTCTATGGCTGGGCTGGAGATGGCTTAGCGGTTAAAGCACCTGCCTGTGAAGCCTAAGAATGCCGGTTCAATTATCCAGGCCCCACATTTAGCCAGACCCATTTAAGCCAGATGCACAAGATGGCACACATGTCTGGAGTTCATGTATAGTAGCTGAAGGCCCTGGCACGACTATTCTTTCTCTCTCTATCTGCCTCTTTCTCTCTCTCTCAAATAAATAAAATAAAATAAAATATTTTACAAAAAAAAAAAAAAAAAAAATGTTCTGGGGCTGGAGAGATGACTTAGCAGTTAAGGCACTTGCCTGCAAAGCCTAAAAACCCAGGTTCAATCCCGCAGTACCCACACAATGCCAGATGCACAAAGCGGCACTTGCATCTGGAGTTCATTTTCAGTGGCTAGAGGCCCTGGTATGCCCATCGATCTATTTATCTCCTTGCAAATAAATAATTTTTTTTAAAAAAGAATCTTCTAACCAGAAACCAGGAGTCGTTAGAAAATGGAATGGAAGCCAGGCGTGGTGGCGCACACCTTTAATCCCAGCACTCAGGAGGCAGAGGTAGGAGGATCACCACGAGTTCCAGGCCACCCTAAGAACACAGATTGAATTCCAGGTCAGCCTGGGCTAGAGTGAGACCCATCCTCGAAAAAAAAAAAAAAAAAAAAAAAAAAAAAAAAAGAATGGGTTGCTTTAAGGAAGCTCTGAAGCTAAAAGTTTTCAAATTAGAACTGAGGGGGGGTTGCTTGTTTGTTTGTTTGAGACTGTTCTATTCAGCCGCATGAAGTGACCTTTCACTTGTATCTGTTTGCCCTGTAGGGTTCCTGCCTAGAGCTCTTCCCTCAGAATGCAACATGTGTTCCTATTGGTCAATGAGTGTTGCTAGTATTTATTTGCAAGAAGAGGAAGGGAGGGAGAGAGGGGGAGAGAATGGGCATGCCAGGGCCTCTTACTAACTCCTGACACATGCACCACTTTGTGCCTATGGCTTTAGGTGGGAATTGAACCCAGTCCATCAGGCTGTGTAAGCAATCACCTTTAACCACGGAGCCATGTATCTAATAGTAACTTCTGAAGGTCAAAAACTTTGGCTAAGCAAATCAACATTCTCTCTCCCTCCCCACCACTTTGTCTCTCTCTCTCTCTCTCTCTCTCTCCCTTCCTCCCTCTGTCTCTGGTTGCAAATAAATAAAAATATATTTTAAAATATAATTTATTTATGCGGTGAGGGGCACACCAGGATCCTTGCAGGCAAGGCCTTAACCGCAGGCCCTTAAGCAAGTAGGGTCTCACTCTAACTCAGGCTGACCTGCCATCTCTCCAGGCCCTTAACCTCCTTCTAAAAAATGCTTTTTTTAAAGGCGTTTATTTGAGAGAATTTTTATATTTTTACTTATTTATTTATTTGAGAAATAGAGATCAGAGTAGAGAGAAAGAGAGGGAGAATGAGTGTCCCAGGGCCTCCAGCCACTGCAAACAAATTCCAGATGCATGTGTTCCCTTGTGCATCTGGCTTACATGGGTCGTGGGGAATCGAACCAGGGTCCTTTGGCTTTGCAGGCAAACGCCTTAACCGTTAAGCCATCTCTCCAGCCCACTTTTTTTTTTTTTTTTTTTTTTTTTTTAAGAAAAATAATCAAACTTAAAAATACTTGTTTCCAGGACTGGGCTGGATTTCTAAATATAGGATCCAGGCCTGGGAGGGTGCATGCATGCAGCGGCCGGGTCCTCTGCTCAGCATCCTGGACGCTGGATGCCTGAAAAGAATTAGAAAGGTGACGTGCAGGGGCTCGAACGCAGGATGTTGCGCAGCTAGCTCAGCGCACGGGTATTACAGCTCCTCCGCCGGCTGCGGGATCCGAGCTGAACTGAAGTGACTCCTTCCTAAGCCAGGAAAGAAAAAGAAAAAAAAAAAAAAAAACTGTGCTCCAGGTGAGGCTCGAACTCACAACCTCGGCATCGCTCTGCATGTACTGCCGTATAAGTACCGCGCGCTAACCGATTGCGCCACTGGAGCTCCGTGGAGGCGGCCTCGCGAAGGCTCTATCAGGGTTCACGCGCCCGAGGCGGCCGATGCGGAGCCCCGGCGCGCCCGCCGCCGCCGCCGCTGGCACAGCAGCGAGCTCGGCTCGGCTGACTCGGGAACGGCCGGACCGGGGAGATCGTGCAAGCGTTCCGGGGCGCGCAGGCACGGGGAGAGGCACGGCTGGAGCTCGCGGGAGCGGAGAGGGGGAAGCGGGCCGAGAGGGAGAACACGCGCGGCGCCGCGACCGGCCCCATCCCGGCCCCAGGACCCCCCTCACTGCACACCCCCGGGAGGCCTCGGCGGGAGCAGCGCGCACGGGCGGGGCGGGGCGGTGACCTTCCGGGCCTGGCCGAGCCTGGCTTCCTGCAGCTGCTGGTTCCACCCCAGGGAGTTTGCACTGGAGGGGAGTTTGCACTGAGCAGGTTGCACTGGGGGGGAGTTTGCACTGAGCAGGTTGCACTGGGGAGTTTGCATTGGAGGGGAGTGAAGTCACACCACCCTCACCCCCTTGAGGTTGCAGCCTAGCTCCTGCGTTATTTCTATTGGACCAGGAAATGGTTCGTCTTAAAACTGAATCTCATTGTTATTTAAAAAAAAAAAAAAAAAAAAAAACCACTATAAAAGATGATCAGCCGGGCGTGGTGGCGCACGCCTTTAATCCCAGCATTTGGGAGGCAGAAGTAGGAGGATCGCTGTGAGTTCGAGGTTACCCTGAGACTACATAGTTAATTCCAGGTTGAAGGCCCTGGAGCCTCCATTCTCTCTGTCTCCATTCTCTATCTGTCCTCTCTGCTTGCAAATAAATAAATAAAAGTACTTTTTAAAATTGTCTTTAGGATGTTAACGTGTTTTGCCTGTACTTCAAATGTTAAGTAATATGTGTATGTTTCCTATCTTTCAGATGTAGCTTACCATGCCACCAGACAAGTTAAATGTTACAAAGTAATGTTAAGAGCTTTTGTTTGGGGCTGGAGAGATGGCTTAGTGGTTAAGGCTCTTGCCTTCAAAGCCAAAGGACCCAGCTTCAATTCCCCAGGACTCCCGTTATTCAGATGCACAAGGGGGCACACACATTTGGAGTTCATTTGCAGTGGCTGGGGGCACACACATTTGGAGTTCATTTGCAGTGGCTGGAGCCCTGGTGCACCCGTTTTCTCTCTCCCTCTTTCTCTGTCAAATAAATAAATACAATTTTTTTTTTAAAAAATAGTTTTTTGTTTGTTTTGTTTTTGAGGTTTTCTTTGTTTGGTTTTTTATTTATTTAATTTTTTTGGAGGCTTTTGTTTGTTTGTTTCTCAAGGTAGGGTCTCACTCTAGCTCAGGCTAACCTGGAATTCACTTCTGTATTCTCAGGATGGCTTTGAACTCATGGCGATCCTCCTACCTCTGCCTCCTGAGTTCTGGGATTAAAGGCATGTGCCACTACACCCAAATAAACAAGGAGGGAGCAGCGGCTACTTGCTGAATTTTGAGCAGAGAAGTCAGCTGCTGTGGGTCCAACTTGCCTTTGCACCCCTAGCCCCTAGCATGGAAGGGCTCCTTTATTGACTCAGCACATAGTGACTGACTCCCGCTGTGTGCGCTGCGTGCACTGTGTGCGCCGCGTGCAGGGGAAGGAAGTACCTCCTGGAGGGAGTGTGAGACAGCTAAGCCCTGAGGAAACTGAGGTTGTCAGGAAGGTAACTAAACTGGGTAACACTGTAGCAAGGTAGGCGAGGGGATGTCGGGAAAACCTCCTAAGACTGCCTCCAAGATTGTGGGGCGCGAGGGGGGGCTAGGAGCACTACCATCCATGAACACAGATGGTCTTTGTAGAAAGACTTCAGCTAAGTCTTATTCCCTCTGGGCCTCATTTTCCTCATCTCTAAATATCTACCCTAAATCGAAATATCTTTCTCTGTGTAACTCCTTCTTTTAAAATATATATATTCATTTACTTTATTGATTTGAGAGAGAGAGAATGGGCACACCAGGGCCTCCAGCCTCTGCAAACGAACTCCAGACACATACGCCACCCTGTGCATGTGACTTATGTGGGTCCTGGAAAACTAAACGTGGGTCCTTTGGCTTTGCAGCCAAATCCTTAATCGCTAAGCCATCTCTCCAGCCATCCCCATGTAACTCTTTTTATTTATTTATTTATTTGTAATTATTTTTTCGAGGTAGGGTCTCACTCTAGCCCATGCTGACCTGGAATTCACTATGTAGTCTCAGGGTGGCCTCGAATTTACAGTGGTCCTCCTACTTCTGCCTCCCAAGTGCTGGGATTAAAGGTGTGCACCACCATGCCCAGCTTTTTTTTTGTAATTCTTTTTAATGAGAGAGAGAATTGGCGCACCAGGGCCTCCAGCCACTGCACTCAAACTCCAGACACGTGTGCCACCTTGTACACATGTACAACCTTTCACACTTGTATCACCTTGTGCATCTGGCTTACATGGGACCTGGAGGGTCAAACATGGGTCCTTAGGCTTTGCAGGCAAGCACCTTAACTGCTAAGCCATCTCTCCAGGCCCCTGTGTAACTTTTTTTTTGGGGGGGGGTTCGAGGTAGGGTCTCACTCTGGCTCAGGAATTCACTATGTAGTCTCAGGGTGGCCTCGAACTCTTGGCGATCCTCCTACCTCTGCCTCCCGAGTGCTGCCCCATGTAACTCTTAACCAAAAGATTGAAATTATTTTGTTTTTAAAATATTTTGATTAGCTGGGTGTGGTGGTGCACACCTTTAATCCCAGCACTTGGGAGGCAGAAGAAGGAGGATTCCTGTGAGTTCAAGGCCACCTTGAGACTATATAGTGAATTCCAGGTCAGCCTGACCTAAAGTGAGATCTACCTCAAAAAAAAAAAAATTAATTAACTAAAATATTTTTATTATATTTATCGGAGAGCGTATGGACACACCAGAGCCTCTTAATGTTGCAAGTGAACTCCAGATGCCACTTTGTACATCTGGCTTTATGTAGGTATAGGGGAATCAAACCCAGGCCACAGGCTTTGCAAGCAAATGTCCTTACAAACTGAGCCATTTCCCCAGCCCTGTTATTTTTTTTTAATATTTATTTTATTTGCAAACAGAGAGACATAGAAGAGAGACAGAGAGAATGGACGCACCAGGGCCTCCAGCTTTGCAAACGGACTACAGATGCATGTACCATTTTGTGCATCTGGCTTACATGGGTCCTGGGGAATTGAACCTGGGTTCTTTGGCTTTGTAGACAAGCACCTTCACCTCTAAGCCATCTCCCCAGCGCTCGTGTTTTATTTTTAGAGACAGGGTCTCACTATGTAGCCCAGGCTGGTCTTGATCTACAGATCCTTCTGCCTCAGTCTTCCAATTATCTGGATGGCAGGTCTTGCACCACCAATGCCTACTACCTTGAAGTTATTTTAATCATCATGTAAGATATGTAATAAAGAAGGGCATGTATCATTTAAAATAGTAATGCCCATAATACAACAAAAGAAGTCTCAATCTTTTCCCATTTACTGAGTAATGCAAAATTCAAATTTACCTTAATTATGTAAGGGGAAAGCATGGGTCGTTAACAAATAACTTTTTAAATAACACATCTTCACTAGGAACAAATGCACTGTATATTTAAATGTATGAATTTAGTGACTCACTGTAGCATCAGAAATAGACCAGAACTGTTTTCCTAAATGAATGTTTAGAATTTATGCCTTTTACACTTATAAAAAAAACTGTTTTATTTTTATGACTTAAATGATTTTGTGTCTGAATGATGCCATGCTGAGAAAACCCTGATAATGAAAGGCCAAATGGCCTACACTGAGCACTGTATTTCCTCTTTATGGTTTTGGTTTCTGACACACAAGAAACACTGTGATGAGCCACACAAGCATTCTGATTAGCTCAATGTAATTTGTGGGTCTAG
This sequence comes from Orientallactaga sibirica, assembly GCA_036365145.1. Taxonomy (NCBI): domain Eukaryota; kingdom Metazoa; phylum Chordata; class Mammalia; order Rodentia; family Dipodidae; genus Orientallactaga; species Orientallactaga sibirica. The sequence continues at coordinate 841,608 of JAEOAD010001893.1, read as the reverse complement.
TAATGATCATTTTGATTCAAATTCATGGAATTCTTGTTTTATTAGTTTACTTTTTTATAGTTTTTTTTCAATGATGATAGTTTGTTTGATGATAGTTTGATAGATGATAGTTATCTGTTAGTAGCACACAGACCAAACTATTAATAAAATCGGAACTGGGCTGGAGAAATGGCTTAGTGGTTAAGGCATTTGCCTGCGAAGCCAAAGGATCCAGGTTCTATTCTCCAGGACCCACGTAAGCCAGATGCACGAGGGGCACATGCATCTGGAATTCGTTTGCAGCGGCTAAAGGCCCTGGCGTGCCCATTCTCTCTCTCTCTTTCTCTCTGCCTCTCTTCTATCTCTCTCTCTCTGCTTACAAACAAATAAATAAATAAAATAAAAATAAAGGAGCAAAAAACCAAAAAAAACACATTAAAAAATATTTTAAACCGGGCGTGGTGGCGCATGCCTTTAATCCCAGCACTTGGGAGGCAGAGGTAGGAGGATCGCCATGAGTTCGAGGCTAGAGTGAGACCCTACCTCGGAAAAAAATAAAAAAATAAAAAAAATTTAAAAATAAAATAAAATCAGAACTATGTCTACATAGAAGTAGGCAATGGGGCTGAGGAAATGGCTTAGTGGTTAAGGCATTTGCCTTTGAAGCCTAAGGACCCTGGTTCAATTCCCCAGGACCCACGTAAGCTCAATGCACAAGGGAGCACATGCATCTGGAGTTCGTTTGCAGCGGCTAGAGGCCCTGGCGTGTCCATTCTGTCTTTCTCTCTATGTGCCGCTTTCTTCCTCACCCACCCAGCCTCTTCTTTAAGAAAAGAAAAGAAGTAGGCAATGATACAGGCCATTCTATAGGAAACTGTATGCATTTAGTCATGTTGTTGTTTCAGCTATTTGAGCTTTTTAAAAAATATTTGTGGGTGTTTTTCTTTATTTTTATTTATTAATTTACTAGGGACAGACAGAAGAGAGAAAGAGGAAGATAGAGAAAATGGGCACACCAGGTGGCCTCAAACTCATGGGGATCCTCCTACCTCTCCCTCCTGAGTGCTGGGATTAAAAGTGCACCACCAAACCAGTTTATTTTACATATTATTAAGGAAAATGCTACTATTTACAATACATTACTTTCATGACACTTGGAAAATTTTAATTTATATTTATTTATCTGTGTGTGTGTGTGTGTGTGTGTGTGTGTGTGTGCCACTGCAAATGAATGCCCATCCAGAGTTACATGAGTGGGTAATTGAACCCAGGCTGGGAGGCTTTGCAAGCAAGCACCTTTGACTACTGAGCTACCATCCCAGCCCCTGGAATTTTTATGTATTTAAAAAAAAAAAAAAAGCACTTTATTTTGGTTTTTTGAGGTAGGGTCTCACTCTAGCCCAAGCAGACTGGAATTCACTATGTAGTTTCAGGGTGGTCTCAAATTCATGGTTCAAATTCATCCTTCTACCTCTGCCTCCTGCTAGGATTAAAGGCATGTGCTACCACACCCAGAAAAAAAAAAAAGCACATTTAAAAATTATTATATTTATTTATTTATTTATTTATTTATTTATTTATTTATTTACTTGAGAGAACCCTGAGGTTTGTGGGTCAGCTAGACAGACCTTCCCTGGCTCAGAACAAGGTAGAAGGGGCTAGGGAGATGGCTCAGATGCTAAAGGCACTTGCTTGCAAAGCCTGCTGGCTGGAGTTCAATTCCCTGGCACCCACATAAAGCCAGATGCAATGCGCTGGCAATGGGAGGCAGAGCCAGGAGACTCTGAAGCTCAAGGACACACTTGTCTGAGGGTCCTTTGTTGTCTGGTAATTTGTTTGCAGCAGCAACAGACCCTTCTAAAGAAGGTGGAGCAGCCGGGTGTGGTGGTGCACGCCTTTAATCCCAGCACTCGGGAGGATTCCTGTGAGTTCAAGGCCAACCTATGCACATGCAAAGAAAAACCTGAAATACAATTTTATTTCATGTATCTCTTCTTAATTTTTTTTTGGGGGGAGAGAGGTAGAGAGTGGGCACTCCAGGGCCTCTAGCCACTGCAAACAAACTCTAGACACATGAACTGCCTTGTGCACCTGGCTCACGTGGGGACTAGGGAATCGAACCTGGGTCCTTAGGCTTCACAGGCAAGTGCCTTAACCACTGAGCCATTTCTCCAGCCCTCATGGATCTATTTGGATGGATACTGCTTTCTGTTTTTTTCTGCTTATGAAGCAGCAACACAGCTTGGGGAGGGCACATCTCCCTGAACCCCTAGCCCTGTACTTCTCCATGACCTTGGGAGCCCATTGTTGCCTTCACAAAGATTTTTTTCCTCTCCTTTGGAAGTGACAAATTTTGTAGCTACTATCAGTGGGAAGGAGGGTTTGATAGAAGCTAATACACCCACAGCTAGAGTGACGTCAACATTCTCCAAAAGGGAACTGTTCTAAGAGTGAAAGGGGACTTCTTAAATGCTGGACCATTATGCATTGTGACTGTCCCAGACAATCCGAAACATAAGGTCACCCCAATCATAGCTCCCTTCGGTGCTACAATTAATACATAAAACATAATTCAGGAAAAGTATTTCTTTCTTTCTTTTCTTTTTTTTTTTTTTTTTGGTTTTGCAAGGTAGGGTCTCACTCTGGTCCAGGCTGACCTGGAATTAACTATGTAGTCTCAGGGTGGCCTCGAACTCTCGGCAATCCTCCTACCTCTGCCTCCCGAGTGCTGGGATTAAAGGCATGCGCCACCATGCCCGGCTAGGAAAAGTATTTTTAAGGATGGGTCTCACTCTAGTCCAAGCTGACCAAGAACTCACTCTGTAGCTCCAGGTTGACTTTGAACTCACAGCAATCCTCCTACCTCAGCCTCCCAAGTGCTGAGATTAAAGGCGGGCACCACCATGCCTGGTCTCCCGTGAAATGTTTTAATGTGTAAGAACACAGAACACAAACGGAGTGTGTAGCAGTCGCATCGGAGCTCTTCTCTGTTGTCCTGGAGGTGGACTTGGAAAACACTGGTCCTCTGTCAGCTAACACTGTCAGGCGTCGTCAGCAAAAGTGACAGGACACACAAGGGCTTTTGTCCCACTGCCCAGTGCTTTTCTTCTGGCTTCTATAGCACAGCTTCCCACTGGGATCAGGCCAGCAGATAGTTGCCCACATGCCTGCCTTGGCCTAGAACCCCGTCAGCCAAAACCTCTGACCCCCAGGGCTGCCCCATCCCTTTGTCGGTAAGCTCTGGAACCCAGAAGAAACAAGGAGGGAGCTTTTACTCCCACCAGTAATGCTGAGGGTTTCTGTTGCTTTTGTTCTTGACGACAAACAGTTTAATTCTAACCCTCCCAGAACTGAGTGTGCAACTGTTTCTCACTGTAGATTTAATGATGTTGGGCATCTGCTAGCCCTAGCTCAGTGGTGCCCAAGCATTTGTGTTTAAGAAGGAACTGCATATTCTGTTTATATGGAATGGAAAGAGGTGGGTTTTTTTAATTTAATTTATTTTATTTTTACTTATTTATTGAGACAAACAGGCAGATATATATAGAGAGAGAATGGACACTTCAGGGCCTCCAGCCACTGCAAACAAACTCCACCATGTGCCACCATGTGCATCTGGCTTACGTGGGTTCTGGAGAGTCAGACTTAGGTCCTTATGCTTCATAGACAAGTGTCTTAACCACTATGCTATCCCTTCAGCCCTGAAAGAGGTTTTTAAAAAAATATTTTAGTTATTTATTTGGAAGGAGAATAAAGAGAGAGAGAATGAGAGTTGGCATGTCAGGGCCTCTAGGCACTGCAAATGAACTCTAGATACATGTGCCACTTTGTGCATCTGGATTTATGTGGGTATTGGAGAATTGAACCTGGGTAGGTAGGGCAGGGTGTGGTAGGTGCATGCCCTTTAATCCCAGCACTCGGGAGGCAGAGGTAGGAGGATCACTGTGAGTTTGAGGCCACCCTGAGACTACATAGTGAATTCCAGGTCAGCCTGGGCAAGAGTGAGACCCTACCTGGAAAAACAACAAAATGTGAGAGAAGAGTACCAAAGCCCAATGACCCATGTATATGAAAATGCCGTGATGAAATCCATTACTTTGATTGCTAACTTCCAACTTCCAAAATGAATTAAAAAAAAAAAAAACCAGGACAGAAAAGATTGAAAGGCACGTGTCATAGTGCTGTGCAGCAATTTCCTCCTAATTGAATCAAGACATCCTGGAAGGAGGCTCATTATGATCTTGAGACTCAGGAAGTTCTGAGGCTCAAAGCTCATTAAGACTCAGGAGATAAAAGAGACGCTCAGGAGCTCCCAAGTCTCAGAAAGTTCCTGAAACTTCCAGATTTGTCCGAGAAATGACCACGTATAAGACTCTCCTACCAGCCGAGGTGCCTGCTGATCACGTTGTAAGCCCCAGGAATACCGCTTGCCCGAGCTGTCACCTACGCAGAAGTGGGTTTTGAGGTGGTACAGCCGTCTTTTGACACACACTCGCTCCTGTAAATAAACTCCTCCCCCACACTCCGTGAAGTAACCCCAATCAACTCCTTGGGGTTCACCAAGGTGGACTTTGGTGTCATCACCTTGTTGGTCTGTTGTTGGTGCCCTACCTGCGAGTGAATAGATGTTCGTTCACATCTGTAACATACTGTATGGGAAGGAATCACTCAGGGACTTATAATTGTGGACACGAGATAAGCTAAACAGTAGATGTGACTGCAAAGCCAAGGGACTCAGGTTCAATTCCCCAGGACCCACATAAGCCAGATGCACAAGGGGATGCATGCATCTGGAGTTCTCCCATCCAAACACTAGTTCAGCCTGACCCTGCTTAGCTTCCGAGAGATCAGATGAGATCAGGCGCATTCAGGGTGATGTTCGTTTGCAGTGGCTGAAGACCCTGGTGCACCCATATACCCTCTTCCTCCCTCTCCCAAATAAACAAACAAACAAACAAACAAACTCCATCTATGTGCCATTCACGAGTGGTAGACCAACAACAAAATGACACCAAATGGTTTTGAGAAATCCTTCACCTGTCGTCTCATTCAGGCTCTGACATTTAATGATTCGCAGTAATAAAACCATTTCATTCACTCCTGCTGCGGTGGGTCAGCTGAGCAGATCTGCCACCTGAAGGGTTCATAGCCTTCCCTGGAAACTAGAGGGAATTAAAGAGTTAGCAACTCTCCCTAAAACCAGCAGGCAATAAAGAACTCAGAGAGACATGCAGCCTTGGCAGGCTACTCCCAATTGATAAACTTCCCTGAGCTCAGAAAACCTTGAGGGAACTGAAACTGTCTGGTGGGTGGGTTATCCTCCCTAGACAATTTGGCTAAAAAAGATTCTTCTGGAAGCTGGGCGTGGTGGCGCACATCTTTAATCCCAGCACTCGGAAGGCAGAAGTAGGAGGATTGCCAGGAGTTCGAGGCCACCCTGAGACTACCTAGTGAATTCCAGGTCAGCCTGGGCTAGAGAGACACTGCCTCAAAAAACCAAAAAATAAAACATAAAACTAAATTTAAAAACAAAAGCTTATTCTGAGCAAGGACACAAATAACTACAGTTGCTCATCTACTTCCCTAGGACCTGCAGCTGACACAGTCTGTTTTTCTTAGGATCCCACTTATAAACTTGACCCCCAGCCTGGCTCAGTGCTTCAGCCTTCATCCCGCCGGAAGGCAGCTGCCCCTCGCTGTTTTCTGTCAATAAACAGTCTGTCTGTAGAGATCAAGTCCGCTGTTCTCTTTTGCTTTTCTCTTACACTTTCTTTACATCGCCTCCCCTGGCGTTGCTGATGTCTGCTGTGCTCTGAGATGGCTTCGCACCTCTGATACATCAGCTGTGGTCCCAGGCCACTTCCTCCAGCCAGCCTCTCTTCCTCCAGGAGGCTAGCCCAGGCTTCGGCACTAGGTGGCAGCAGAGCGCCAGGTGAGGCTCTCTGCAGGGTCAAAACCTCAGCATCATTTCCTGGGGCCTTCAGGGTTCAAAACATATCTCAGTGACCTCGTGGCGCAACAGTAGCATTCTAACTCGAAAACACCGTCCCGTGAAGCCATCTCTCCAGTCCATAGAATGGTGTTCTAGCTACAGAGCCCAAACCAGAGATGGCATATCCAACGGTGTGTGTAGGGTGAATCTGGAGAATTCAGATCCCCCAAATTTTTCTTACGGCCTGAATCACGTGTTTTCAGTGCATCAATTACAATTCAAAGAGATGAAGGGCTGGAGAGATGGCTTAGCGATTAAGGCGTTTGCCTGCAAAGCCAAAGGATCCCAGTTCAATTCTCCAGGACCCATGTAAGCCAGATGCACAAGGGGACACATGCATTTGGAGTTCGTTTGCAGTGGCTGGAGGCCCTGTTGGGCCCATTCTCTCTCTCTCTCTCTCTGCTTCTTTCTCTCTCTCAAATAAAATAATAAATACAAAGAGATGGCTTAGCAGTTAAGGTGCTTGCCTGAGAAGCCCAAGGACCCAGGTTTGATTCCCCAGGACCCACGCAAGCCAGATGCACAAGGTGGCACATGTGTCTATAGTTTGTTTGCAGTGGCTTGAGGCCCTGGCATGCCCACCCTCTCTCTATCTGTCTCTCTCTCTCTCTTTCTCAAATAGATAGGGCTGGAGAGATGGCTTAGCCGTGAGTCTGGAGTTCATTTGCAGTTTGTAGTGGCTGAAGGCCCTGGCATACCCAATCTCTCTCTCTCTCTCTGTCTCTCTCTCTTTCTATCTATCTGCCTCTTTCTCTCAAATAAATTTTTGTCTTGCTTTGTTTTGATGTAGGGTTTCACTCTAGCTCAGGCTGACCTGGAATTCACTATGTAGTCTCAGGGTGGCCTCGAACTCATGGTGATCCTCCTACCTCTACCTCCCGAGTGCTTGGATTAAAGGCGTGCACCACCGGCCCTCAAATAAATTTTTAAAAATTTTAAAAATAGGACCTAGAGAGATGGGTTAGCGGTTAAGCACTTGCCTATTAAGCCTAAGGATCCCGGTTCAAGGCTCAACTCCCCAGGACCCACATAAGCCAGATACACAAGGTGGCACACGCATCTGGAGTTTGTTTGCAGTGGCTGGAGGCCCTGACATGCCCATTCTCTCTCTATCTATCTGCCTCTTTCTCTCTCTGTCTGTTGCTCTCAAATAAATAAATAAACAAAAATAAATAAGTAAATAACTGAAAAGACAAAGGAGGAGGCCAGGAGAAGGGCTGAGGAGAGGAACGTCTCAGCCAGATGGTCAGGGCTTCTGTGGCACATATATCTGGGTTTTTGCTTGCACCAGCGAACGTTGGCATGAGAAGCTGCCCACACCAGGCTGCGGGTCGGGGCACGGTGGGTGTGAAGGCCGCTGAGAGAAGAGGCAGGATTCCTTCTACTCTGTCGTCTGCATTCTAGTCAGAGGCCTGAGGCATTCTCCTTCTGCCCTGCCTCTCACTTCCATATACCACCCTCCAGTTTTCCCAAGACTCCCGCCCGAGTCCTGAAGGGAGAGAAGAAAAGTCCCCTCCCTCCTCAGCATCCCTACACACAGACCAGGGTGGTCTGCCCCAAGGCAGCCTTAAGCCAGCCTCTTATGGAGCTGAAATCTTTTTTTTTTTAAATAAAGATTTTTAAAATTAAATTTATTTATTTGAAAGACAGAGAGAGAGGAGAGAAGGCAGATAGAGAGAATGGGCACATCAGGGCCTCCAGCCACTATAAACGAACTCCAGATTCATGCACCCCCTTGTGCATCTGCCTTACGTGGGTCCTGGGGAATGGAACAAAGGTCCTTAGGCTTCGCAGGCAAATGCCTTAAGCACTAAGCCATTTCCCCAGCCCCGGCTGAAATCTTTAGCCTGGGTTTGTCTAACCACTCCAGCAAAGGGCTAAGATACCCAGGGCCATTTTCATCTCCAATGTTCCTCCTATTGTGTAACTTAAAACATGCAAAGGCAGCGTGTGATGAGGTGATGGTACCTCCTAGAATCCCAGCACTCCAGGCTGAAGCAGGAGGATGGAGAGTTTGTGGCCAGGTGGATTTCATGGATTACGGAGTGAGTTCCGGGGACAGCAGCCTGGGTTATAAAGTGAAACCTCTATAGTTTGTTTGCAGTGGCTTGAGGCCCTGGCATGCCCACCCTCTCTCTATCTGTCTCTCTCTCTCTCTCTTTCTCAAATAGATAGGGCTGGAGAGATGGCTTAGCCGTGAGTCTGGGTTCATTTGCAGTTTGTAGTGGCTGAAGGCCCTGGCATACCAATCTCTCTCTCTCTCTCTGTCTCTCTCTCTTTCTATCTATCTGCCTCTTTCTCTCAAATAAATTTTTGTCTTGCTTTGTTTTGATGTGGGGTTTCACTCTAGCTCAGGCTGACCTGGAATTCACTATGTAGTCTCAGGGTGGCCTCGAACTCATGGTGATCCTCCTACCTCTACCTCCAGTGCTTGGATTAAAGCGTGCACCAGCGGCCCTCAAATAAATTTTTAAAAATTTTAAAAATAGGACCTAGAGAGATGGCTTAGCGGTTAAGCACTTGCCTATTAAGCCTAAGGATCCCGGTTCAAGGCTCAACTCCCCAGGACCCACATAAGCCAGATACACAAGGTGGCACACGCATCTGGAGTTTGTTTGCAGTGGCTGGAGGCCCTGACGTGCCCATTCTCTCTCTATCTATCTGCCTCTTTCTCTCTCTGTCTGTTGCTCTCAAATAAATAAATAAACAAAAATAAATAAGTAAATAACTGAAAAGACAAAGGAGGAGGCCAGGAGAAGGGCTGAGGAGAGGAACGTCTCAGCCAGATGGTCAGGGCTTCTGTGGCACATATATCTGGGTTTTAGCTCACACCAGCGAACGTTGGCATGAGAAGCCGCCCACACCAGGCTGCGGGTCGGGGCACGGTGGGTGTGAGGGCCACTGAGAGAAGAGGCAGGATTCCTTCTACTCTGTCGTCTGCATTCTAGTCAGAGGCCTGAGGCATTCTCCTTCTGCCCTGCCTCTCACTTCCATATACCACCCTCCAGTTTTCCCAAGACTCCCGCCCGAGTCCTGAAGGGAGAGAAGAAAAGTCCCCTCCCTCCTCAGCATCCCTACACACAGACCAGGGTGGTCTGCCCCAAGGCAGCCTTAAGCCAGCCTCTTATGGAGCTGAAATCTTTTTTTTTTTAAATAAAGATTTTTAAAATTAAATTTATTTATTTGAAAGACAGAGAGAGAGAAGAGAAGGCAGATAGAGAGAATGGGCACATCAGGGCCTCCAGCCACTATAAACGAACTCCAGATGCATGCACCCCCTTGTGCATCTGGCTTACGTGGGTCCTGGGGAATGGAACAAAGGTCCTTAGGCTTCGCAGGCAAATGCCTTAAGCGCTAAGCCATTTCCCCAGCCCCGGCTGAAATCTTTAGCCTGGGTTTGTCTAACCACTCCAGCAAAGGGCTAAGATACCCAGGGCCATTTTCATCTCCAATGTTCCTCCTATTGTGTAACTTAAGACATGCAAAGGCAGCGTGTGATGAGGTGATGGTACCTCCTAGAATCCCAGCACTCCAGGCTGAAGCAGGAGGATGGAGAGTTTGTGGCCAGGTGGATTTCATGGATTACGGAGTGAGTTCCGGGGACAGCAGCCTGGGTTATAAAGTGAAACCCTGTCTCCAAAAAAAAAAAAAGAAAAAAAGAAAGAAAGAGGGGCTGGAGAGATGGCTTAGCAGTTAAGGCACTTGCCTGCAAAGCCAAAGACCCTCGATTTGATTCTCCAGGACCCACGTAAGCCAGATGCACAAGGTAGTACAAGCATCCGGAGTTCGCTTACAGTGGCTAGAGGCCCTGGCACACCCATTCTCTCTCTCCCTCTCTGCCTCCTTCTCTCTCTCTCTCTCAAATAAAAATAAAATATTTAAAAATTAAAAAAAAATAAGGTTGGAGAGATTGCTTAGAGGTTAAAGTGCTTACCTGCCAAACCTAAGGATCCAGGTTCAATTCTCCAGGTCCCACGTAAGCCAGATGTACAAGGTGGCCCACATATCTGGAGTTTGTTTACAGTGGCTAGAGGCCCTGGCGCACCCATTCTTTCCTTCTCTCTCTCTGTCTCAAATAAATAAATAAATAAATAAATAAATAAATAAAATCTTTAAAAATGTAATATTAAAAATTTAAAAATAACAAAATAATAAAAAAAGAAAAGAAAAAAGCTGGGTGGTCATGGTGGCACATGCCTTTAATCCCAGCACTCAGGAGGATCCCATGAGTTCAAGGCCACCCTGAGACTACATAGCAAATTCTAGGTCAGCCTGGGCTACAGCAAGACCCTACCTTGAAAAACCAAAAAAAGTAAAAATAAAAATAAAAGACATGCAAAGGGCTGGGCTGTAATGTAGTTCAGTGGTAAAGAGCACTTGGGTTTATCATATAGGAGGCCTTGCATTTCAGTTCCAGAACAAGGGGGTAAAAAATAAAACCGAAAGGAGGAACTTAAAACAGTGCTAGCCAGGCATGGTAGCAACACATCTTTAATCCCCGGCACTGAGAAGCCAGAGAAGTAGGAGGATCGCTGTGAGTTCCAGGCCACCCTGAGACTACATAGTGAATTCCAGGTTAGCCTGGGGCTAGAGTGAGACCCTATCTCAAAAAACCAAAAAAAAAAAAAAAAAAACCAGAAAAACCAGTACTACAGTGCCAGACACCTGGTCTATGGTCTGCTTGGATCTTGCCTCTCATGCAGGCTGGCCAGGTAGCAGGCTCGTAGGACACTGGCCAGGTCCAGAGATGGATGTGTCTGGGAGTGGGGGAGGGCGGTCTGCCGGGATGTGAGCCTGGGGCCAATGAGCAGGGCTCAGACCCAAGCAGGGTCTGATGGGTTCCTCTGCTCTTTGACCTTCGGATGCTGATCCAGGAGGCTGGTCACAGGAGGCTGGTCACAACAAAACCCCTCTCCGATGGATGGCCCTGCTGCCCGGTGACAAGCTGTGGGCATCAGAGTCCTGACGGTTCGCCATGGAGCGCCCAGTGAGCGTGAAGGCTTGGGTGGAAGAGAACCGAGCCTCCTTCCAGCCCCCGGTCTGCAACAAGCTCATGTGAGTCCTGGCGCACGCCCCCCATGTCACCCCCCTCTGTCATCACCCCTTTTCCCACCTACTTCCTTAAATTCTTCCACCTCAAAGCCGGGAGAAGGGGACTGTCATCCGGACTGTTCTTTTTCACCGCCCTTGGTCCCTTCCTCTTTCTGGTGACAGCAGTGGGGGACTATGGTGTTGCTTTCTGAGGACGGCTGGGATGCTTGGGGAACATGGTTTTCAGCGTCCCAGATTCACAGTAGAACTCAGATCTGGAGACAGCTGAACCACATACACACCCCCAACCATCAAACCAGAGGATCTGCTTCTTTGGGGGATTTTGTTTTGTTTTTTTTTTTTTGGTGGGTGAAGAGAGGTGATGAGGTCTCATGTAGTCTATGCTGTCCTTGAACTCTGCCCTCTGCTGTAGCTGAGGCTGGTTTTGTGCTTCTACCTCCCAAGTGCTAGGATTATAGACACACACCACCATTCCAGGTGGATGCCCGCTGGCGATGAAGCTCAGCTTAGTGCATGATAGTCAAGCACTCTACCAACTGAGCTCCATCCGCAGCCCACGGACACGCACACGCACGCACACACACACACACACACACCCTCCTAGGCCCACCTGCTCTTCCAGTCTGCCCTGTCCACTGCTTTCAGCCCAAGACCTCTTACGTCATCTCCTATGATCACCTCCCTCCCTCTCCCGCAGTTCCAAAACTGGGTTTTTGTTGCTGTTGTTGTTGTTGTTGTTTTTGTTTTTTTGTTTGTTTTTTTGAGGTAGGGTCACACTCTAGGTCAGGCTGATCTGGAACTCACTATGTAGTCTCAGGCTGGCCCGAATTTATGGCGATCCTCCTACCTCTGCCTCCAGAGTGCTGGGATGAAAGGCGTGCGCCACCACGCCCGGCTGTTAACTGGGCTTTTTTTTTTTTTTGCCCACCCCATGCCTACTTCCATACACACTTAGGCCCATAATCAGCACATTTGTGTACATTTGTGTGTCTTCAAATCATCTCCAATGGTTGGTGCTTCAACTCAGACCGGCTTCAGCCACTGACCCTAGGATAGACAGACTATGCCAAGGTATTCGTCACCTGCTCGGTGAATCTTTACAGCAGCCCATGAGGTGAGATTTAATAAGTAACTTTTTCAATGTCACAAAGCCAGTGAGGGACAATGTCCACATGCAAGCTTAAGAACAGTTTACCACAAAGTCCATGCACACTCTTGGTCTCTGTGCAAATGGACAACATCCCTCCTCCCCCACTTTCTCTCTCTCTCTCTCTCTTTGGTTTTGTGAGATAGGGTCTCCCTCTAGTCCAGGCTGACCTATAATTCACTATATAGCGTCAGGGTGGCCTCGAACTCACGGTGAGCCTCCTACCTCTGCCTCCCGAGTGCTGGGATTAGAGGCGTGCATCACCACACCCAACTCCTATTGTCTCTTTGCCTCACTGCGCTGCTGTACATAGTATCTCATTCTCACACCTCCCCTCTGTAGCCTACTTAGAAAAAGCCAAACCTAACTAACTAACTAAATAAAAATAAAAGCTGCACCGGCGTGATCGTGAACACCTGTAATACCAGTGCGCTGGAGACTGATCCAGGAGGGTCACAAATCTGAGGCCATCCTGGGCTACATAGTGAGACTTTGTCTCCCCCCCCCCAAAAAAAACACCCAGAAATAAACAAAAAGGCTGGGGATGTAGCTTAAGGGCAAAGTACATGCTTAGCTTGTGCAAAGCCTTAGGTTTGATGCTAAACACTGAAAAATAAAAGAGCTGAGCCAGGCATGGTGATGCATGCCTTTAACCCCAGCATTCAGGAAACAGAGGTAGGAGTTCAAGGCCACCCTGAGTCTCCATAGTGAATTCCAGGTCAGCCTGGGCTAGAGCAAGACCCTACTTCAAAAAACATAATAATAATAATAATAATAATGATAAAGCTGGGAATGGTGGTGCATGCCTTTAATCTCAGCCCTTGAGAGGCAGAGGTAGGAGGATCACCATGAGTTCGAGGCCATCCTGAGACTACATAGTGAATTCCAGGTTAGCCTGGGCTACAGTGAGACCCTACCTCAAAAAACCAATAAATAAATAAATAAATAAATAAATAAATAAATGAAAGAGCTGAGGCTCCCTGCACTTGTCTGTGAAGCCTAAGGATTTTCGGTTCGAGGCTTGATTCCCCAAGACCCACGTAAGCCAGATGCACAAGGGGGCGCATGCATCTGGAGTTCATTTGCAGTGGCTGGAAGCCCTGGTGTGCCCATTCTCTCCCTCTCTATCCGCCTCTTTCTCTCTGTCTGTTGCTCTCAAATAAATAAATGATAATTTTAAAAAATTGCCCTGCCACCAGGCGCTTCTTTTCCCAAACGTCATTTCTTTCCAAACTTTGGGGTATACTTGTGTATGCTTCTAGTATTGGGCCCTGCCTTCCCCGTCCCACATGCCCCCAACCCCAGGGTGGAAAACAGCCCACGGAGAAGACCCGCTGCAACGACTTCCAATCTGGGTGGGAGAAATTCAGAGCCCCCAGCGCACCTGCTGCCATCACACTTCATCGACACAGGCCACCCCTTTGTGGCAGAGGTCTTTGTGTGTACTAATGTCCCTACGGTGCTTTCTGTAGTGTCGTAATTATCATGTTCACCTCACAAATGTCCCTCCCCGAGGCCTCGCACCAACACATCCCCAGGGAATCCCTCAAGCCTGTCCTTTGTTGCTCAGCCTAAGACCCTGGGCCCCCAAACCCCGAATCAATTCTCTGCTACTCTCCCAAGAGCAGTCTCTGGCACGGTGGGTGGACAGTTGCTGTCAGCAGTTACAACGGTATTTGTCCTGTGCAGGGTGACACCATGCCAACAGCAGGCAGGCAGAGGAGTTCGGGGGGCACCCTGCCAAGTTCTAAACAGCTGCCTCTGTACACTAGGGACGGGACACTGGCCTGGCAGTCAGGGATCTTGTGCCCTGGCTCAGGTTCCACCATGTCCTGGCTATGTGGCCCTCTGTGAACTTGCCGAGTCAGATGAGAGAGAGAGAGAGAGAGAGAGAGATCTCAGACCCTCTGGGTGCTGCTAGTCACACCCACCCGCACCATCTTTACCTACCCTTGTACCTGATGCTAGAAGCTGATAGACAACACCTGCTGTGATCCTGTAGCAGCAGATTCTACTCAGAGCTGACAGGCATGCAAGCCAGAATCCTTCCCTGCTGCTGCTGCCAACGTGGCAGAAAGCACGTCCTGCCTCCTGCTGCTCTGGATGTGAGGTAGCTTATTTAGAGTTAAATATTACCGGGGCTGGAGAGATGGCTTAGCGGTTAAGGCACATGCCTGCGAAGCCTAAGGACCCCGGTTCATTTCTCCACGTCCCACCTAAGCCGGATGCACATTGTGGTGCATGCGTCTGGAGTTGGTTTACGGAGGCTAGAGGCCCTGGCGTACCCATTCTCACTCTCTCTCCTCTCTAATAAACAAATAAATAAATAATTATAGAGTTACATATTACCTAGCCCTAGTCCCACTCCAGCATCCTCCTCACACAGGCTGAGTTACGAACCACGCTAGCTGCTGGCCTTCGTGCAGGACCTTCCCCTCCCCTAGAAAACCTTTGTGGGTGGGGGCAAGGAAACTCTACTTTTCCTCAGTGGGAATCTCTCTTCAGAACCCTGCCATAAAGTGCTACATGTCTGGCTGCAGCATTAATAGCCCTCACTGACAAACCTTATGACCTGGGCTGGAGAGATGGCTTAGCGGTTAAGGCGTTTGCCTGCAAAGCCAAAGGATCCCGGTTCAATTCTCCAGGACCCACATGGCCAGATGCACAAGGGGACGCATGCATTTGGAGTTCGTTTGCAGTAGCTGGAGGCCCTGGTGTACCCATTCTCTCTCTGTGTCTGCCTCTTTTCTATCTCTCCCTCTCTGCTTGCAGAATTAAAAAAAATAACCATTAAAAACACCCCCTTATGACCTAAAGGACACCCAAGTGACCCACTCTCAAACCTAGCCTGACACCCATCAGCCTTGTTTATTTATTGGTTTTTCGAGGGAGGGTCTCACTCTAGCACAGGCTGACCTGGAATTCACTCTGTATTCTTAAGATGGCCTCGAACTCATTGCGATCCTACCTCTGCCTGCAGAGTGCTGGGATTAAAGGCGTGCGCCACCATGCCTAGCTAGTCGTATTTATTTTATCCAGCAGTTAAGTAGCACATACTGTATGTCAGGTACTGTCCTGAGAGCTTCCAGGTAGGAGAGAGTTCATGCAGCCTATCTGAGTTCTATGAAATGCCGGGGGTGGTGGTGCTAGTCTATAATTCTTTTTTATTTTATTTTTTAGCATTTCATTATTTTATATTATATTTTATTTTTTATTATTTTATTTTATTTTATCTTGAAGAGAGGAGAGAGAGAGAGGTGGCGTGCCAGGGCCTCAGCTGCTGCAATCCAACTCCAGGCGCTTTGAGCCACCTAGTGGGCATGTGCGACCTTGCGCTTGCCTCACCTTTGTGTGTCTGGCTAACATGGGATCTGGAGAGTCAAACATGGGTCCTTAGGTTTTGCAGGGAAGCCTAAAGGACACCCAAGTGACCCACTCTCAAACCTAACCTGACACCCATCAGCCTTGTTTATTTATTGGTTTTTCGAGGGAGGGTCTCACTCTAGCACAGGCTGACCTGGAATTCACTCTGTATTCTTAAGATGGCCTCGAACTCATTGCGATCCTACCTCTGCCTGCAGAGTGCTGGGATTAAAGGCGTGCGCCACCATGCCTAGCTAGTCGTATTTATTTTATCCAGCAGTTAAGTAGCACATACTGTATGTCAGGTACTGTCCTGAGAGCTTCCAGGTAGGAGAGAGTTCATGCAGCCTATCTGAGTTCTATGAAATGCCGGGGGGGTGGTGGTGCTAGTCTATAATTCTTTTTTTATTTTATTTTTTAGCATTTCATTATTTTATATTATATTTTATTTTTTATTATTTTATTTTATTTTATCTTGAAAGAGAGGGAGAGAGAGAGAGAGAATTGGCGTGCCAGGGCCTCAGCTGCTGCAATCCAACTCCAGACGCTTGAGCCACCTAGTGGGCATGTGCGACCTTGCGCTTGCCTCACCTTTGTGTGTCTGGCTAACATGGGATCTGGAGAGTCAAACATGGGTCCTTAGGTTTTGCAGGGAAGCGCCTTCACCTCTAAGCCGTCTCTCAAGCTCACTAGTCTATCATTCTGAACTTGGGGGGTGAAGTTACAAAGACTGTGAGTTCAAGGTCACCCTCAGCGATATGGCAAGTTCAGATCCAACCTGGGATACATGAGACCCTCTCTGTCTCAGAAAATACTGTTTGTTTTTTTTTTTTTAAATTAAGCTGCAAAGCTAGCATTACCTCCTCATTTACAGATGGGGAAACTGAGGCTTCAAAGAGTTAAGTAGCATGCCCAAGATTGCAAAGCCAAATTGGATCCCAGGAGGCTGGCTGGAGCGCCTGTGTTTTTAAATTCATTATAGTGACTTGATGCTGCCTGAGATCCCTACTAACTGTCACAGTCCCCTGACTCCCCTGAGGGGGCCTCCAGCTGGTAGAGTGTGACAGACAAATTGCTGGGGGTGCGGGCTCCTCTTTCCTCTCCTGAACTGGAAATCTTCAGCGTGACCCAGGACCTCTTGCAAAGGGTGTGACAGACCCACTGCCACACTGCTCCCTGTTGGCCAGAGGATACAGTGATATGCAATCCCAGGGATATTTAGATTCACACATCATAAGCTAGGGATGGGAGGCAGGTGCACCAGGCCCCCTTCCTGTCCCCAGCCCCTCCCCCTCCCTCCCTCCCAGGAGCTGACCCAGGACCCCGCCTCTCCTCTGTGCAGGCACCAGGAACAGCTCAAAATCATGTTTGTGGGAGGTCCAAACACCAGGAAGGACTATCACATCGAGGAAGGGGAGGAGGTACGTTGTAACTGTCCCTCAATCCCAGCCCCCATGGGCAAGGAATGCCACCTCCCTCTGGTGGGCAGGGGGTGGGGCCCAGGCGCTGAGGAAGGGGTTAGGGCTGCGTGGCTTCTCCTAACCCCAGAGGGCACAGGTGGGGAGTTGCTAGCGGCACTGTGCTGGGGGCTGGACTGCCTCTTCCTTGATGCTTTTGAATTTTGTACTGTGCTTCTCTATACCTAACAAAAAAAGCACCTACACAAAGGTGAAATTCAAGCAAGGGATGAAGGTTAAGGCGCTGGCCTGCAAAGCCAAAGGACCCAGGTTCGAGTCCCCAGGACCAGTGCAAGCCAGATGCACAAAGTGGCGTGTGCAGTTCGTTTGGCAACAGCTGGAGGCCCTGGTGCTCCCATTCTCTCTCTCCCTCTTTCTCTCTGTCAAATACATACATACATACATACACACATACATCATACATACATACATACATACACACATCATACATACATACACAATACATACATACACCATACATACATACACACATCATATATGCATACATAATCATACATACACCATACATTCATACACCATACATACATACATACATCATGCATAGATCATGCATAGATACATACATGCATCATGCATGCATACATACATCATACATACATACATCATGCATACATACATGCATCATACATGCATACAAAGCAAGGGATGAAGCTGGGCACGGTGACCCAGGCCTGTAATCACAGTTTAGGAGGTGGAGGTCGGAGGATCAGGAGTTCAAGGCCAGCCTGGGGTTATGTAGTGAGCCGCTGTAACAAAACAAAATAAAAGGAGGAAACCCAGACAGGCCCCTGCTCTCGGTTTGTGGTGGGAAAGGACTAGCACAGCGCCCCCCTCCTATTCAGGGAGACATGTTTCTTGGGTACCCCCTCCCCACCACTGGCACCCAGCTGGCTGTGGAGTGTCAGTCCTGGAGAATCACTCCGCAGGAAATACTGAGTGCCAAGTGTGTGTGCCGGGCAGCTGAGCGCCGGGACAACAGGAGGGAGGAAGCTGACAAGTCGGCAGCAGTGGCCTGCGTGTGTAGAACAGTCAGCCCACAGCCCCTCATACTTCCACAAGTCTTGACCTTCTCCTGGCCGCTGAACACACCTGCCTGGATACTGTGTGTGTGTGTGTGTGTGTGTGTGTGTGTGTGTGTGTGTGTTGGGGTGGGTTGGAAATCAGCAGGAAAAATCCAAAATTCTAGAGAGGAGACAGGTCAGAGCTGGTAGGCCATAGTGGTGGGCAAGGTACGACTGGCCTTTCCTGCCTGCCACAGTTAGCCTCATCTCTTTGCCCACTTCTCCTGTTCTCTTGTCTGCCTCCTTCCTCCTTCCCCTCTGTCTATGTCTATCTCGAGGTCTCTCCGTGTTGTTCAGGTGGATGGATGTTCATGAGGCCTGGGCCAGCCTGGGTCCTGATGCAGCTGGTGACCCGCGCTGTGCCCTCCCTCACTCAGTGGTTAGGAGTGGGGCAGGAACGAGGTGGGTTTTGCAATGCTTGTTCCAGTTCTTGCGTTGGAGGGCAGGGTGTGATCCCTGTCATTGGCCCTGGGCAGTCTCAGAGCCGAAATTCAGCGTTTCTCTGTCCCTGCCTGTCCTCACCCAGCGCTAGCCTGGGTGCTTGTTCTGACCTGGGTGTGAATGGTACTAGCTGAGCCAGACTTTCCTCTTGGCTGAACTCTGGCTCTTTTTTTTTTTTAATATCTATTTATTTATTTTATTTGAAAGAGAGAGAGAGAATGAGCACACCAGGGCTTCCAGCTGCTGTAAACAAATCCCAGATTCATGTGCCACCTTGTGCATCTGGCTTATATGGGTCCTGGGGCATTGAACCTGGGTCCTTTGGCTTTGCAGGCAAATGCCTTAACCTCCAAGCCATCCCTCCAGCCTCCTCCCCTCCCCCCCTTTTTTTTCAAGGTACAGTCTCACTCTAGCCCAGGCTGACCTGGGACTCTGTAATTTCAGGCTGGCCTTGAACTCACAGTGATCCTCCTACCTCTGCCTCCCAAGTGCTGAGATTAAAGGAGTGCACGCCATCACGCCCAGCTTGCCTTCATTAAAAACAAAAACAAAAAAAAACTGGCCAGGCATGGTGGCGCACACCTTTAATCCCAGCACTTGGGAGGCAGGTAGAGGTAGGAGGATCACTGTGAATTCGAGGCATCCATGAGACTACATAGTGAATTCCAGGTCAACCTGAGCTACAGTGATATCCTGCTTCAGAAAAAAACAAACAACAACAAAAACAACTAGGCTGGAGAGATGGCTTAATGGTTAGGGCACTTGCCTGCAAAGCCAAAGGACCCAGGTTTGACTCCCCAGAACCTATGTAAGCCAGATGCACAAGGTGGTATATGCATCTGGAGTTCATTTGCAGTGGCCGGAGGCCCTGGCACACCCATTCTCTCTCTCTCAAATAAATAAAATATTTTCTTTTTAAAAAATTGTTTGGGCTGGAGAGATGAATTAGCGGTTAAACACTTGCCTATGAAGTCTAAGGACCCTGGTTCGAGGCTCGATTCTCCAGGACCCACATAAGCCAGATGCACAAGGGGGTGCATGCATCTGGAGTTTGTTTGCAGTGGCTGGAGGCCCTGACGCACCCATTCTCTCTCTCTCTCTCTACCTGCCTATTTCTGTATCTCTCTCTCTCAAATAAATAAATAAATAAATAAATAAATAAAAAATTGTTTGAAGCCAGACATGGTGGCACACGCCTTTAATCCCAGCACTCAGGAGACAGAGGTAGGAGGATCACCGTGAGTTCAAGGCGACCCTGAGACTACATAGTTAATTCCAGGTCAGCCTGGGCCAGAGTGAGACTCTACCTCAAAAAACCAAAAAAAGCCAGGCGTGGTAGAGCATGCCTTTAATCCCAGCACTTGGGAGGCAGAGGTAGGAGGATCACCGTGAGTTCAAGGCCACCCTGAGAGTACATAATGAGTTTCAGGTCAGCCTGGGCTAGAGTAGAGACCCTACCTCAAAAAAAAAAAAAAATGTTTGAGAGAGAGGTGGGGAGAAGGGGCATATCAGGGAACTCCAGATGCATGCTCCATTTTGTGCATCTATCTGGCTTTACGTGGGTACTTGGGGAATCGAACCCAGGCTCTGTAAGTGAGAGCCTTTAACCACTGAGTCTTCTTTCCAGCCCCAGCTCTGGCTTCTGAGGTAACCTGCATCTGGCCCCACCTACACCACTCAGAATCCATGTGCCCAACTCCTTCCCTGGGAAAGTCACGTGAGAGGGGTCCAGGCAGAAGTCAGAGGAGCCTCTGATTTGCCATGTGATCGGACAGGTCTTATCCTGTCTCTCTGCACCTTTTTTTTTTTCTAGGTAGGGTCTCACTCTAGCTCAGGCTGACCTGGAATTCACTATGTAGTCTCAGGATGGCCTTGAACTCATGGCGATCCTCCTACCTCTGCCTCCCAAGTGCGCCACCACGCCCGGCTTTCTCTGCACCTTTTTGTGCAGTGTCTGCGGAAGGTTTTAATGTGCATAGACTTAGGTGTCGGTCCTTCACACCTCTCCTCTCTTTCCATCCTGCCCGCCTGTGAGGCCTTTCCAGGTCGCAGACTTGATTTAATATCTGCCTGAGCCAGTACACTTAATCTTCTAGCTAGCCCCAGGCCCCAAGCATGATTTACTTCCAAATGCATATAATTCCTTTTGGATTGCCCATGGCTATTGGGGATTTTCAGTTGTCAGTGATCTGTGCGATCTTGGCCAGGCCTGCTGCTTGCTTGTCACTGGAGTGGCCTCTGGGCAGGGGACAAGATAGGAAAATTCTACTACTTTCCTACAGTTTTGGTCAATGGCTGCTAGTTCCTTGGAACCTGTCTAGAAAGGGCTTAAAGCTGGCCTAGTTTTTTAGAGTTCCCACACTCCAAGTTTCCTTGACAATAGCAAGGCCTGGAACCCTGACCCTCTCTCTCCCTGGGATGCCAGAATTCCTCCACCCTTCTCTGCCATGAAAGGATGCAAGACACATACTGACAACACACACACACACACACACACACACACACACACGCACGCACTCATCTTGAAGGGGCATGGGACATGCTGAACTGCTCCATATAAGAAAACCTAATAGGGTTTTCTGATTCGTGTCAAATAACATTTGTTTACAGGGCCTGGGGATGACTTAGTGACTAAAGGTGCTTGCTTATAAAGTCCGCCAGCCCAGGTTCAATTCCCCCATGCCCATGTAAAGCCAGATGCAAAAAGTAACACATCCAGTATCCATTTGCAATAGCAAGAAGCCCTGGCATGCTCATATACACATGCAGGCACACACACATGCAAACACATAAAAACATATATTTTTTTAAATGTTGTTTATGGGTTAACTGGCTTGTCTTTGTGGTGCTGGCAATTAAATCCGGGGCCTCACAGTGCTAGCTAAGATACACCCTCAGCCCTATGAGTTATTTTTGTTTGTTTGTTTGTTTTTGTTTTTCGAGATAGGGTTTTACTCTGGCCCAGGCTGACCTGGAACTCACTATGTAGTCTCAGGGTGGCCTCAAACTTATAGCGATCCTCCTACCTCTGCCTCCCAAGGGCTAGGATTAAAGGTGTGTACCACCATGCCTGGCCCTATGGTTTTATTATTTTATTATTATTATTATTATTATTATTTTTATTAGTTACTTTTTTATTGACAACTTCCTTAACTGTAGACACTATCCCATGGTACTTCCCTCTCTCCCCCCACTTTCCTCTTTGAAACTCCACTCTCCATCATATCCCCTCCCCCTCTCAATCAGTCTCTCTTTTCAGTTTGATGTCATCATCTTTTCCTCCTATTATGAGGGTCTTGTGTCGGTAGTGTCAGGCACTGTGAGGTCATGGATATCCAGGCCATTTTGTGTCTGGAGGAGCACGTTGTAAGGAGTCCTACTCTTCCTTTGGCTCTTCCATTCTTTCCACAATGGACCCTGAGCCTTGGAAGGTGTGTTAGAGATATTTCAGTGCTGAGCACTCCTCTGTCCCTTCTCAGCACTATGGTGCCTTCTGAGTCATCCCAAGATCACTGCCATCAGAAAAGAGAAGCTTCTCTAACCCAAAGTGAGAGTAGCATTAATATATGGGTGTGGACATTAAAAGAAGTGCTTACTGGGCAGTTTGGTGAGCATAGTATATACATTTAGCCAGGCACCAGCAGACATTATACCCTGAGGACTCATGACTACCCCTGTTGTAGGTTTTCATTATCAGAGATGTATTCCCTCCCATGGAGTGGGCCTCCAGTCCAATTAGAGAGCAATTGGTTTCCCCCATAACAGACATGCCACTATTGCACCCGTTGGCTCATTTGGCCTGGCTGGCCACATTTAAAGCTTGCAGTGTTCATTGTTGAGTATCTTCACTGGTGATTTCCTATGGGTTATGTTTTAGTGATGAAAGTAAATGTCATTTGTTGCAGAAAATATGAGAAATAGAGAAAGAAACATGTTTGCATTCCTCATAACCATATCACTCGGGCCACCCGCCATGCAGAGAGAGAGAGAGAGAGAGAGAAAGAGAGAGAGAATAGACGCAGCAGGGCCTCCAGCCACTGAATCCAAACTCCAGACACATTCACCACCTTGTGCATGTGGCTTTACGTGGGTACTCAGGAACTGAACTTGGATTTTTAGGATTTTCAGGCAAGCACCTTAACCGCTGAGCCATCTCTCCAGCCTGGATTTGTTTTGTCTTTTTTTGTTGTTGCTGGCCTCAGACACAAGGTAGTTTCTCTTGCCTTGGCTCCTGAGTGCTGGGAGCTGGGATTGCAGGCATAAGCTATCACCAGCAGCTCATAGCGTATTAATTGGGGGCTTAGGATAGACTAGAAAACTCAGTAGGTGCCCCCCTTCCAGTGGAGAGAGCCCAGCAGCGACTTTTCTCCAGCCTGCTGACCTCCACAGTCCCTAGGGGAATCCTGATGGCCAGAGAAATCCACTTAGCCCCCAGAGCCACACACAGTCTCCCCCCCAACTGTACTTCCAGGAATCACCAGATTTGCGACCTTGGACAAGTTACTTTTTGTTTGGTTGGTTGGTTTTCCGAGGTAGGGTCTCACTCTAGCTCGGGCTGACCTGGAATTCACTATATAGTCTCAGAGTGGCCTCAAACTCTTGGCGATCTTCCTACCTCTGCCTCCCGAGTGCTGGGATTAAAGGCGTGCGCCACCACGCCCGGCCCCCAGTTACTTTTTAAATTCTTTTTTAATTTTATTTTTATATTACCTTTTTAATTTTTCTCTTTTTTTTAATTTTTAAATTAATTAATTTATTTGCAAGCAGAGAGAGATAGAAGAGAGGCAGGCAAAGAGAGAATGGGCACGCCAGGGCCTCTAGCCACTGCAAATGAACTCCAGATGCATGTGCCCCCCCACCCGCCCCTTGCATCTGGCTTACGTGGGTCCTGGAGAATCGAACCGGGATCCTTTGGCTTCACAGGCATGTGCCTTAACCGCTAAGCTGTTCCTCCAGCCCTAATTTTTCTTTTTATATTATCTGGACCAGTTACTTTATCTGCGGGTCTCAGTTTTCTTTTCTGCAGAATGGGGCTAATGATATCCTTGGGGTTGTGAAGGTTTCTGGCAATGTGTATGAAAATATCTGGGCCAGGGGCAAAGGACTGCTTCCCTCCCTGGCTGCCATGGATGGATTCTGCAGAGAGCTTCTTACCCCTGGGCAAGCCCCTCCTGTCGCATCCTGGATACTTACATCCAGGCATGACCCCTGTGTCCCCCCAGCCCTCCTGTCTGTGCCCGGGTCTCAGGGCAGTAATGGTCCAGCTTTTCATAAGCTCTGCGGCCTTCAGGAAGCTTTCTGGGTTTCCTTTCAGAACTCAGCAGGAGCCAAGGGCCTGGAGGAAGGAGCAAGGAGATCTCAAACCCCTTGTTCTCCCACAGGTGTTTTATCAGCTGGAAGGGGACATGGTTCTCCGAGTCCTGGAGCGAGGCAAACACCGGGATGTGGTCATTCACCAGGGAGAGGTGAGGAGGAAGATGGGGTGACGAGGGGCACCAACAAAAACCTATCCTGGTCACTTGTCCAGACCGTCCTGGCTACCCAACATGCTCTGCCCGTCCTCTGGACTGTCGCATTTTGAGCACAGGCTCACATTCCCTCCAGTTCCCTAGGTTGAGCTGAGCAGGGAGCAGGGCCCAGTGTGGACAG
Organism: Orientallactaga sibirica; assembly: GCA_036365145.1. NCBI lineage: Eukaryota > Metazoa > Chordata > Mammalia > Rodentia > Dipodidae > Orientallactaga > Orientallactaga sibirica. The sequence goes on along the minus strand of JAEOAD010001893.1, from coordinate 817,446 downwards.
ATGGGGACCCCTGCTGTCCTGCGGGTGGTCTAGGGCACCACTGACATCTCCTGGAGGAACAGCAGCCTTACAGGGGCTCCCGTTCTCCCACCCCTGCAGATATTCCTCCTGCCTGCCAGGGTGCCTCACTCCCCGCAGAGGTTTGCCAACACCATGGGGCTGGTGATCGAGCGGAAGCGACTGGAGACAGAGCTAGATGGGTTGCGGTAAATGTTCCTGCCTGAGGGCACGGGTGGACAGAGGACTAGCAGCAGAGGAGTGCGGCTCACAACTTCCAACAGAAAGGGTCCTTGATAGGATTGCTGTGAGTTCGAGGCCACCCTGAGACTACGTAGTGAACTCCAGGTCAACCTGGGCTAGGGTGACACCCTACCTCGGAAAACTTAAAAAAAAAAAAAAAAAGGAAGGAAGGGAGAAGGCTGGGCGGTGTGTGTCACACGCCTTTAATCCCAGCACTCGGGAGGCAGAGGTAGAAGGATCGCTGTGAGTTCGAGGCCACCCTGAGACTACATAGTGAATTCCAGTTCAGCCTGAGCTAGAGCAAGATCCTACCACGAAAAACTAAAAAAGAAGGGGCTGGAGTGATGGCTTAGCAGTTAAGGCGTTTGCTTGCAAAGCCAGAGGATCCCGGTTCGATTCTCCAGGACCCACGTAAGCACGTAAGTGTACATGCATCTGGAGCTCATTTGCAGTGGCTGGAAGCCCTGCCCGTTCTTTCTATCTATCTCTGTCTTTCTTTCTCAAATGAAAAAATAAAATATATTTTAAAAGAAAAAAGAGCCTCAGCCAGGTGTGATAGTGCACACCTGCAATCCCAGCAGTCAGAGGCTGAGTCAGTGATGAGCTGGAGGCCAGTCTGGGCTTTGTAAGACTCTTTCCAAAAAAAAAAAGAAAGTAAGAGAGGGAGGGAAGGAGGGAGGGAGGTAAGGAGGGAGGGGGGAGGGGGAGGGAGAAGGCTGGATGTGTTGGCACATGCCTTTAATGCCAGTGCTCTGGAGGCAGAGGTAGGAGGATCACTGTGAGTTCAAGGCCACCCTGAGACTACATAGTGAATTCCAGTTCAGCCTGAGCTAGAGCAAGATCCTACCACGAAAAACTAAAAAAGAAGGGGCTGGAGTGATGGCTTAGCAGTTAAGGCATTTGCTTGCAAAGCCAGAGGATCCTGGTGGACCCACGTAAGCACGTAAGTGTACATGCATCTGGAGCTAATTTGCAGTGGCTGGAGTGCCCTGGTGTGCCCATTCTTTCTATCTATCTCTGTCTTTCTTTCTCAAATGAAAAAATAAAATATATTTTAAAAGAAAAAAGAGCCTCAGCCAGGTGTGATAGTGCACACCTGCAATCCCAGCAGTCAGAGGCTGAGTCAGTGATGAGCTGGAGGCCAGTCTGGGCTTTGTAAGACTCTTTCCAAAAAAAAAAGAAAGTAAGGGAGGGAGGGAGGGAGGGAGGGAAGGAGGGGGGAGGGAGGGAGAGGGAGGGAGAAGGCTGGGTGTGTTGGCACATGCCTTTAATGCCAGTGCTCTGGAGGCAGAGGTAGGAGGATCACTGTGAGTTCAAGGCCACCCTGAGACTACATAGTGAATTCCAGTTCAGCCTGAGCTAGCAAGATCCTACCACTTAAAAAGAAGGGGCTGGGTGATGGTCTTAAGGCATTTGCTTGCAAAGCCAGAGGATCCCGGTTCGATTCTCCAGGACCCACGTAAGCACGTAAGTGTACATGCATCTGGAGCTCGTTTGCAGTGGCTGGAAGCCCTGGTGTGCCCATTCTTTCTATCTATCTCTGTCTTTCTTTCTCAAATGAAAAAATAAAATATATTTTAAAAGAAAAAAGAGCCTCAGCCAGGTGTGATAGTGACTGCAATCCCAGCAGTCAGAGGCTGAGTCAGTGATGAGCTGGAGGCCAGTCTGGGCTTTGTAAGACTCTTTCCAAAAAAAAAAGAAAGTAAGGGAGGGAGGGAGGGAGGGGGGAGGGAGGGAGAAGGCTGGGTGTGTTGGCACATGCCTTTAATGCCAGTGCTCTGGAGGCAGAGGTAGGAGGATCACTGTGAGTTCGAGGCCACACTGAGACTACATAGTGAATTCCAAGTCAGCCTGGGTTAGGGTGAGACCCTACCTCGCAAAACCAAAAAAAGAAAAAAAGAAAAAGAAAAAGAAAGCATTTCCTGGCCACTAAGAGGGACCACCTACCCCAGTGCAGGCCAACACTGCTCTTCCAGTAGCCTGGGCTTACAGGATTTGGTCTTGGCCGTGCCTCTCACTTGTCTCTCTACCTTAACTTACAAGCACGACTTTCACGTGGGCCAGTCCCCACTATGTGCTAGGTGCAGCTGAAGGGGACTCTATTGGTATTTATTCACTAAACGCTCTCCATGATGCTAGAGGCTGGGTACTGTCACGATCCTTTCCTTTTGCAGTGTTGAGGATCAGGGCCTTGCTCATGCTAGTTCGTTTGCAGTGGCTGGAGGCCCTGGTGCTCCCTTTCTCTATCTGCCTCTTTCTCTCTCTCTGTCTGTCTGTCGCTCTCAAATAAGAAAATAAAAAATAAACCAAAAAATTTTTTTTAATATTTTATTATTATTTATTTATTTGAGAAAGAGAGGGAGGAAGGGAGAGAAAGAAGCAGAGAGAGAGAATGAGTATGTTGCAAACAAACTCCAGACACATGCACCACCTTATGCATCTGGCTTACGTGGGTCCTGGGGAGTTGAACCTGGGTCTTTTGGCTTTGCATACAAGCGTCTTAACTGCTAAGCCATCTCTCCAGCTCAACCATCCATTCTTTATGGAAGAAACTGGGTCCAGGGGAAGCAACTTGCTAAATCCAGCATCACAGAGAAATATGAAGTTAGGGCTAGAGGGTGGGGAGATGGCTCAGTGGTTATAGGTGCTTGCTTCCAAAACTAGCCTAGGTTCGGTTCTCCAGTTCCTACATAAAGCCAGATACACAAAGCGGTACATGTATCGAATTCATTTGCAGTGCCAGAGGCTCTAGCACACTCATATTCATTCTCTCTTCTTGCAAATAAATAAATAAATAAAAGTAAGTAAATAAATAAATAAATAAATAAAAAAAAAAATAAATAAAGTTAAGGGGATGGAGATACAGCTCAGCAGTTAAAGACCAATCCTGACGGCCAGGGTTCAATCCCCAGTACCCATGTAAAGCCATAAGCACAAAGTGGCACATATGTCTGGAGTTTGTTTGTGGTGGCAGGAGGCCCTGACATACCCATATTCACTCTTTCTGTCTTCCTCGCTCTCAAACAAACAAGTAAAAGTATTTAAAAAAAAAAATAGGGCTGGAGAGATGGCTTAGTGTTTAAGGCACATGCCTGTAAAACCTAAGGACCCAGGTTTGATTCTCCAGGTCCCACGTAAACCAGACGCACATGGTGGTGCATGCGTCTGGAGTTTGTTTGCAGTGGCTAGAGGCCCTGGTGTACCCATTCTCACTCTCTCTCTCTATCTCTCCCTCTCTCTGTCTCTAATAATTTTTTTTAATGGTATTAAAAAAAATAAAGTTAGGGCTAGAACAAGAGACCTTGCATGGAGGCCCAGCAGAGGGGAAGAACGCGCTCAGGGTGGACTCCAGCCCACTTCCTGTTTCACTTCATCAGTCAGATTGTTTTATTCTAAAAGGAGGAAGACCCCAAAATTCAGAAGACCAAAGATTTCCCTGAAACTATGTTTGGAATTTTTTCAAGTAGGAAAACTTAAATTATTCATCAAGTTAGGGAACCAAAATTCTTTGATCCACATCTTTTAAAAAATATTTTATTTATCTGCAAGCAGAGAGATACAGACAGAAAAAAGAGAGAAGGGGGGAGTATGGGTGTGCTGGGGCCTCCTGACAGTACACATTTGCCATCCCCCCAGTCAGACAAAGAAACATTCTGACTTCTACCTTGTTCTTTCCATGTGCCTGCCTGTACCTCACAACACTGCAGGCTTGCATGGAATTGAGTTATGTGTTGTTTGGTGAGAAAACTCATGCACATTTCTCATACTATTAAATCTCCCCCCCCCAAAAAAAAAACCCCACTATTAATGGCCATACCACAATCTATCTATTCTACTGCATAATAGCCTGTTGTACAGGCAGATACCTGGCCTTACTTTCTGAAAGGAGTCTCTCAAAGGAGCTTTTACAGAGGAGCCTCGAGTGAGTTAGTGGTGTCCTCAATGACGTTTTATAGCAAATTCAATAACGGATTTCATCTGGCTGCTTTTGACCTTTAATAAAAGCCAGGGACTCAGCATTAAAAAAAATGCCATTCTGAAGGCAATTCCCAAGGGCACTGCCATCCCATTATGAAGCTTTCGGGTGGGCAGTTCATCCCAGGTAGATGTTGCACGGACACAGTGTGTGTCTGCAAAACCCGTTCTCTCTCTCTCGGCAGAACGGCGCCTGTTTTTCAGCAGGGGTTGAAGTGCAGAGCTGGACTGGCCTGACACTGGTCCCAGGATTAGGCATTCAGGTGATAGCTACTCCTCACCCTGGCCTTGTGCAGTTGTGTGCAAAGGGCTGGTGACACAGCATTGTCCTGCCTGCTTGCCCCCCAGGCCAACAGGGGGTGCTCACTGCTCTGGCTGGTGGCACACGGTGACCACAGGAACCACTGAAGGCTTACGCTTTACAGGGCCTGTGCCCTCCCCAAGAAGAAGGCCTAGCTCTGCTTCCATTCTCAGAGGCAGCTGTGACCCCCGAGAAAGAAGAAACCCTCACATTTGGAGGTCTTCTCTTCTCATTAGCCACGGAACGTTCCATCTATGCTGACCTAAAGCATCGTGGACAGGCAGAGCACCCAGCCACCCATCCTGGATTCAAAATCAGTCTCAATTTCCTTTTGTGGAAAGCAAACACACTTAGATTAAACGTTCTCTTAGTTTCCAAGACTGTCTTGAGGCCAGCCTACTCTGACATGGGCTGTGTCATCCCTGTCACATTGTCTTGCTCCCACAGCCTCTGAGTTCCCAGCTTTATTTTTAATTTAATTTTTTTAAATTAATTAATTTATTTATTTATTTTTGGTTTTGCAAGGTAGGATCTCCCTCTGGTCCAGGCTGACCTGGAATTAACTATGTAGTCTCAGGGTGGCCTGGAACTCATGGCGATCCTCTTACCTCTGCCTCCCAAGTGCTGGGATTAAAGGCGTGTGCCACCACGCCCGGCTATTTTATTTATTTTTTAAAAAATTTTATTTATTTATTTGCAAGCAGAGAGAGAAATAGGGAAGAGACAGACAGAGAGAGAATGGGCGCGCCAGGGCCTCTAGCCACTGCAAAGGAACTCCAGACGCATACACCCCTCGTGCATCTGGCTAACCTGGGTCCTTTGGCTTCATAGGCAAGCGCCTTAACCACTAAGCCATCTACCCAGCCCCATTTAATTTTTATTTCATTTTTGAGTGACAGAGAGAAAGAGGGAGAGAGAGAGAGACAATGGGCATGCCTGGGCCTTTCGGCCACTGTGAACGAACTCAAGACACGTGTACCCCCCTTGTGGCGCATGTGTGACTCTATGCACTTGTGTCATTGTGCATCTGGTTACATGGGACCTGGAGATTTGAACATGTGTTCTTAGGCTTTTCAGGCAAGTGTCTTAAGTGCTAAGCCATCTCTCCAGCTCCCCCCTTTTTTTTTTGAGGCAATCCCAATAGACTGGCCTTATTTTTTATGAGAGAGAGCAAGAGTGAGGAAGCAAGTGAGAGAGAGAATTGGAGCACCAGGGCCTCCAGCCGCCGTAATCGAACCTCAGATGTGCGCGCCACCTTGTGCACACGTGTGACATTGCACAGGCATCACCTTGTGTGTCCGGCTTATATGGGACCTGGAGAGTCGAACATGGGTCCTTCGGCTTCGCAGGCAAGCGCCTTAACCGCTAAGCCATCTCTCCAGCCTGAGTTTCCTGCTTTGTGAATGGGGTGCCTCGTGCTTGTGGAAAACTCAAGTGTAGGTATGTGTTAAAAGCATGGCTCCCTGGGCTGTGTGAACAGAGGACCAGGATCCAGCTAGAGGACCACATATGCAGAGCCAGGCTTGGCCCAGGCTGCCCTGAAGCCAGATGGGCTGTGGCTGACCTTGACCTCTACCCTGGCAGGTACTATGTGGGGGATACTGTGGATGTCCTGTTTGAGAAGTGGTTCTACTGCAAGGACCTTGGCACTCAGTTGGCCCCCATCATCCAAGAGTAAGCCACCAGGCCGGTCCCACCCCTTACTGTCACCTAAGCTGAGTGTCAGCACCTGCTAGCGTGGAGGGAGAAATTCCCCAAGGGGAAGGGACAGAGCTATCCCACAGGGCTGGGAGGAAAGGATGGGAGATAGGTCCTGCAAGGGTGTGGACTCCAGTGCCTGACAGTGTATGATGTGCACGTCTTCTTGACCTCTAAATAGGAATCCCCACCAGCCATTCCCCACTTCTCTGCTCATTTCCACAGGTTCTTCCACTCCGAGCAGTACCGAACAGGAAAGCCCGACCCTGGTGAGATGGCTGGCAACCACCTTCCTTCCCTCCCTCCCTCTTCTCTCTCCTGCCCGCACTCCTTCCCTCTCTCTTCCTGAGTCCTCCGCCCAACACTTAAGGTGCTAAGAAGATGGAACCAAACAGTGTTCCCATGTGACTGCTCAGTCACTGGGCTGGACCCAGGTCCCATGTAGCTACTGAGAGCCAGGGGCTCCTTGCACCTGGGTCTGCTGGGGCTGGATGGGGGGAGCCCAGAGGACACTGACCGTTGCTGTGCTATGAGTGCAGACCAGCTGCTTAAGGAGCCACCGTTCCCGCTGAGCACGCGATCCGTCATGGAACCCATGTGTCTGAAGGCATGGCTGGATGGCCACCGTGGGCAGCTACAGGCAGGCACATCCGTCAGCCTGTTTGGGGACACCTATGAGAGCCAGGTAAGGTAGCTCTAGGTTACCCAGGGCATCTGCCCAGAAACCTGTGAAGTGGGAACTAATCTTACATCACACACACTCTCTCTCTCTCTCTCTCTCTCTCTCTCTGTCTGTCTCTCTCTCTCTCTTTCTGTCTCTTCAGAGGCGATGGACATGAGTGAGCATAGGGCACTCCTGTCCCTTCCTTGTCTCAGCAGACAACAGTGTTGTTGTGAGCAGAAGCCTTTTGAGGACTTCCCCGTCCCCAGCATTCTTTGCTTTCTGAGTGGGAGACTGTCCACCCACTGGCAGCTTCCTGGGTGCCTGCAACTTATTTCTTGCTTGGCATTTCTGGGCTTTTGTCTATGGGAACCTGGAAGATAGAAGAAACGTAGATGTTGGGGGGAGGGTTGGTGGGCGATGTGCAGAGACATGGACGTGTTGACCCTTCGTCCAATGTTCCTGTGACTGCAGACTTTGGCTGCAGACAAGTTAACCCACAGTTGCCACTGTCATGTGGTGTCTTGTCTGCTAGAGAAGGAATGGAATGCCATAGAAGGATAAAGGAGGAACCCTGGATGGGAGGGCAGTCAAGGAAGGCTTCCTGGAGGAGGTGATGTGCAAATAGAATTTTTTCTTCTTCTTTTTTTAATTTAAGTAGAAATTTTGTATGGACACATCATGTGTTAATATCACCATTTCCCCCCTCCCCGCCTCCACTCCACTGAGGCCCCTCCTTAGAGGGATGGCTGGTATTCACCATGGGCTTGTGCGTTATGAGTTGTGAGAGCGGCAGTCAGTCATTGTAGGAGGTGTGGAGTAGTGGCTCTGGATGTTCCCTTCCACCCTGTGGCTCTTACATTCTCTCCACCCCCTCTTCCACCAAATTCTCTCAGCCTTGGTGGGTGTGCCTTAGTCGACTTTCGTGTTGAGCTCTCAGCAGCTTCTGCATTGCCGTTTTGGTGAATTTTGAGTGTCCCCAGTGTCCGTCTCCGTCACCCTGGCGCTGGTGTCAGGCTCGCTGTGGAAGCAGCACTCTTGTTCATCTCACCAAATCCTCTGTGGTTTCACCTGGGCCCTGGCTGTTGTGCGAGGGGGAGTTAGCTCTCTCTTCTTGTCTTGATAGATTTGGTTGTCCTTGGTTCTTGCTGCTTTCTGGAACACACAGCACAAATAGAATTTTTATTATTTATTTATTTATTCATTTATTTATTTGGCAGAGAGAGAGAGAGAGAGAATGGGCACACCAGGGCCTCTAGCCACTGCAAATGAACTCTAGATGCATGCTCCACCTTGTGCATCTGGTTTAAGTGGATGCTAGGGAGTTGAACCTGAGTCCTTAGGCTTCGCAGGCAAGTGCCTTAATGGCTAAGCCATCTCTCCAGCCCCGAGAGAACATTCTAGATGAGGGAGAGGCATAAGGAACTGGAGACAAGGAGGAAGAAAACAGCCTGGCACTGCAAACCACTGAGGCTGCCCAGAGCCAGGGTGGGGAAGCTGGAGGACAGACTGGATTGGTAGCAAGGCGTCCTGGTGGGTCTGCTGAGCTGGGCTGAGCGAAAGGGAGCGTCCTGGAGATGGTGGAGGTTCTCCGTGTGCTGAGTGAGGAAGCCGAGTGGCTTTGCAGAACCATCATCTTTCCCTCGTGCTGAGCGGTAGCACAGAGATGCTGGTGTTGGCTCGGCCTGTCGATGACACATCCTGTATTCTAGAACTAGTCACCGTGAGAAGGGAGGCTCACTGTGCACAGGCAGGAACTGTTCAGTATCAGGGATACCCGGAGCTGCCAGAGCAGGGTGTGCACCTATCACGGCCATGGCTGCCAGTCTCCTCCCACCCCATGTCTATCTATCACAGCAGCAAATCTCCACTGCGTCCCACGCGGGGCCAACGCATCGCTCTGCTTAGTGACTGCAGGTCTCAGAGTCCACAGCCTCGCTTTCCTCCTTCGGTCAGACTCCCACAGCAAAGGAGATGGGGTTCTGGGGCACTGGGGTGGGGTGTACCCTGAGTATGCAGTGGCAGGCATGTCCTCAGATATATGTGTGTGCACACGTGAACTGCAAGTGTGTGTCTGCATAGAGGACCAGTATGTGTGAGCATACATGAACTGCAGGGGAGTGTATGCACGGAGGGTCAGTATGTGTGTGTGCACACGTGAACTACAGGTGAGTGTCTGCACGGAGGGCCAGTGTGTGTGTACACACATGAACTGCATTTGTGTGTACACATGGAAGGCCAATGTGCATAATCCCACTCTAGCCCAGGCTGACCTGGAACTCACTATGTAGTCTCAGGGTGGCCTTGAAATCATGGCGATCTTCCTATCTCTGCCTCCTGAGTGCTGGGATTAAAGGTGGGTGTCATCATGCCCGGCTGACCTTCCCAATTTTTGCTCAGGGGGGGGACTTTGGCTGTAGTTTCAGCCCCGGTGATGTCCTGTCTAGGCTACAGTGACTGAAGGCCAGGGTCAAGGCAATCTCCCAAGTGGAACAAGAATGTAAGAAAAATCTGCTTTGGGGCTGCAGAGATGGCTTAGCAGTTAAGGCACTTGCCTGAGAAGCCTAAAGACCCAGGTTTGACTCCCCAGTTACCCTCATAAGCTAGCTGCACAAGGGGGCGCATGTGTCTGGAGTTCATTTACAGTGGCTGGAGGCCCTAGCGCTCCCATTTTCTCCTTCTCTCTCTCTCTCTCTGCCTCTTTCTGTCACAAATAATTAAATAAAATATTTTTTTTTAAAAAAAAAAAAGAACTGGGCGGGAGGCAGAGGTAGGAGAATTGCCATGAGTTCGAGGCCACCCTGAGACTCCATAGTGTGAATTCCAGGTCAGCCTGAGATTGAGTGAGACCTTACCTTAAAAAAACCAAAAAAATTAAAAAATCTGTTTTTGCTTCCATCAGGTCATCGCCCACGGACAAGGCAGGAGCAAAGGCCAGGGACAGGATGTGGACGTGTGGCTGTGGCAGCTGGCAAGTGGGACCCTGAGAGAGGGTGGTGCAGCTTCCTGTCTGTGGTCTCAGTCTGCTGCAGGGCGTTTCGTTCCTATAGTGCAACTGCCCCAGGGCCTCCCTGCAAGGCGAGCATTTGGAAGAAGCTGAGGCCTCACGGCCTACCTTTTTTTTTTTTTTTTTTTTTTTTTTTTTTTGGTAGGGTTTCACTCTAGTCCAGGCTGACCTGGAACTCACTATGTAGTCTCAGGGTGGCCTTGAACTCACAGCAATCCTCCTACCTCTGCCTTCCAAGTGCTGGGATTAAAGGTGTGTGCCACCACGCCCAGCTCTACCTTTTTTTTAATTGACAACTTCCTTAATTGTAGACAATATCCCATGGTACTTCCCTCCCTCCCCCCTATTTCTCCTTTGAAACTTCACTCTCCATCATATCCCCTCCCTCTCTCAATCAGTCTCTCTTTTCATTTTGATGTCATCATCTTTTCCTCCTATGATGATGGTCTTGTGTAGGTAGTGTCAGGCACTGTGAGGTCATGGATATCCAGGCATTTTGTGTCTGGAGGAGCACGTTGTAAGGAGTCCTACCCTTCCTTTGGCTCTTACATTCTTCCCGCCCCCTCTTCCACAATGGACCTTGAGCCTTGGAAGGTAGGTTTGAGATGTTTCAGTGCTGAGCACTCCTCTGTCCCTTCTTCTCAACACCATGGTGCCTTCTGAGTCATCCCAAGGTCGCCACCACCTGAAAAGAGAAGCTTCTCTAAACAAAAGTGAGAGCAGCATTAATATATGGGTGTGGACATTAAAAGAAGTGCTTACTGGGCTGGAGAGATGGCTTAGTGGTTAAGGCGCCTGCCTGCTAAGCCTAAGAAGCCGGTTCCAATCTCCAGGTCCCACGTTTAGCCAGATGCAAAGTGAGGCAAGGGCGCAATGCTGCACTTGCCCACAAGGGGGCACACACATCTGGATTTCGTTCACAGCAGCTGAGAGATTGCTGGCGTGCCCATCTCTATCTGTCTCCCTCTCCCTCTCTGTCTGTCTCTCTCTCCAAAAATAAATAAAGTAAAAAAAGAAGTGCTTACTGGGCAGTTTGGTGAGCATAGTATATACATTTAGCCAGACACCAGCAGACGTTACACCCCTAGGGCTCATGACTACCCCTGTCGTAGGTTTTCAGTATCAGGGATGTATTCATGGCATACTTTTGTTGCTGTTTTGTCTTCCTGTGGCTGGGGCGGGAACCCAGGACTTCATGCCTGCTAGGCAGGTGCTCTAACACTGAGTTACAACTCCAGACCCCACCCCACGACCTTTTCATTTCAAACCGGGGTCTCACTAAGTTACTCAGCCTGGCCTTGACAGCCCCCATTGGATTCTACTTTTCTTTCACAGGAGGGCTTCTCTGTGGTGACAATGGGGGGACAGAGTCTGAGCCTGACCCCCGATGACAGCCTCCTGGTACCAGCGGGGACCTCGTGAGTATACGGGAGTATTCTCCCCAACGGTGAGGCCTCATGATCCAACCTTGCCTGACCCCTGCCCACCTATGTCTGCACAGGTATGTGTGGGAGAGAAGACAAGGCTCCGTGGCCCTGTCTGTGACCCAGGACCCTGCCCGCAAAAAGCCTCTGGATTAACCCCCACCCGTGCTGCTGTGGGCCCAAAGGAACCACGGGGTGCCTGAGTGCCATCCTAGGTGCCATCCTCGCCAAACAGTTCCCCTATACCCTCTGCATGTCCGTGTATAGCCCCAAGCACTTCAGTCAGGCCCTGGACATCACCGGCATTCATTGTCCCACCATCTTCAGCCGGAGATGCCAGACGCCTGGGGTGCCAGCAGCTCTCCTCTCTTTTAACTGCTGTAGCCACGCGTGGTTTAGCCAAATACCATATTACTGATAACCCCTGCCACCATTGTCCCCACGGGCCTACCTGCCTGCCACCAAGAAGGCTCTCAATAAAAGCGTCCTGGTGAACAGCTGTGGGTATGAGTGGCAGGCTGTGATCTGTGGTGTCAGGTGTTTGGGAACCCAAAGTAATCATGGGGCACATTGGGGGGCCTCTCATTGGGCGTTGTGGCCTGTGCATGGGCATTCCTTACTCTGCAAAAATCCTCATGTACACAAACTCTGGGTCCCCCCAGGGAGCATAGCTCAGGATATCTCTGTCTCTGTTTCCCATTTATTTACTTATTTATTTAACAAAGAAAGAGGGAGAGAGAGAATGGGCGTGCCAGGGCCTCCAGCCACTGCAAACGAACTCCAGACACATGCGCCCCTTTGCGTATCTGGCTACCGTAGGTCCTAGGGAATGGAACCTGGGTCCTTTGGCTTTGAAGGCAAATGCCTTAACTGCTAAGCCATTCCTCCAGCCCCTGATTCATTTATTTTTTGACATAATTTTTAAAAAGCTGGAGGGATCAGCCGGGTGTGGTGGTGCACGCCTTTAATCCCAGCACTCGGGAGGCAGAGGTAGGAGGATTGCCGAGAGTTCGAGACCACCCTGAGACTACATAGTTAATTCCAGGTCAGCCTGGACCAGAGTGAGACCCTACCTCGCTGTGAGTTCGAGGCCACCCTGAGAATAATTCCAGGTGAGCCTAAGCTAGAGTGAAACCCTACCTCGAAAAATCAAAAGAAAGAAAGAAAGAAAGAAAGAAAGAGAGAGAAAGAAAAGAAAAGAAAAGAAAAGAAAAGAAAAGAAAAAAAAAAGAAAAGAAAACAAATTTATGGGCTGCAGACATGTCTTAGTAGTTAAAACGCTTGCCTGCAAAGCCAAAGGACGTTGCCTCGATTCCCCAGGACCCACGTAAGCCAGATGCCCAAGGTGGCGAATGCGTCTGGAGTTCATTTGCAGTGGATGGATACTCTGGTGTGCCCATTTTCTCTCTCTTTCTTCCTCTCTCAAATAAATTAAAAAATATATATTTAAAAAAACCCTTCTGTTGGGTGTAGTGGTGCACACCTTTAATCCCAGCACTGAGGAGGCAGAGGTAGGAGGATCACTCTGAGTTCGAGATAACATGTAGTGAATTCCAGGCCAGCTTGGGCTCGAGTGAGACCCTACCTCAAAAAAAAAAAAAAAAAAAAAAAAAAAAAAAAAGAACAAAAACAAACTTCTATTGCGTTTCCCAATTTGTGCTGATTATGGAAAACACAGAAATAAACATATCTCCCACTCTTAATTAACCACTGGTTACAGCTACTTCAGGGTGAGGAATGGGGTGGGGACAGAAGGAATGAAAAGGCCAGCACCACCCTTTGGTAGGCAGCCTGGGCTGAGAGGGGACCTCCAAGAGGCCTGGCAGTGCTGAGCTGCATGGGCATCAAACGTGCCCAGGCTCGGGGCCAGAGCTTCCTCTAGAAAAGGAACTGGAACCCCATCTCGCTGCCCAGGCCGGTGGTTTGACACACTCTAATGAAGGGCAAGGGGATCTGATTTTGCCGAGGGGTTTCGGGCTCTGAGGGATGTGGGCATCTGCCCCCTGCTGCCCTGTCCCAAGGTATTTCTCTCCTCCTCCAAACAGCCGTGGTCCAGGGCAGCACGGCAGAGGCCAGTGCTGGGAAGAGAATATGGAACGTTCTGGACAGGCTCCTGACTCAGGGTCCTGGAGGAGCCAGGCAGGAAAGCCAGACAAGCAGGCCACTGCTCTCTAAGCAAGCGCGACAGCACTGAACTGCATAGACGTGGCTCTGACAGGTTTGGAAATTGGACGCTACTTTTCCTCCAGCCCCTGATTCATTTATTTTTGACATAATTTTTAAAAAGCTGGAGGATCAGCCGGGTGTGGTGGTGCACGCCTTTAATCCCAGCACTCGGGAGGCAGAGGTAGGAGGATTGCCGAGAGTTCGAGACCACCCTGAGACTACATAGTTAATTCCAGGTCAGCCTGGACCAGAGTGAGACCCTACCTCGCTGTGAGTTCGAGGCCACCCTGAGAATAATTCCAGGTGAGCCTAAGCTAGAGTGAAACCCTACCTCGAAAAATCAAAAGAAAGAAAGAAAGAAAGAAAGAAAGAAAGAAAGAAAGAAAGAGAAAGAAAAGAAAAGAAAAGAAAAGAAAAAAAAAAGAAAAGAAAACAAATTTATGGGCTGCAGACATGTCTTAGTAGTTAAAACGCTTGCCTGCAAAGCCAAAGGACGTTGCCTCGATTCCCCAGGACCCACGTAAGCCAGATGCCCAAGGTGGCGAATGCGTCTGGAGTTCATTTGCAGTGGATGGATACTCTGGTGTGCCCATTTTCTCTCTCTTTCTTCCTCTCTCAAATAAATTAAAAATATATATTTAAAAACCCCTTCTGTTGGGTGTAGTGGTGCACACCTTTAATCCCAGCACTGAGGAGGCAGAGGTAGGAGGATCACTCTGAGTTCGAGATAACATGTAGTGAATTCCAGGCCAGCTTGGGCTCGAGTGAGACCCTACCTCAAAAAAAAAAAAAAAAAAAAAAAAAGAACAAAAACAAACTTCTATTGCGTTTCCCAATTTGTGCTGATTATGGAAAACACAGAAATAAACATATCTCCCACTCTTAATTAACCACTGGTTACAGCTACTTCAGGGTGAGGAATGGGGTGGGGACAGAAGGAATGAAAAGGCCAGCACCACCCTTTGGTAGGCAGCCTGGGCTGAGAGGGGACCTCCGAGAGGCCTGGCAGTGCTGAGCTGCATGGGCATCAAACGTGCCCAGGCTCGGGGCCAGAGCTTCCTCTAGAAAAGGAACTGGAACCCCATCTTGCTGCCCAGGCCGGTGGTTTGACACACTCTAATGAAGGGCAAGGGGGATCTGATTTTGCCGAGGGGGTTTCGGGCTCTGAGGGATGTGGGCATCTGCCCCCTGCTGCCCTGTCCCAAGGTATTTCTCTCCTCCTCCAAGCAGCCGTGGTCCAGGGCAGCTGGGCAGATGCCAGTGCTGGGAAGAGAATATGGAATGTTCTGGACAGGCTCCTGACTCAGGGTCCTGGAGGAGCCAGGCAGGAAAGCCAGACAAGCAGGCCACTGCTCTCTAAGCAAGCGCGACAGCACTGAACTGCATAGACGTGGCTCTGACAGGTTTGGAAATTGGACGCTACTTTTTATTTATTTATTTTTTTAAATATTTTATTTTTATTTATTTATTTATTTCAGAGAGAAAGATACAGAAATAGGCAGAGAGAGAGAGAGAGAGAGAGAAAGAGAGAAAGAGAGAGAATGGGCATGCCAGGGCCTCCAGCCACTGCAAACGAACTCCAGATGCCTGTGCCCCCTTATGCATCTGGCTTATGTGGGTCCTGGAGAATTGAGCCTCGAACCAGGATCCTTAGGCTTCACAGGCAAGCGTTTAACCACTAAGCCATCTCTCCAGCCCTGGACACTACTTTTTACATAGGCCTGCCTGCATTTGCAGCTCAAGTAGGGTCTCACCACCCTACTTCTTGTGTGGCTGCAGCCCACGTGCCCTCAGCCTCGGCCAGACCAGCACCCAGGATGGGGCTGAGACAGATTACTGAAGAGCCTGTGGGAGTGGGACCAGAAAGAAGTCTGTCTGAGATGCCAGAGTCCTGGGGTGCCAGTAGCTCTCCTCTCTTGTTTATTTATTTATTTATTTATTTATTTATTTTGAGGTAGGGTCTCACACTAGCCCAGGCTGACCTGGAACTCACTATGTAGTCTCAGGGTGGCCTTGAACTGACGGCAATCCTCCTACCTCTGCCACCCGAGTGCTGGCATTAAATCATGTGCCACCACGTGCATGTCCAGCTTAGCAGTTAAGGAGTTTGCCTGCAAAGCCAAAGGACCCAGGTTCGATTCCCCAGGACCCACATTAGCCAGATGCACAAGGGGGCGCACACGTCTGGAGTTCATTTGCAGTGGCTGAAGGCCCTGGTGCTCCCATTCTCTCTCTCTCTCTCTCTCTCTCTCATAAACCAGGTGTGGTGGTGCTCTCTCTCACACACACACTGAAAAAAAGGCCAATCTGTTGGGCTTGCCAAGGTCCTTTGGCTTCACAGGCAAGTGCCGTAACCACTAAGCCATCTTTCCAGCCCTGTATGGTTAATTCTGACTGACTACAGTTGACTGGGAATGGCTGGGGCCCTAGGAGTCTATCAGGGTTCTGGGAGTTCAGCCAGAATAAAACAATCATAGTAGGTGAGTTCAATCCCAGCTGGCTATTGTCATGCTTCTCTGGATAGGTTACCAGTGAAGCTCACCCGTTCTTTCAGTCCTGATTCCTCCAATAGAATTCTAGGATACTGCTAAACTTTGAATAGACAATCAATCAGTTTAGGACACTTTCAATTATAAGAAAGGACGACCCCAATATACCTAACTCCCCCCACCCCCAAATCCAGCCCTCATTTGAGTTTCGCACTTTTGGGGGCTCCCGTCCATGTCAATGACATCTTTTTTCTTATTTCTATCTTTACTATATCTCTGAATCCTGTTTAATAAAGCCGATGTCATACATTCCTCATACTGTAGCCTGGGTTAAGAGCCCACTGGAAACCGGGTGTAGTGGCGCACACCTTTAATCCCAGAACTCGGGAGGCAGAGATAAGAGGGTTGCTGACAAAAACAAAAGTCCATTGGAGCAGAGCTCACCAAAAGCAGAGTGCTCCCACCCACTTCACTAGGACACAAAAGCCACCTGTCTGGGTATCTGGCCTGCCCCAAGCCCCATGTCCATGAGACACCCATAGTGCATGCAGCCCCGGACAAAGGCAGTTGAGTCTGTGCTGCTGGGGACAGACCAATGCGGCAGCAGCAGCAGCAGCAGCAGCATGCTGGAGAGGAGGTCTTCCAGACCCGCAGGTCTGGAGTGTGCATGTGCAGAGCTAACCCTCTGAACTCCCATCCCAGCACACACACAGGATAAGACCACACTTGATTTCCAGGAATTTATTTGAAACACAACACAAACTGATGATGGGTGGATGGTATGGTTTCTGGCAGGCTACGCTGGCACAGCGAGGGAGTGAGCTCTCCCAGGAAGATCCTGGAGGAGAGGGAATGGGTGGGGCACACAGGCACTGGGACACGGCTTTCCAGAGTGAGGGTGCTAAGGAAAGCAGGGATAACTGTGAGGAATAAAGTCTCCCCTCTCCCTCCCCAGCGCAGTAAAACAAAACCTACAAAAACCCAAGAGGGTTGCTCTACCACCTTTCTCACGGGGGTTCAGGACTGCCGCCAGCACCGGGGTGTGACACACACAGAGGCCCACTTGTTCCACACCCACTCCTTTCCTGCCCTTCCAGGCCACTGTTGGGGGCTGACCCTACAGATTCTGTGTTGGGCTCCCAGAGCAGCTGGCTTCTGGCTAACGAGGCACACTGACAGACATCTGGAGGGGAGGGCAGAGATGACAGGCTCTCGTCTCCCCTTCTTTGCCTCTTTGTGACACCAGCTCCCACTGATAGGCCTCTGAGGTTACAGATACCAACGGCCCCTGGTCCCTGGTCATATGGCCTCACTGTGTCAAGCAGATCCACACACCCATTCCTCTTGCCCTCTCTGTACTCGCTTCTGTGTTAAACACTTAGGGCAGGTTCTGCTTTTCTGGTTGGGCCCTGTGACACGGCAGAACTGTGAGAGATGCAACAGCCTCCTCTGGACCCTCCACTTTTTAAAAATATTTCATTTTTATTTATTTATTTATTTCAGAGAGAGAGAGAGAGAGAATGGGAGCACCAGGGCCTTCAGCCACTGCAAATGAACTCCAGACGTGTGCGCCCCCTTGTGCATCTGGCTAATATGGGTCCTGGGGAATCGAATCTGGGTCCTTTGGCTTTGCAGGCAAACTCCTTAACTGCTAAGCCATCCAGCCCCAGATCCTCCACTTTATTTTAAATATTTTTTTTTTATTTGAGAGAGACAGAGAGAGAGAGAAACAGAGGAAGAGGCAGAGAGAATGGGCCTGCCAGGCCTCTCTGCCGCTGTGAACAAACTCCAGATGCGTGAGCCCCCTTGTGTGCATGTGTGACGTTGCATGCTTGCATCACTTTTGCGTCTGAACGTGGGACCAGATTTGAACAAGCATTCTTAGGCTTTGCAGGCAGGTGCCTTAACCGCTAAGCTATCCCTCGATCCTCCACTTTTATACATCCTTTGAACACTGAGGGACAGAGGGGATATCTTGCAGAGTTTGTGTCCTCACCCCCTACGGGAACTGGCACCGTGACATGTCTGTGGTGGGCTGCTGTGCGGACAGCCTGATGTCCACTCATGAGCTCACTGAGCAATGGTAACATGCCTTCGACACACATGAGGGCAACCAGAAAGAGTGGTAAAGGGAAAACGTCCCAGCATCAAGTGCTCACATGGGCAAAGACAAGGAGCCCAGGCTCCTTGGCACCTGCCCTCCGTTCCATGGAGTAGTTCATCAGGGTGCTGGGTCTTCCCAGGGTTGGGGTGGGGAGTAATAACTTAGTCATGTCATCACTGCTGTGAGGAATGGGGTTTCCGAACCCTCCAGACACATGGGGCTCAAAATGACCTGCACTTTGCCCAAAGCTAACTCTGACTTGGACCGGAAGGAGCCTCCTGGCTCTAAGCCAGCCCAGGCCAGTCCCTTCTCCAAACCTCTTGAACCTGGTAGAAGTTACAAGCAGTCAGAGCGACCAACAGTCTGCATAGTGAGCTGTCGCCTAGATGGGCTGGAGAGAACCGTGAAGGGCGAGGCAGTCATTTCCCCCACATCCACGTGCCACGTATGCCAGGGCAGAGCCACAGACAGACAACTCTGCTGTGTTTTCTTTTGAGGAGAAACATCCCAAAGACCAGCTGTCTCCTCTCCTGGGCCTTTACTGAAGGGTCGTTTCTGGGCCACTGCAGGGAAATGCTGCCACCTGGATCTACCTCACGAAGCCCACTTGTCACACGCTTCCCACCGCAGGCCCCAACCCAAGGCCCAAGGAGCAATGAATGGTGGGAGCCCCACCCCAGCCCGCCCAGCTGTTGCAGATGATAGATGGGAAACAGATGAAGCAGCCCTCCCCAAGCACTGCCCTCACTCAGCCACATCCGGGGCCTTCTCTGCTGAGGTTAACCAGCCTCAGGAGACACAGCCTTCCAGATGTCACCACCATCTTCTGCCAAGTCACTCTTCCTGCAGGGGGGGGGGATGGAAGGGGGCAATTCCGACTGTGGCTACCCTGTCCTGCAACAACCTGTTTGGGGTACCACATCTCAGCCATTCAGCTGCCTATGAGGTCAGACTCCAGTTGTCTGTCAGTGCTGCGACCCTGTGCCCGAATGTGTCTGTCGTGGACAATGAACAGGGAGTGGAGAAGCGAGGACTGCTTAAGAAGTGCCAGCAGCCGTGGGACATGGCAAGAAGAGTGTCCAGATGGGAACAGGCAGGTCTCTGAGGCCTTGGTACATGTGCTCACGAAGAGCTGGTGGGGCGAGGAAACATGGAGCCATCTACATAGATTCGTATCCGCAAACATGTTCTCACCCTCCGCTCCTCTCAGGCTCAACAGAGTTTGCTTAAAATGGGAGGATCTGTGGGTGGCTCCTGTCCCCTAACTACTGCCCCCAAAGCACACCGGCCATGGTCCTTGTCACCGGGTTTGGCTATAAGGGAACAGAGCAGTAAGCCGATGGCTTGTCACAGTGATGTGCACATGTGGCACGTTTAACACCTCCTCTCACGGGACTTCTCCAGGATCAAGCAGAACTGAACAGAACCACAGCCCCTCTCTCTCCAGCGACAAAACGTGCCGCTAAGAGTTGCTCAAAGGGCGGCCAAGGTTGAGTGCAATCTGTTCTGTCAGCCCCTCGGGCACTGGTGGAGGGGGTGGGAGCAAATCCAATAGAGGATGCATGGAATAAAGAGTAATTTCCCCCAAAGGGGAAGAAAAGCAGCTTATTGAGACGCAGCCAAGCAACAGTAACGTCAAAAGGCAAAAGAGTGGCATGAGCCGCAAAAACGCTGGCACATTTCTTAGGAAGAACCCACTCAGAAAGGTGCCACGTTGCTCCTGTACATAATTACACAGCATGAAACAGCGGGGCGGACACATGCAGGGCAGCGGGGGCACTACTCTGGGCTCCCAGCAGCCTCCATGGCCCAAGCTGGCTGCTCCTGGGAGCTGGTCATAGGGAGCGAGGAGGCGTGTGGCTCCCGGCTGCCTTCAACTCTCAGGCAGGTCCGTTCTGTGACAGCAAGGTCTCTGAGAAGGAAGCGAGGTGCCGCTGGTTCATGGGCGGAGAAAGACCTGGAGCGTGCACACCTACAGTCTCTCCCGTGCCCCTTCAGGTCTCCAAAGAGCTCTCCCACTGAAGGGCTGCCTCCTTCCCAGGCACGGCTTGTGGTCACCAGCGGGACAGTAGCAGGTCTTGGATTACAGGATGGAGCAGGGATAGCTCAGTCTGACACGCAGCAGGTGAGTTCTGGAAAAGGGAAGAAATAGGGCGAAGGCTACATGAGTTCTGACGGTGGAGACCAAATGAGAGGGAGGAACCAGGCAGCCCTCCCACCACCCTGATGACTATCAACTCCAATGAAGGCTCTCTACGTAGTCTAATGTTAGACCTTAAAAGTTCACCTAGGTCAAGAAAATATCTAAGCAAGGGCTGGAGCAATGGCTTAGTGGTTAAGGAGCTTGCCTGCGAAGCCTA
Source organism: Orientallactaga sibirica (assembly GCA_036365145.1). Classification (NCBI taxonomy): domain Eukaryota; kingdom Metazoa; phylum Chordata; class Mammalia; order Rodentia; family Dipodidae; genus Orientallactaga; species Orientallactaga sibirica. The sequence continues at coordinate 797,021 of JAEOAD010001893.1, read as the reverse complement.
AGGACTCAGGTTTGATTCCATAGAGCCCACGTAAGCCAGATGCCCAAGGTGGCACATGCGTCTCGAGTTCTTTTGAAGGGGCTGGAGGCCCTGGTGCGCCCATTCTCTCCCTATCTCTCTCTGCCTCTTTCTCTCAAATAAATATATAAAATATTTTTTAATATTAAAAAAGAAGGCTGAGGAAATGGCTTAGTGGTTAAGGCATTTGCCTGTGAAGCCTAAGGACCTCGGTTTGATTCTCCAGGACCCACGTAAGCCAGATGCACAAGGTGGCACATGCGCCTGGAATTCTTTTGAAGGGGCTGGAGGCCCTGGTGCGCCCATTCTCTCCCTCTCTCTCTCTCTCTCTCTCTGCCTCTTTCTCTCAAATAAATAAATAAAATATTTTTTAATATTAAAAAAGAAGGCTGAGGAAATGGCTTAGTGGTTAAGGCATTTGCCTGTGAAGCCTAAGGACCTCGGTTTGATTCTCCAGGACCCACGTAAGCCAGATGCACAAGGGGGTGCATGCGTCTGGAGTTTGTTTGTAGTGGCTAGAGGCCCTGGTGTGCCCATTCTCTCTCTCTATCTGCCTCTTCCTTGCTCTCTCAAATAAATAAAATATTTAAAAAATATATTTAAAAAATCCAAATAAGGCCAAGGGTGGTGGCACACTCCTTTAATCTCAGCACTTGGGAGGCAAGGTAAGAGGATTGTTTGAGGCCACCCTGAGACTACATAGTGAATTCCAGGAGTCCGTTTGCAATGGCTGGAGGTGCTGGCATGCCCATTCTCTCTCTCTCTGTGTCTCTAATAAATAAATAAAAATAAATATTAAAAAAAAGAAGAGAGAAGGCAAGCGAGCAAGCTCTACTTGAAGCTGGCAGAGTGGAATCTGATGGCTCAGAAAATAATACTAGGTACCTCCAGAATTGGGGGAAGACTAAATAAAAGAAGATGAGTGGGGCTGGAGAAATGGCTTAACGGTTAAGGCACTTGCCTGCAAAGCCAAAGGACCTAGGTCCGATTCCCCAGGACCCACGTAAGCCAGATGCACGAGGTGGTGCATGCGTCTGAAGTTCATTTGCAGTAGCTGGAGGCACTGGCACGCCCATTCTCTCTCTGTCTCTCTGCTTCTTTCTCTCTCACAAAAAAATAAAATTTAAGGCCGGGCGTGGTGGCTCACGCCTTTAATCCCAGCACTCAGGAGGCAGAGGAAGGAGGACTGCTGTGAGTTTGAGGCTAGCCTGAGAATACATAGTGAATTATAGGTCAGCCTGGACTAGAGGGAGACCCTACTTTGAAAAAACAAACAAAATAAAAAATAAATAAAATTTAAAAAGAAAGTTAAAGAAGACGACGACGATGACGACAAGGAAGAGGAAGAGGAGGAGGAGGAGGAGTGGAAGGTAATTTGAGAAGTGTCCCCAGAGGTCTCCTGATCCCAAGTCTCTGGGCAACTGTCTACTTCTCACCACCAACTGAATGTCCATTCTCTGAGAAGGATATAATGGAAGGTTCTCAGGATACCAGGCACCAAGCATATTTGAGGGCAGGGATACTAGATTCCAAAAGGAGAGATCAAGAGAGTGTGTGCTGCCTGGGAATATAGCTTCGTGATAAAGTGCCTACATAAGCAAGGCCATGGTTCAGTTCCCAGTCCTGCACAAGGAAAGAAGTAAAAAAACAATAATAAAATAACAATAATAAAATAAAAAAAACAAACAAACAAACAAACAAACACTCATAAACAAGTGAATGGGTGCCTATTAAATGGTCAACCTTCAGCCTTTCTTACCAGGGAGCTTCTAGAATGCAGGCAGCCAAGCCTTTGCCCTCTGAAGACAACACAGCATGAAATTTCTCTGGGGAATCCGAGTAGATCATGAAGAAGAGTTCAAGATGGTAGCCCAACAACAGCCCACACTCACCACTCTGATGTTAAGGGTGCTACAGGCTCAGGCACAGAGCCTTTAAATCTGACCTTCAGCTGGGTGTGGTGGCGCACGCCTTTAATCCCAGCACTTGGGAGGCAGAGGTAGGAGGATGGCCGTGAGTTCAAGGCCACCCTGAGACTACATAGTGAATTCCAGATTACAATGGGGGCTGCACAGAAGAACTGAGGAGTTCAGCTTCCTGTAATGGTAGGTAATTTATATTGGACTAACCCTGCAGCCAATCAACTCTGGACAAAATACAAACAACAACTGTTTGGAAGTCCTGGAGAGGTTGTGACCCTAGGACAAAGTGGGATGGACAAGGTGAGAACTGTGCTTAATTGGCTTTCCTTTGAGCGCTTCCACACAGCGTGAGAACCTGGCGCAGGCAGAAAATTGTGGACTCACTGAAATGAGCGACCAGAGGCGAAGGTTGTCAGTGCAGCTGCACCCGACACAGGAGATCTTCCACCCCATGCCAGGAAGACAGAATTTGGAGTTCCAATCTGCCAAGTTATAGGGGTTTGGTAAACAACTTAATCTTTCCACTGGAATTGCATGGGGTGAAGGCCAAATTCAAAGTAGACAAGCTTTAATAAAGCTTTAACTAAGCCTCCATAGGATCAAAGTGATCTACCAATTTAACTACCTGCTAGAACAAAACCCAACACTGCAGAGGAATACCGTATCCAGACTCTGCAGTCATCCGCAATGCCCAGTATTCATTTACAAAAGCATTAGAGACCAGAAGCACTGAAATAGAACCTGTAATCAAAAGAAAAAAGGGGGACAGAGGGAGAGGGAATTACCATGGGAATATTGTCTGCCATTATGGAAGTTGTCAATAAAAAAATAAAAATTAACGCCGGGCGTGGTGGCGCACACCTTTAATCCCAGCACTGGGGAGGCAGAGGTAGGAGGATCGCCATGAGTTCAAGGCCACCCTGAGACTACATAGTGAATTCCAGGTCAGCCTGAGCTAGAGTGAGACCCTACCCCAATAAATAAATAAATAAATAAATAAATAAATAAATAAATAAATAAAAATTAAAATAAAAAAGGGAGCCAGGCACAGTGGCGCATGTACGCCTTTGATCCCAGCACTCTGGAGCAGAGATAGGAGGATCACTTTGAGTTTGAGGCCACCCTGAGACTATAGTGAATTCTAGGTCAGCCTGGGCTAGAGTGAGACCCTACCTCAGAAAAAAAAGAAAGAAAGGAAAAAAGGGGTGAAAGAAAAAGAAAAAGGGGGCTGGAGAGATGGCTTAGTGATTAAGGAACGCTTGCCTGCAAAGGACCCAGGTTCAATCCCCAGGACCCACATATACCAGATGCACAAAGTGGCACATGCATCTGGAGTTCATTTGCAGTGGCTAAAGGCCCTGGTGTGCCCATTCTCTCTCTCTCTGCCTCCTTCTCTTACTTAAATAAACACACACACACACACACACACACACACACACACTTATTGAAACTTTAAAAAAAAGAAAAATGTTAGTAGAAGATAAATGGATAATTTAGAATTAGAAGATATGGAATCAAAATATTTATACTAAATATGTTAACTACTCTATAGAAAAAGACAGGCCTAATCAGTGACAATATGGTATATTTTATTTATTTTATTCATATACTAATAGCAGAAAAAGTAGACATCTAGATAAGGAGTATTGAATAAAGATCACTTGGTAGTGGTGCAAAGAAAGCTTCCCATGCATAGAGTAACTGAATTTAAATACACAAAGCAGGAGTTGGAGAGATGCTCAGGGCTTAAAGGAATTTGCTTGTAAAGTCTGATGGCCCACGTGAGTTCCCCAGTACCCATGTAAGCCAGATGCACAAAGTGGTGCATGCGTCTGGAGTTCGTTTGCAGGAGACCCTGTTATGCCCATACTTTCTCTCAATAAACAATAAAACTATTTTTAAAAATCCACAAAGCAAAGCCGGGTGTGGTGGCACATGCCTTTAATCCCAGCACTCAGGAGGCAGAGGTAGGAGGATCTCGCCGTGAGTTCAAGGCCACCCTGAGACGACATAGTGAATTCCAGGTCAGCCTGGGCTAGAGTGAGACCCTACCTGGAAAAAAAAAATCCACAAAGCAAAATCTGACAGACTAATGGGAGACACAGACAAATCTGGTTGGTAAATGAAGCAGAAAGCAGAGTAAAACATCAGATAAGGGGCTGGGAGATGGCTTAGTGGTTAAGGCGTTTACCTGCAAAGCCTAAGGACACAGGTTCAATTCCCCAGTATCCACCTAAGCCAGATGCACAAGGTGGTGCATGTGTCCTGAATTCGTTTGCAATGGCTGGAGGCCCTGGCGCACCCATGCCCTCTCTCTTAAATAAATAAATAAATAAATACATAAAAATAAGATATTTTGAAAAAGTCAGGTCAGTGGAAGAGGGGGCATACACACCTGTGATCCCAGTATTCAAGAGGCTGAGGTGGGAAGGTTGCTTCAAGTCTACATAATGAGTACCAGGCCAGCCAGGGTTATATAGTGAGACCCTGTCTCTGAAACAAACAAACAAACAAACAAACAAACAAACAAAGTCTCTGAAACAAAGACATAAAGAAAGGAGTGTCCCAAAATGCCTTAATGCTGAAAAAAGGATGTGCTCAGATATATTCTTTTTAAAAATATATTTTATTTTTATTTACTTGTAATTTTTTTTTTTTACTTATTTGTAAAGAAAGAGTGAGCGAGCAAGACAGAGAAAGAGAATGGGTGTGCCAAGGCCTCCAGCCGCTGCAAACGAACTCCAGACGCATGTGCCACCTTGTGCATCTGGCTTACATGGGTCCTGGGGAATCGAACCTGGGTCCTTTGTCTTTGCAGGCAAGTGCCTTAACCGCTAAGCCATCCCTCCATCAACTTGATTCAAGAATCAAGGACTGTGACGACATTTCCAGGAAGGATTAAGTGAGTGGGGAGACTCTCCCCCAGAGTCCGCAGTACCTAGTGGCAAAGGCCCGGAAAGAAAGAGGTTCAACTACTGTGGTTTGCCTGCCTGGCTTCCTGCTGACAACAGAGCCCAGCTTCTTCAATTGTCTAGTGTGGACTGAAGACCAAGGGTGCTCAGAACTCCTCCAGTTTTTCAGGGCCAAACTGATACTGCTGAGTCATGCTGGTGTGTGAAATGAGTCAGCTTCTCCGGGTGTCTCAACCTCTCCAGACTACAGCTAGCCATTGTTGGAGTACCCAGCTGTACCATGCAAGTTATCCAATACCTATTCATTCTATCCATTCGGTCCCTCTAGAGAACACTGACTAAGACATTTGATTCGGGCCTCAGTCCTACATCAATCACTTTTGTATACATTATATGTAAACAGTTGGTGATAAAAATAGTTGGTTAGCCGGGCGTGGTGGCGCACGCCTTTAATGCCAGCACTGGGGAGGCAGAGGTAGGAGGATCGCCGTGAGTTCGAAGCCACCCTGAGACTACATAGTGAATTCCAGGTCAGCCTGGGCTAGAGGGAGACCCTGCCTTGAAAAACAACAACAACAAAAATATTTGGTTGATGGAAGAAAAGGCATCAATTATATCTCAGATGTCTTCTGAGCTTAAAGAGTCCTTGATCAGTAAGAAGAAGAGAGGAGGAAAGAAAATACTGGGAGTTTTCAAATCAGAGCAATTGTGACAAATTTTCCATATCCGCTGCCTTGAAGACGCTACAGCTTTATTTCCAATGACACTTTAAATGCCTGAGTAACAACCGTGACATCGAGTCACTCTTCTAAGAATCCCATGTTGCTGAGAGGGTCCCACGTCTGGACCTCTTTAGGAGCGCACACATTAGAATTAAGATTTCCCCAAGAGTATTTCTCTGGGCGGATTGCTGTGCTCAAGGGTGGCCAATATGGCACCCTTCCAGAATATTCTAAAACACCAACAGCTGACTTGTCATACCTAACGCGCTTGGGTCTATGTTCCTACACAATCTCTACCTCCCTACACAATCTCCACCCCTTTGGCTTCATAGACAGAAAACATGTACTGGGCTGGAGAGATGGCTTAGCAGTTAAGGCACATGCCTGCGAAGCCTAAGGACCCTGGTTCAATTCTCCAGGTCCCGTGTAAGCCAGCTGCACATGGTGGCGCATGCGCCTGGAGTTTGTTTCCAGTGGCTAGAGGCCCTGGCGCTCCCATTCTCACTCACTCTCTCTCCCTTTCTCTGTCTCTAATAAATTAGAAAAGAAAAGATGTACTACCCTCAAACAATGTTTCAGCTGTCCTGAACCACTCTCAGTACAGTAAGTGTTCTGTGGTATTGCTTCATTTCCCACAAATTTTGGGGTCTTTGTAACAGGTCCTTATAAAAATTATAATGGTGGGCTGGAGGGATGGCTTAGCGGTTAAGACATTTGCCTTCAAAGCCAAAGGACCCAGGTTCAATTCCCCAGGACCCACGTTAGCCAAATACACAAGGTGGTGCATGAGTCTAGACTTTGTTTTCAGTGGCTGGAGGCCCTGGTGCACCCATTCTCTCTCTGTCTCTCTCTCCTTCTTTCTCTCTGTCAAATAAATAAATAAATAAATAAATAAATAAATATTAACATATTAAAAAAAAAAATTACCAGGAAAGTAACAAATGTTTAAAATTTTTTAATGGGGCTTTATAATTTTTGTGTGTGCAAAGATTGAGCCCAGGGCTTTGTATATGCTAGGCAAGCACTCCACCACAGAGCTACATTCCCAATGCGCCACATAATTTTTATTATATTACTACTTTTTTCTTTTCAAGGTAGGGTCTCACTCTGGCCCAGGCTGACCAGGAATTCCCTATGTAGTCTCAGGGTGGCTGTGAACTCATGGCGATCCTCCTACCTCTGCCTCCCGAGTGCTGGGATTAAAGGTGTGTGCCACCACGCCTGGCTTATATTACTATTATTTTTTTTTTTTGAGCTAGAGGCTCATGTATCCCAAGGTGACCTTAAACTTGCTGACAATGACCTTGATCCTCCTATCTCCAACTCCTGACCTTCCTGTGATAACAGAATTGGGACACCATATCCCATTTTATGCAATCCTGAGGATCAAATCCAAAACCTCTTGCATTCTAGGTAGGCATGATACCACCTGAGCTACATCCCCAGCCCAAAATAATGTCCTTAACGCATCACAGACTCTTATTTTGTGTGCATGCACATAGGCATGTGTAGGATAACCTTGGGTGGACCTTGGGTATCATTTCTTAGGTCTTATCTCCTTTTTGTTTTGTCTTTTGGCTTGGAATGCGCCAAGAAGACTTGAATGGCTAGCCAGGGAGACTCATGCATCCACCTGTCTCCTGGTCTCTGTTGCCAGGGTTATAAGGCAAGCAATTTACCAACTGAACTATCTCAGCCCTTAACATCACAGATTAAAACCATATATATTTACCCAAGTTATGACACCACATCTCAGACAAGGAGACCAATGGTGATTACTTCATAAGCAATGTTTTAGAACATTTTTAAAAAAAACACGGTCTTTTGAAATGGCGTGAAATTGTTGACAGAAACCAGCCAGGGCGCCCAAGTATGCCTGGGAGTGCCATCAGCTGTCTCTGGCAGTCTATTTTTATTGGAATTTGTGAAGACAGCAGATGTATTCCCAGAGCTTCCTCATGGGTACAATGGCTCTCACTACCACCCATTCCCCAAGATTGGGATGCCAACAGTTGAAATTGTTCATCACTGATTTGAGAAACAAAACATCCTGAGGGCAATCTCACACCCCATCGCAGTATTGTACCCACAGAGGCATCTGCAGTGGATGCCCTCTTCACACCCAGATCACAGTATTGTACCCACAGAGACTCTGCAGTGGATGCCCTCTTCACACCCAGATCACAGTATTGTACCCACAGAGGCATCTGCAGTGGATGCCCTCTTCACACCCAGATCGCAGTATTGTACCCACAGAGGCATCTGCAGTGGATGCCCTCTTCACACCCAGATCGCAGTATTGTACCCACAGAGGCATCTGCAGTGGATGCCCTCTTCACACCCAGATCGCAGTATTGTACCCACAGAGACATCTGCAGTGGATGCCCTCTTCACACCCAGATCGCAGTATTGTACCCACAGAGACTCTGCAGTGGATGCCCTCTTCACACCCAGATCACAGTATTGTACCCACAGAGACTCTGCAGTGGATGCCCTCTTCACACCCAGATCACAGTATTGTACCCACAGAGACTCTGCAGTGGATGCCCTCTTCACACCCAGATCACAGTATTGTACCCACAGAGGCATCTGCAGTGGATGCCCTCTTCACACCCAAATCACAGTATTGTACCCACAGAGGCATCTGCAGTGGATGCCCTCTTCACACCCAGATCACAGTATTGTACCCACAGAGACTCTGCAGTGGATGCCCTCTTCACACCCAGATCACAGTATTGTACCCACAGAGGCATCTGCAGTGGATGCCCTCTTCACACCCAGATCACAGTATTGTACCCACAGAGGCATCTGCAGTGGATGCCCTCTTCACACCCAGATCACAGTATTGTACCCACAGAGGCATCTGCAGTGGATGCCCTCTTCACACCCAGATCACAGTATTGTACCCACAGAGGCATCTGCAGTGGATGCCCTCTTCACACCCAGATCGCAGTATTGTACCCACAGAGACTCTGCAGTGGATGCCCTCTTCACACCCAGATCACAGTATTGTACCCACAGAGGCATCTGCAGTGGATGCCCTCTTCACACCCAGATCCCAGTATTGTACCCACAGAGGCTCTGCAGTGGATGCCCTCTTCACACCCAGATCACAGTATTGTACCCACAGAGGCATCTGCAGTGGATGCCCTCTTCACACCCAGATCACAGTATTGTACCCACAGAGACTCTGCAGTGGATGCCCTCTTCACACCCAGATCACAGTATTGTACCCACAGAGACTCTGCAGTGGATGCCCTCTTCACACCCAGATCACAGTATTGTACCCACAGAGGCATCTGCAGTGGATGCCCTCTTCACACCCAGATCACAGTATTGTACCCACAGAGACTCTGCAGTGGATGCCCTCTTTGCACCCAGATCACAGTATTGTACCCACAGAGGCATCTGCAGTGGATGCCCTCTTCACACCCAGATCACAGTATTGTACCCACAGAGACTCTGCAGTGGATGCCCTCTTCACACCCAGATCACAGTATTGTACCCACAGAGGCATCTGCAGTGGATGCCCTCTTCATGGGAGAAATGATTATACTCAATACAGAAGATAAAGAGGAAACATCTACAGTGTACACATGAGCCCCAGAAGAAATAAGCCAGGAGAGAGGGGTTATTATACAATTCATCACGTTTTCTGGCCCAGATGCCCTGGCTCCATCCCATTGGCAACTTACTTCTCTTTTGGGCCTGTTGCTTTTGTTTCTCTGACATGCTGAATCTTGATTCAGTGCCCTGGCGGGGGGGGGGACGACAGTCGTTGTGGACCGAGGTCCAGGGAGCTGTGCTCCCCTGGCCAGCATCTCTCCACAGCAGTATTTTTCCCCCAAGTCCTCGTGTAATAGACAAACCAGAGCCCATCATCACTGAGGTCAAAGAGATGAGCGTGTCAAGGAAGGCTCAAGTAGCTGAGCGCAGGCTGGGAGGCAGCGGCGTTTTCGGAAGGGTGGGAAGAGGATGGGAGGTCTCTTCGGCCCGTCTGCTCTCCCGGCGTTGGAAGTTTTCTGATTCTGCCTTCGCTGTGAGAAATACTCCACTGCCTCAAGGTCATAATGTTCCATTACTCCATTACTGAGGCTGCGGAATTCCAGAAGCCTCCAAGAAGCCAAGTAAGCTTTCTCTGTAAACCCAGCTTCCTGTTTCTAACGTGTCTCAGAATTACTTAATCAGGAGCAATTGTTCTTTAATGCCAGCCCCCTCCAACAAAGACACACAGAAACACACTCATTTACCTTCAAGCAAATACATGAGTCTCACTTTAGCCCAGGCTGACCTGGAACCCATTCCTTAGCCCCAGGCTGGCCCTGAACTCACTACGCTCCATCCATCTTAGCCTCCTGAGTGCTGGGACTAAAAGTATGTGCCACGTCACCTAGCAAGACCAGGAGTTTAAATTCCACTGCAACGCAATGAGACATTGGGCAAAACCTTTAATCTCTCCGAGTTTTGTTTTGTTTTCTTTCTTTTTTTAAAAAGATTTTATTTTTATTTATTTATTAGAGACAGAGAGAGGAAAAGAGAGAGAGCTAAAGTGAGAATGGGTGCGCCAGGGCCTCTAGCCACTGCAAACAAACTCCAGATGCATGCACCCCTTGTGCATCTGGCTAATGTGGGACCTGGAGAATCGAACCGGGGTCCTTAGGCTTTGCAGGCATGTGCCTTAACCGTTAAGCCATCTCTCCAGCCCTTTTTTGGTTTTCTGAGGTAGGGTCTCACTCTATCTAGCCCAGGCTGACATGGAATTCACTAGATAGTCTCAGGGTGGCCTCAAACTCATGGTGATCCTCCTTCCTCTGCCTCCCGAGTGCTGGGATTAATGGCATGCACCACCACACCCAGTAGAATTTTTTTTTTAAATATATTTTATTTATTTATTTATTTGAGAGAGAAAGAGGCAGAGAGAGAGAGACAGAGAGAGTGGGCACGCCAGGGCCTCCAGCCACTGAAAACGAACTCCAGACGCATGCGCCCCTTGTGCATCTGGCTTACGCGGGTCCTGGGGAGTCGAACCGGGATCCTTTGGCTTCGCAGGCAAACGCCTTAACCACTAAGCCATCTCCCCAGCCCCAGAATTTTTTTTTTTATGTCTGAGAAAAAAAAAAAAAACACCTTCCTGCTGGCAGAAATTAAGACTCTTTTCCCCATTATCAGGAATCCGAAATACACCCTTTCTTGTCTTCTTTCCTCCAGGAGGTAAGAAACCTCTGCCATGATATTCTGCCTTCTCACAGTCCAGAAACAGGAAGCCCTGGAGGCGGAGAACACGACACTTTTCAGTGGAAGCAGATTTTGTTTCCAGACACATTAGTCTCATCCATCAACCTCCTGTTAGGTGTGCTCATGTGTTGGACGCGCTAATTAAGTCGCAGTTGCTAATTGATTGCATTATTGTATCGTGCAGGGCAAGGCTTTCCACCGGGTTTCTATTTTGGTATTTAATCGTGTTAACTTCCCCATAAAATTGACTATACTAGCTAGACCTTTAATAGGGATCCTGTATCCTAAGGGAATAAGGAACAGAGCCATTACCCCCAAGGAAAGGGTCCTCCAAGAACACAGGAGTGCAGGCACTGTCTAAAAGGTGTGCGTGCGTTTTAATTTTTTTGTTTATTTTTATTTATTTATTTGGAAGCGACAGAGAGAGAGAATGGGTGCACCAGGGCCTCCAGCCACTGCAAATGAACTCCAGATGCATGCGCCCCCTTGTGCATCTGGTTTACGTGGGTCCTGGAGAATCGAACTGGGATCCTTTGGCTTTTCAGGCAAATGCCTTAACCGCTAAGCCATCTCTCCAGCCCTTTTTGTTTGTTTTTAATATTTTTTATTTATTCATTTATTTGTGAGAGAGAAAGAGACTGGGGGCACCAGAGCACTCCAGATGCACATACCACCGTGTCATCTGGCTTATGTGAGTACTGGGGAATTGAACCTGGGTCCTTACGCTTTGCAGGCAAGCACCTTAACCACTAAGCCATCTCTCCAGCCCTTTGTTTTTGGTTTGAGAACCTGAAGGTAAAGCCCACAACAATAAGGTTAAGGTAAGTGTCCCCTCGTCTCAGCCCAGCAGGGATGGGGAGGAGACAAGGGGAAACCCCTACTCCCCCATGGGCTCTCTGCTCCCCCCCCCCCGCCTCCCACATGGCATGAGCTCTCTGCACTTTCTTCTCTTTCCTCTCTAAATCCCTTTTCATGTTCCAGGGCTCATGTTTGTTCTCCCACGTGGGTGTACCCATTTTCCCTTTCTCGGTTTGCAGACCCTCCCTCATATATTCCTAAATAAAAAGCCACGTTTTATAAATTATCTTCTCAGTTTGGTTTATCCAATTCTTTGGTTAAAAGCAGACACGAGGGTTGGAGAGATGGCATAGCAGTTAAGGCGCTTGCCTGCCAAGCCAAAGGACCCAGATTTGACTCCCTAGGACCACGTGAGCACAAGGGGGTGCACACATCTGGAGTTCGTTTACAGTGGCTGGAGGCTCTGGCGTACCCATTCTCTCTCTCTCTCTCTCTCTACCTGCCTATTTCTGTATCTCTCTCTCAAAAAAATAAAAAAATATTTTAAAAAAGCAGACACAAGGCTGGGTGTGGTGCATGTCTTTAATCCCAGCACTTGGAAGGCAGAGGTAGGAGAATCACCACGAGTTTGAGGCTACCCTGAGACTATGTAGTGAATTCCGGGTCAGCCTGGACTAGAGTGAGACCCTACCTCAAAAAAAAAAAAAAAAAAAAGAAAAAGAAAAGAAAAAAAGAAAAAAGCTGGAGAGATGGCTTAGTAGTTAAGGTGCTTGCCTACACAGCCTAAGGACCCATGTTCAACTTCCCAGGTTCCAAGTAAGCCAAATAAACAACGTAATGCAAGCAGGTACTTGTCTAAGTTTGACTGCAGTGGCTGGAGGCCCCGGTGTGCCAATTTTCTCTTACTTTCTCATAAAAAAAAGAAAAATGGTCGGTGTGGTGGTGCATGCCTTTGATCTCAGCACTTGGGAGGCAGAAGTAGGAGGACTGCCATGAGTTTGAGACTACCCTGAAACTACATAGTGAATTCCAGGTAAACCTGAGCTAGAGTGAGACCTTAGCTTGAAAAACAACAAAAACAAAAAACAAAACAAAATGTAGTGATGGACAATGAGAGAATTTACCTCAAACAAGGTAGAAAGAGTGGCCCCACACCCAAGGTTGTCCTCTGACCACACACAAGCAGCAGCATACACATGTTCAATATCACATACATAAACATGTGGACAGACACATACGCAGACCGTTTAAAAAAAGAAAATATGGGCTGGGCATGGTGGCACACACCTTTAATCCCAGAACTGGGGAGGCAGAGGAAGGAAGATCGCTGTGAGTTCGACACCCTGAGACTACTGAGTGAATTCTAGGTTAGCCTGGGCTAGAGCGAAACCCTACCTCGAAAAACCAAAAACAAAAAAAGAGAGAGAGGGTATGATTCACAACCTACTTTATGTTTTCTGTAAGAGGACACACAAAGGAAGTGATAAGATAGAAAAGAATGATATTCCAGATTGTGTTTAAGCCTGACCCCAAAGGTCCTCAGCTGTGGGCAAGGAAAAGTTTGAAAGAAATCCACTTTCCACGTTTTGACATAATCCTTCCTTAGTCTTCTATTGTCTCTATATGGGGCAGATTGAGGCAAAGAAGGCCCATGTCCTGATACCTATGAAGTGTTGTGTAAAAATGCTGTGTTAAACTGGGTGTGGCGGTACACACTTAATCCTAGCAGAGGTAGGAGGATCGCAGTGAGTTCGAGGCCACCCTGAGATTGCAGAGTGAATTCCAGGTCAGCCTGGGCTAGAGCGAGACCCTACCTCAAAAAAAGCTATTCCCCGGGCTGGAGAGATGGCTTAGCAGTTAAGGTGTTTGCCTTCAAAGCCAAAGGACCTTGGTTCGATTCCCCAGGACCCACGTAAGCCAGATGCACAAGGGGGCGCATGCATCTGGAGTTCGTTCGCAGTGGCTGGAAGCCCTGGCGCACCCATTCTCTCTCTATCTCACTCTGACACTTTCCCTCTCTCAAATAAATAAATAAAAATAAAAAATATTAAAAAAAAAAAGCTATACCCTACCACCTCTACCCCCCCTACCCCGCCAAAAAATAAAATCCTACTGGATAGCAGAATTCCTGAAAGCCCCAACACAACACCTTATAAACGCCAACTAAACTTTTCACCCTTAGCATTTTACTCATTTTGACGTGATTACAGCCGTCATAAGTCACACTGAAGGAAAGCAACGACGGAAAATTCTCGTTAGAAGGTTGATTCCATACCCTTGCTCTGTAGGGCCTTGTTATAAGTAATTTACTGTCAGGGAAGAACTTGAGGGTTCATAAGGCATGAAAAGTCTGCAGAGAGTTTTATTCGTAAATAAATGCCAACACTTAAACAATAATGACAGCTTCACGTGCGGGAAGACTGAAGTGAACACCGTGTACTGCCTGGGCATCACCCTGGTGTTTATAGTCCCGATGGTAAAATAATTCAATTCCACCCGAAGAGTCTTTACACGGCCCAGCCTAAGAGAAGTACTTTGGATAAGAGGCGATAGCTCTCCGTGTTCTCCATTTCCAACATGTTATTTCTGTCTTTAGGATATTGCTCGGGAAATTCCTTTCACGAGCTGCGGCCTTCTTGAGCCGTTAAAAAAAAAACAATTTATAAGCCGGGCGTGGTGGTGCACGCCTTTAATCCCAGCACTCGGGAGGCAGAGGTAGGAGGATCGCCGTGAGTTCGAGGCCACCCTGAGACTACATAGTGAATTCCAGGTCAGCCTGGACCACAGTGAGACCCTACCTTGCAAAACCAAAAAAAAAAAAAAAAAAAAAAAAAAAAACAATTTATGAGGTGAAAGAAGTCGAGGACAAACACCAGACTCAAAATGATCCAGGCGATCCCCAGAGAGCAATGGTATGTCGGGGAAACTTCAGATGCGCGGGGAGCGTGCGCTACAGCAGGAGCTTTGTTCCCCCGCAGAGGGGACCGCTAAACACAGGCTTCGTCTGCAAGCAAGGCTCCCACAGAAGACATGAGCAAAGGTGTGTACTGAGAACAGGGAGACATTTCACTTGGCATAATAATGTCTTCTCTAGCCATGGCAGTGAGGCCCTTCCCACTTAGGTCCCCCTCCTAGCTCACATTCATTATCACTCACAGAGCAGAATCTGGTTTTGCCTTTTCGAACACCTTGACTCTGGCGCCTTAGACCACTCGGCCATCCTGACACCCTGGGTTTCCTTTTTTGGAACAGGAGTTATGTAGTCTAGGTTGGCCCTGAGCTTGCCACGTAGCTCAGGCTGGCCTTGAACTCTTAGTCCTCCTGCGCCACCATGCCTGGCTGTGATACACTATTTTCTGTTTTCTTTTATATTTTAGAGAGAGAGAGAGAGAGAGAACTGGCGCGCCAGGGCCTCAGCCACTGAAATTGAACTCCAGGTGCTTGCGCCACCTACTGGGCATGTGAGACCCTGCGCTTGCCTCACCTTTGTGCGTCTAGGCTAATGTGGGATCTGGAGAGTAGAACATAGGCTTCGTAGGCAAGCGTCTTAATTGCTAAGCCATCTCTCCAACCCTTTTTTTCTTCTTTTAAAAATATTTTAATTTTTTAGCCGGGCGTGGTGGCGCACGCCTTTAATCCCAGCACTCGGGAAGCAGAGGTAGGAGGATCACTGAGAGTTCAAGGCCACCCTGAGACTACATAGTTAATTCCAGGTCAGCCTGAGCTAGAGTGAGACCCTACCTCGAAAAACCAAAAAAAAAAAAAAATATATATATATATATATATATATATATATATATAAATTTTTATTTTACTTGAGAGAAAGAGAGAGAGAGGGAGAATAGGAGGACAAGATCATGACATCAAACTGAAAAGAGAGACTGAGGGAGGGAGGGAATATGATGGAGAGTGAAGTTTCAAAGGGGAAAGTGGGGGGAGGGAGGGAAATAACATGGGATATTGTCTACAATTAAAGAAGTTGTCCATAAAAAATAAAAATAAAATAAATAAAATTTACAAAAAGGAAAGACAGAGAGAGAGAGAAGGAGAAAGAGGCAGAAAGAAAATGGGCACACCAGAGCCTCCAGAGCTGCTGCAGACGAACTCCAACGCATGCGCCACCTTGTGCATCGGACTTATGTGGGTTCTGGGGAGTTGAACCTGGGTCCTTTGGCTTTGCAGGCAAATGCCTTAACCGCTAAGCCGTCTCTCCAGCCCTGTGATCCATTCTTGACTGTAGCAGAAAACATTCCCAAGGAGGCAAGGACGGAGGGGCCGTGGGGCTTACATACCATCCAGGCCGTTGTGATGACTGTAGTTTCTCTTCCCCAGAATGCTTAGAGATGTGTGATTCGCAGTGCTGAGCATCCGCTTGGTCGTGGGAGTCTGCAGGCTTGGTGCTGATCGGATTACGTTGGGTTGCTTTGCGGGATGGATCTCTGATGGGACAAGAAAGGTTTTCAACTCGGAACATGCTATTAGAAGTCTGTGTGTCCTTACACTGGCTAATGGGCACATCTTATTTCTTAATTAGCGGAGAGCCAGTTCCTTATGAGCCAGCCATGGATGACACTTCAAGTGCTGTTGCCATGGTTTTGCTTCTCAAGTAAGCCAGTTCTTCCCCTGCTGGCAGGGGCACCAAACCTCAGGGTTGTGAATACACACACACACACACACACACACACACACACACCCCACTTCAGAAGGTCATTTAAAACATGAGATTCACTGAGGGAATAAAGCATCTGACTCTTGGATGTATTTGCAGAGGCAGCCCCAGGGAAAGAAAGAAAGAAAAGCAAAGAACCTCTGTACTCTGCTAAACTGGAAATGCTCAGGTCAGGTGTCCGCTGCCCAGTGTGGGAGCTTTCTGAAAAAACAGCTTCCTGCTCTGGCTGTGCATCAGTTCATGAAACCAGGGTCGACCCTTCCAGCCCAGAATATTCTGAGGCCGGATGTAATCCAAAACCAAAGGTCAAATACAACAGTCAAAATATAGATAATGTAGCCGGGCGTGCTGGCGCACGCCTTTAATCCCAGCACTCTGGAGGCAGAGGTAGGAGGATCGCCATGAGTTCAGGGCCACCCTGAGACTACATAGTGAATTCCAGGTCAGCCTGAGCTAGAGTGAGACCCTACCTCGAAAAACAAAAAAAAAAAAAAAAAAAAAAAAAATATATATATATATATATATATATATATATATAGAGAGAGAGAGAGAGAGAGAGAGAGAGAGATAATATACCTTGACCAAGAACATATCAATCACAGAACTCTAATGTGCCATATGGCACATGGTTAAGAGAAATATATTTCAGTGAGCTTCATAACCCAAACTACTTTTCCTTTCTGGAAATAGGCAAGAAACTGCAATACTGCAGGAATCAGGTTTAAAGAGTTTGGTCCGTTACTAATGCTGATATCTTTACTTCAAAGCTGAAGCTGCTCACTGATTCTCAGGGTTCAAACCACCCTGTCGTCTCACCTGTTACCTGAAGTAAGGGCCTAGATAGGTTAACATGTCAACGCTGAGGAGGTCATTTACATCGTTAGACTGACGACATCTTGGTCTGATCAAAATTTTCCACTTTTAAAATTTAGGTGTGGGGGCTGGAGAGATGGCTTAGTGGTTAAGGCGCTTGCCTGCAAAGCCTAAGGACCCATGTTCAACTCTCCAGATCCCACATAAGCCAGAGGCACAAAGGTGATACAAGCGCAAGGCTGCACAGGTGGTATACATGTCTGGAGTTCGATTGCAGTGGCTGGAGGCCCTGGCGTGCCAGTTCTCTCTCTCTCTCTGTTGCTCTCTCATAATGTTGTGCTTGCCTCACCTCAAAAAAAAATTTAGAGCTGGGCATGGTGGTGCACACCTTTAAACCCAGCACTCGGGAGGCAGAGGTAGGAGGATCATCATGAGTTCAAGGCCACCCTGAGACTTCATAGTGAATTCCAGGTCAGCCTGGACTAGAGTGAAACCCTACCTCGAAAAACCAAAACAACAACAACAACAACAACAAAAATAATTACATATAGCTGGGCGATGTGGAGCACGCCTTTAGTCCCAGCATTCAGGAGGCAGAGGTAGGAGGATCACCGTGAGTTCAAGGAAACCCTAAGAATACAGAGTGAATTCCAGGTCAGCCTGGGCTAGAGTGAAACCCTACCTCGAAAAACCAAAAAACAAAAATAAACAATAACAAAAAAACAGAAAAGGGCTGGAGAGATTGCTTAGTGGTTAAGGCACATGCCTGCAAAGCCTAAGGACCCTGGTTCAATTCTCCAGGGCCCACATAAGCCAGATGCACATGGTGGCACATGCATTCGTTTGCAGTGGCTGGAGTCCCTGGCATGACCATTCTCTCTCTCTCTCTCTCTCTCTCTCTCTCCCCTTTCTGTCTCTAATAAATAAATAAATTAATTTAAAAAAATAAGAAAAAAATTAGGTTTAAAAAAAATTAGATATGGCTTAGCAGGACTATCCAAACATTGATGATTTTCCCCCCACATGACACTAAAGGTTTGCCAACCTCATACTGTGCTCCATCCAAAGAGACAGTCTGCTTCCCTGAACCTTTTAGGTTCTCGGACTCACTAAATCCTCTGTCCGTCTGATTCTCTGAGCCTAATGAGCACATCTTTTCCTGTTTTTCTATCCACCCAAATCCTCCACAGTTTTCACGGCTGGGATCCACTACTGCTGTTGCTGAGAAGGCTGCCCCAGCGCACTTACTAGAAACAACGATTCCTAAGGCTGGGATGCAGGGCGGTGATAGAGAACCGAACTCACTCTCCAACACTCCTCGCCACACGAGCAAAGCTCCTTCCTCCCAGTGCTGAGTGCGTAACAGAAAAGCGTATAGGCTGGGCATGGTGGCGCGCGCCTTTAATCCCAGCACTCGGGAGGCAGAGGTACAAGGATGGAGGTGAGTTCGAGGCCACCCTGAGACTACATAGTGAATTCCAGGTCAGCCTGGGCTAGAGTGAGACCCTACCTCGACAAACCAAAAAAGCCTATAACCTACCACGTCTAATCCTTCCTTTCCTTTTCCTTTCCTTTTCCCTTCCTCTTCCCCTCCCCCTCCCTTCCCTTTTCTTTTCCTTTCTTCCTTTTTCTCCCTTCCTTCCTTCCTTCCTTCCTTCCTTCCTTCCTTCCTTCCTTCCTTCCTTCCTTCTTCCCTTCCTCCCTCCCTCCCTCCCTCTCTCCCTCCCTCTCTGTCTCTCTCTCTCTTTCTTTCTTTCTTCCTGTGAAGAAAGACAGAATAGGCATGCCAGGGCCTCCAGCCACTGCAAATGGGCCACCTTGTGCATCGGGCTTACGTGGGTCCTGGAGAATCAAACTGGGATCCTTTGGCTTTGCAGGCAAACACCTTAACCCCTAAGCCATCTCTCCAGCCCTTTTTTTTTTTTTTTTTTTTTTTTTTTTTTGGTTTTCCAGGTAGGGTCTTGCTCTAGCTCAGGCTGACCTGGAATTCACTATGCAGTCTCAGGGTAGCCTTGAATTCATGGTGATCCTCCTACATCTGCCTCCTGAGTGCTGGGATTAAAGGTGTGCGCCACCACGCCCGGCTCAGCCCTATTTTTAAATTTATTTTATTTTTATTTGTATTTACTTATTTGAAAGGGGAAGAGGCAGAGAAAAAGAGAGAGAGAATAGGTGTGCCAGGGTCTTTGGCTGCTGCAAATGAACTCCAGACACATGTGCCACCTTGTGCATCTGGCTTATGTGGGTCCTGCGGAGTTGAACCTGGGTTCTTTGGCTTTGCAGGCAAGCGTCTTAACCACTAAGCCATCTCTCCAGCCCAAATATGCATTTAAAAAATATTTTATTTATTTGAGACCTGAGAGAAAGAGGGAGGGAGGGAGGGAGGGAGGGAGGGAGAGAGAATGGGTGCTCCAAGGCCTCTAGCCACTGCAAATGCACTCCAGACACATGTGTCACCCTGAGCATCTGGCTTCCACGAGTACTGAGGAACCAAACCTGGGTCCTTGGACTTTGCAGGCAAGCCCCTCTGCAGCCCCCTGGATATACATTTTTATTCAGTGTTTTGTTTTGAAGAAGTAACCTTACCTTTGCGTTGGTCATAAAGTTTCTAAACTCACAGACTATACATATGAAGATATTCAATTCTGCCCATTAAAAAGGCTTGAATTTAATTCAGATATGGATTTAGAATAGCCAGATGTCTGCAATACATGGAAACTTTGAGTTTCCATGTATTGGAACAGCTTAATGGTTAAGATACTTGCCTGCAAAGCCAAGGATCTAGGTTCAGTTCCCCAGGACCCACATGAGCCAGATGCACAAGGTGGTGCATGCGTCTGCAATTCCTTTGCAGTGGCTGGAGGCTCTGGCACACCCATTCTCTCTCTCTCTCTTGCCCCCCTTCTCAAATAAATACAAGTTAAAAAATACAAAGAGAGCCGGGCGTGGTGGCCCACACCTTTAATCCCAGCACTTGGGAGGCAGAGGTAGGAGGATCGCCATGAGTTCGAGGCCACCCTGAGACTACATAGTGAATTCCAGGTCAGCCTGGACCAGAGTGAAACCCTACCTCAAAAAACCAAAAAACAAACAAACAAACAAACAAAGAGAAAGAGAACAAGATACTTAAAAAAAAGAAAGAAAAGAAAGAAAATACCTACCTAAATAGCCAATGATACATGCCAAAGGTTTCCTGGTGCTTTTACTTTTCAGCGGGCTTCCAGATAGCTCGGCATGCCTGTCTGCATCTGAGGAGAGAAAGAAACGTGGGCACAACCATGAGGCGGTTTCCTCTACCTGCATCACATTCCACAGAGGTAAAAGATGCAATCAGAAGCCAGTACAATAAAGCCGGGCGTGGTGGCGCACGCCTTTAATCCCGGCACTCGGGAGTAGAGGTAGGGGGATCATCATGAGTTCGAGGCCACCCTGAGACTACAGAATGAATTCCAGGTCAACCTGGCCTAGAGTGAGACCCTACCTCGAAAAAGCAAAATCAAAAATAAAAAACAAAACAAACATACAAACAACACCAAAAAAAAAAAAAAAAAAAAAAAAAAAAAAAAACCAAAAAACAGTACATAGATCCACCACATTTCTGTACCTTCCTTCAGGGTTTGCAAGAAACTGATTTTAGTTCTGGATCCTGTGAGGACTTACACGCAGGATTTACTTACCGCACGTGCCCAGCTGAAAAGTGATGACAATATACTTCCTTTCTAGCCTCAGCATGTCTACATTATGACAGAAAAGTGTCCATGGGACAGGGTGGAGCCAGCCCTAATCTAAGATCCACGTGGCTTCACAAAAAAAGGTAGCCACAAAGGCACCCCATTTGGCCATTCCTGACTTGGATGGGCGTCACCAAGGAGTCTTGGCCTATCTTGGTGAAACTTAACTCCAGGGCTGGAGAGATGGCTTAGCGGTTAAGGCGTTTGCCTACAAAGCCAAAGGATCCTAGTTCAATTCCCCAGGATCCACGAAAGTCAGATGTGTCTGGAATTCATTTGCAGTGGCTGGAGGCCCTGGCGTGCCCATTCTTTCTCTCTCTCAAATACATAAATAAAATATTTTTTTTTAAAGAAACTTAATCCCATTCTATGACAGCCTGGCAAGGGGAATGAAAAGCTATTTGGTTTTATCACTTATTCTTTAAATCCTCAGACCCCACTAGGATGTCCAGATTCTACTAGAGAATTTTTCCATTTGCCAGTCAAGGCAAAATTTCAGGATTGCTGTGAGTTGGAGGCCAGCCTGAGACCATATATAGTGAATTCCAGGTCAGCCTGGGCTAGAGTGAGACCCTACCTTGAAAAGCCAAAAACAAATAAATAGAAAATTAAAATAGACAAAGCACATGCTACCAAAAGCCTCAAACACGCGGAATTTGTGTATGTGCCTCAGCCATGGGCTAATTATTATGCAACCACTAACAACTATAAATGATTCAATTTCTTTTCCTCTTATTCAATGGATTACCTTTGGGAGAAAAAAAAACTTACTAAGCTTGAAGCTTTCCACCCATTGTCAAGTAATAGTGAAGCCAGAAGCAGAAATGTGAGCATATTTTGGAGGTATCTCTAAGCAAAGACCAGGCAGCAACCGGAACCCTACAAGGATCAAAAACCAGTCAAATGGGGCTGGAGAGATGGCTTAGCGGTTAAGGCGCCTGCCTGCTAAGCCTAAGAACCCAGTTCCAATCTCCAGGTCCCACGTTTAGCCAGATGCAGAGTGACGCAAGGGCGCAATGCCGCACTTGACCACAAGGGGGTGCACGCATCTGAACTTCAATCACAACGGATGAGAGGCTGCTGGCGCGCCATCTCTGTCTCCCTCTCTGTGCCTCTCTCCAAAAATAAATAAAATAATAAAAATTAAAAAAAAAAAAAAAGTCAAGTGATCAAGCGTTTCCACCTCGACATTCCTTCTTACTATCACTGCTTGACTGAAAATCAAATCATGTTTGGGAAAAGGACAAGATAAAATTCCACACTTCTCTTTCAATAAAAGAAACTTGATTAAAAGGCAAGCACGGGAGCTGGGGAGATGGCTCAGCAGTTAAGGCGCTTGCCTGTGAAGTCTAAGGACCCATGTTCGACTCTCTAGAACCCACCTAAATCAGATGCACAGAGGTGAGGCAAGTGCAAGGTCATACATGCCCACTAGGTGGCGCAAGTGTCTGGAGTTTGATTGTAGTGGCTGAGGCCCTGGAGCACCAATGCTCTCTCAAAAAAAAAAAAGGTAATCACAATTCTAGCCCATAAGAGGCTGAGGCAGGTGAGTTCAAGGCCAGCTTGAGTTGTATAGTGATTTCAGAACAGCCTGGGCTATAAAGAATAAGACCCTGTCTCCAAAATATAAAACAGCAGTGCCTCAAAAAAGGGGGGGAGGGGCTGGAGAGGTGGCTTAGCAGTTAAGGCGCATGTCTTCAAAGCCTAAAGACCATGTTCTATTCCCCAGGACCCATGTAAGCCAGATGCACAAGGTGGCACATGCGTCTGGAATTCATTTGCAGCAGTTAGAGGCCCTGGTACACCCATTCTTTCTCTCCATCTTTCTCTCAAATAAATAATTTTTTAAAACAATTTTAATTTATTTGCAAGTACATAGAGAGAAGAGAGACAGACAGAATGGGTGCACCAGGGCCTGTAGCCACTGCAAACGAACTCCAGATGTATGTGTCCCTTGCGCATCTGGCTTACATGGGTCTTAGGGACTCGAACCTGAGTCCCTTGACTTCACAGGCAAATGCCTTAACTGTGAAACCATCTCTCCAGCCCTGAAATAAATAATTTTTAAAAGGTAAACTAATCATATTTATATCTATCTAATATCTAATATATATAAATAATTAATAAATTTTATATATATATGAAAAAAGCATGATGAATCATTCGGCTATTTCCTCAGCATTTGGGACAACAGCACTCACTGTACTCTTTGCTCTTCACTCCAGTCATAAGCTCCCCAGTAAAACTTCCATCATGACCATTGCTGACCAACACTAGGATATTTCTATCACCTTGACAAAGACCAACAAATCCATCAACACAATATCCACTTGTTTCATTTTAAACTGTATTAATTTGCTTCTATTTTCTCATTATGTTAGGATTAATTATGGGATGTTCCTAGTAAAAATTTACAAGTCACCTATAAATGGTGACCAGAGCGCTTTAGAAGGGTCCTCATGTCAGTAATAATCGGATTTTATATATGTATTTTTTTTCAAGGCAGGGTCACACTTTAGCCCAGGTTGTCCTGGAACTCACTCTGTAGACCCAAGCTGATCTTAAACTCACGGTAATTCTCCTATCTCAGCCTCCCAAATGCTGGGATTAAAGACGCATATTTTTTTAAAGTATTTTTATTTGATAGAATGAATGAGTGAATATTGGCATGCCAGGGCCTCTTGCCACTGCAAGCAAACCCCAGATGTTTGTGCCACTTTGTGCATCTGGCTTTATTTGGTTACTGGGAAATTGAACCCAGCCATCAAATTTTGCAAGCAAGCACCTTTAACTGCTGAGCCATCTTCCTGGCACCATTTAGGACTATTTTTATGCAATGTTTTAGAAATACTGGAAAGGGAAATGAGACAGGAAAGCTGCAACATATACACAATGAATTAAAATTCACAAAAGGGTTGGAAAGATGCTCAGTGGTTAAGGCGCTTGCCTGCAAAGCCAAAGGACACCAGTTCAAATCCCCAGAACCGATGTAAGACAAATGCACAAGATGGCACATGTGTCTGGAGTTCATTTGCAGTGGCTAGATGCCCTGGTGCACCCATTCTCTTTTTCTCTACCTGCCTCTTTCTCTCTCTCACCCTTTCTCTCTTAAATAAATAAATATGTTAAAAATTCACACACAAAAAAAACAGCTGGACGTGGTGGTGCATGCCTTTAATCCCAGAACTCAGGAGGCAGAGGTAGGAGGATTGATGTGAGTTCAAAGCCACCCTGAGACATAGCATATTCCAGGTCAGCCTGGGCTAGAGTGAGACCCGACTTCAAAAAACAAAAACAAAACAAAAGTTTCTACGGGACTGGAAAGGCACTTGCCTGCAAAGCCTGACAGCCTGGGTTCGATTACCCAGACCCACATAAAGCCAGGCACACAAAATGGTGCATGTGTTTGGAGTTTGTTTGCAGTAGCTAGAGGCCATGGCATATCAATTCTCTCTCTGGCTGCAAACAAAAACTTTCCACAAATCAGGAAGACTTCTAAAAAAAAAAGAAAAAGATGGTGCCAGGCATGGTGGTGCACGCCTTTAACCCCAGCACTCAGGCGGCAGAGGCAGGAGGATTGTTGTGAGTTCGAGGCCACCCTGAGACTACATAGTCAATTTCACTATGGGCTATAGTGAGACTCTACCACACACACACACACACACACACACACACACACAAAAAGAATGAAAGAAAAAGAAAAAAGGACCCAGATTTGGCTCCCCAGACCCCAAATAAGCCAGATGCACAAGGTGATGCACGTGCACAAGATGGCACATGTGTCTAGAGTTCAATTGCAGTAGCTAGAGGACTTGATGCATCAATTCTCTCTCATAGATAAAATTAAAAAAAATTTTTTTTAAAGAAAAAAACAACGGTAGATGGCAGAAAGGAAATACAAATGGTTTTCAAATATACACAAGGACGTTTATCTCACTCAAAATGAAAAACGCAAGCTAGGGTAAGGTATTCTGTACCCATCAACTAGATGAGGGTTTCAAAGATGGGTGAGATCTGTAGCAAAACTCTGGAGAAGCAAACACGCACTCTCTGAACACGGCAGGTAGGAGTGTACACCTCAGAGCCTCTGAAGGTGTGTGGGTAATGAATATCAAAGTTCAAAATATGTGTTCCGGGCTGGAGAGATGGCTTAGTGGTTAAGGCGCCTGCCTCCTAAGCATAAGAACGCTGGTTCCAATCTCCAGCTGTTCCAATCTCCAGGTCCCACGTTTAGCCAGATGCAAAGTGATGCAAGGACGCAATGCCGCACTTGAACACAAGGGGGCGCACACATCTGGATTTCGTTCACAGCAGCTGAGACACTGCTGGCGCGCCCATCTCTATCTGTCTCCCTCTCCCTCTCTCTGTCTGTCTCTGTGTGTCTCTCTCCAAAAAAAAATTGTGTGTTCCATGACCCAGGCTGCACACCTATAATTCCAGCACTAGGGAGGCAGAGGTAGGAGGATCACCAATGAATTCAAGGCCACCCTGAGACTGAATTCCAGGTCAGCCTGAGCTAGAGTGAGACCCTACTTGGAAATACAAAAACAAACAAACAAACAAACAAAAAATCCTCACCCCCTTACATGCGTATGGGCTGGGGATTAAACTCCCAATTCCCAGAAGATACTAAGTACATACCCTATCACTGTGCTAAAACCTCAGCCCCAGCTCATGATTATTTTAAATATTAGCATGGGAGCTGGGCGTGGTGGTACACGCCTTTAATCCCAGCACTCGGGAGGCAGAGGTAGGAGGATCACCATGAGTTCGAGGCCACCCTGAGACTACATAATGAATTCCAGGTCAGCCTGGGCTAGAGTGAGATGCTTACCTCGAAAAACCAAAAAATAAAATAAAATTACAAACTTTACCCCAAACAACAAATTTCTCTCCTACTGCTTTAGAGCTTAAAAATTCAGGGAAGCCTGTAAAATTACTAACAGTATCTTATGTTGAGAAGTCTCTAGAAACACTTCTATCTGACAAACTTCTCAAGAAACGGGTGTTGGGATACTTGCAAAGTTGAATTTACATCTTCAACCAGAAAAAAAAAAAAGACTCTAGGGGCTCCAAATCATTCTGTGCTGGGCATAGTGGCATTATGCCAAGCTGGCATTAAATTGCTCGTCCCTGCAAGTTAGCTAATCATCTTGGCATCTCTTCCTGAGCTTAGTGAGGCCATGGAATGTCACTAACACACCTACTGCGACTTCAACCTCAGCCCGAGGACCTGAATGCCAGGTAACAATGGTTCTGTGCTCAGGCTAAAAACCATTTTGTCATAGACTTAAGTTTTCATCGTATCGAAAAGTCTTGCTATCTACTCTAGGCGGCCACTGAACTCATCATCTAGCCCAGGCTAGCCTCAACTTTGTCCTAACCCTCCTGTCTCTGTCTCTTGTGCTGGGATTATAGGCATGTGCCACCAAGCCTGATACAAGCTTTTAAGTTATTTAATAGGAAATATCCCATAAAGAATGAACAAGGAGGGCTGGAGAAATGGCTTAGCTGTTAAGGCACTTGCCTGCGAAGCCAAAGGATCCCAGTTCGATTCTCCAGGACCCACGTAAGCCAGATGCACAGGGGGCACGTGCATCTGGAGTTCGTTTGCAGTGGCTAGAGGCCCTGGCGTGCCCATTCTCTCTCTGCCTGCCTCTCTTCTCTCTCTCTCTGCTTGCAAATAAATAAAATAAAAATAAATATAAATAGAGTGTTGTCAAAAAAAATTAAGTGTTTAAAAAAAAAAAAAAGAATGAACAAGGATAAAGGCTCTCACCCCATTTTCCCTTAGCTTCCCCGTTCCCTTCCCAGATCATTCCTGCAATTTCCCCTTGAACAGTAATGTATCTCTTGGTAGGTTTCATTACTTTAAAAAAATTTTTTTAAAAATATTTTTATTAACTTATTTGCAAGCAGAAAGAGATAGAAGAGAGACAGAGAGAATGGACACGCCAGGGTTTCCAGCCACTGCAAACAAACTCCAGATGTATACACCACTTTGTGCATCTGACTTTACGTGGGTCCTGGGGAATTGAACCCAGGTCATTACACTTTGCAGGTAAGTGCCTTAACTGCTGAGCCATCTCTGCAGCCCCAGTACATGGTTCTTAATGGACATAAAGGCCAAAATGTTTCTTTAACCAACTGCCTCTAGATAGGGATTACAGAGTAAATCCAGTGCTCAAGAGTGGGGATCAGTCATGCTCTTCTGGATCTACCTGCAAGTTGATCGCCAAATTTGGTGGCTTCGCATGTCTGCATGGCCACTCTGTAAACTCTATGACACCGTTTGTAATGCTGTTGTCAAGGCCAGAAGCTATGGAATGGGTTTATTTTTACAGTGTCTTAAGCACAAAGAGCATAAACTTTCCTTTCTCAAAGGCCATGGCATATCAATTCTCTCTCTGGCTGCAAACAAAAACTTTCCACAAATCAGGAAGACTTCTAAAAAAAAAGAAAAAGATGGTGCCAGGCATGGTGGTGCACGCCTTTAACCCCAGCACTCAGGCGGCAGAGGCAGGAGGATTGTTGTGAGTTCGAGGCCACCCTGAGACTACATAGTCAATTTCACTATGGGCTATAGTGAGACTCTACCACACACACACACACACACAAACACAATGAATGAAAAAAAAAGAAAAAGGACCCAGATTTGGCTCCCCAGACCCCAAATAAGCCAGATGCACAAAGGTGATGCACGTGCACAAGATGGCACATGTGTCTAGAGTTCAATTGCAGTAGCTAGAGGACTTGATGCATCAATTCTCTCTCATAGATAAAATTAAAAAAATTTTTTTTAAAGAAAAAACAACGGTAGATGGCAGAAAGGAAATACAAATGGTTTTCAAATATACACAAGGACGTTTATCTCACTCAAAATGAAAAACGCAAGCTAGGGTAAGGTATTCTGTACCCATCAACTAGATGAGGGTTTCAAAGATGGGTGAGATCTGTAGCAAAACTCTGGAGAAGCAAACACGCACTCTCTGAACACGGCAGGTAGGGAGTGTACACCTCAGAGCCTCTGAAGGTGTGTGGGTAATGAATATCAAAGTTCAAAATATGTGTTCCGGGCTGGAGAGATGGCTTAGTGGTTAAGGCGCCTGCCTCCTAAGCATAAGAACGCTGGTTCCAATCTCCAGGTCCCACGTTTAGCCAGATGCAAAGTGACGCAAGGACGCAATGCCGCACTTGACCACAAGGGGGCGCACACATCTGGATTTCGTTCACAGCAGCTGAGACACTGCTGGCGCGCCCATCTCTATCTGTCTCCCTCTCCCTCTCTCTGTCTGTCTCTGTGTGTCTCTCTCCAAAAAAAAAATTGTGTGTTCCATGACCCAGGCTGCACACCTATAATCCCAGCACTAGGGAGGCAGAGGTAGGAGGATCACCAATGAATTCAAGGCCACCCTGAGACTGAATTCCAGGTCAGCCTGAGCTAGAGTGAGACCCTACTTGGAAATACAAAAACAAACAAACAAACAAACAAAAAATCCTCACCCCCTTACATGCGTATGGGCTGGGGATTAAACTCCCAATTCCCAGAAGATACTAAGTACATACCCTATCACTGTGCTAAAACCTCAGCCCCAGCTCATGATTATTTTAAATATTAGCATGGGAGCTGGGCGTGGTGGTACACGCCTTTAATCCCAGCACTCGGGAGGCAGAGGTAGGAGGATCACCATGAGTTCGAGGCCACCCTGAGACTACATAATGAATTCCAGGTCAGCCTGGGCTAGAGTGAGATGCTTACCTCGAAAAACCAAAAAATAAAATAAAATTACAAACTTTACCCCAAACAACAAATTTCTCTCCTACTGCTTTAGAGCTTAAAAATTCAGGGAAGCCTGTAAAATTACTAACAGTATCTTATGTTGAGAAGTCTCTAGAAACACTTCTATCTGACAAACTTCTCAAGAAACGGGGTGTTGGGATACTTGCAAAGTTGAATTTACATCTTCAACCAGAAAAAAAAAAAAGACTCTAGGGGGCTCCAAATCATTCTGTGCTGGGCATAGTGGCATTATGCCAAGCTGGCATTAAATTGCTCGTCCCTGCAAGTTAGCTAATCATCTTGGCATCTCTTCCTGAGCTTAGTGAGGCCATGGAATGTCACTAACACACCTACTGCGACTTCAACCTCAGCCCGAGGACCTGAATGCCAGGTAACAATGGTTCTGTGCTCAGGCTAAAAACCATTTTGTCATAGACTTAAGTTTTCATCGTATCGAAAAGTCTTGCTATCTACTCTAGGCGGCCACTGAACTCATCATCTAGCCCAGGCTAGCCTCAACTTTGTCCTAACCCTCCTGTCTCTGTCTCTTGTGCTGGGATTATAGGCATGTGCCACCAAGCCTGATACAAGCTTTTAAGTTATTTAATAGGAAATATCCCATAAAGAATGAACAAGGAGGGCTGGAGAAATGGCTTAGCTGTTAAGGCACTTGCCTGCGGCCAAAGGATCCCAGTTCGATTCTCCAGGACCCACGTAAGCCAGATGCACAGGGGCACGTGCATCTGGAGTTCGTTTTGCAGTGGCTAGAGGCCCTGGCGTGCCCATTCTCTCTCTGCCTGCCTCTCTTCTCTCTCTCTCTGCTTGCAAATAAATAAAATAAAAATAAATATAAATAGAGTGTTGTCAAAAAAAATTAAGTGTTTAAAAAAAAAAAAAAAGAATGAACAAGGATAAAGGCTCTCACCCCATTTTCCCTTAGCTTCCCTGCCGTTCCTTCCCAGATCATTCCTGCAATTTCCCCTTGAACAGTAATGTATCTCTTGGTAGGTTTCATTACTTTAAAAAAATTTTTTTAAAAATATTTTTATTAACTTATTTGCAAGCAGAAAGAGATAGAAGAGAGACAGAGAGAATGGACACGCCAGGGTTTCCAGCCACTGCAAACAAACTCCAGATGTATACACCACTTTGTGCATCTGACTTTACGTGGGTCCTGGGGAATTGAACCCAGGTCATTACACTTTGCAGGTAAGTGCCTTAACTGCTGAGCCATCTCTGCAGCCCCAGTACATGGTTCTTAATGGACATAAAGGCCAAAATGTTTCTTTAACCAACTGCCTCTAGATAGGGATTACAGTAAATCCAGTGCTCAAGAGTGGGGATCAGTCATGCTCTTCTGGATCTACCTGCAAGTTTATCGCCAAATTTGGTGGCTTCGCATGTCTGCATGGCCACTCTGTAAACTCTATGACACCGTTTGTAATGCTGTTGTCAAGGCCAGAAGCTATGGAATGGGTTTATTTTTACAGTGTCTTAAGCACAAAGAGCATAAACTTTCCTTTCTCAACATGACAACCAAGTATTCTGAATGCATGAATTCAATTTCTTGAGCCGTAAATACAATACCCTGCAACTTGGGTTGGAGGGATGGCTTAGCGAATTAAGGCGTTTGCCTGCAAAGCCAAAGGACCGAGGTTTGATAGCCCAGGACCCACGTAAGCCAGATGCACAAGGGAGCACACGCATCTGGAGTTCATTTGCAGTGGCTGGAGGCCGTGGCACACCCATTCTCTCTGTGTGTGTCAAGTACATAAATAAATAAAAACAAAATATTTAAAAAAAGAATCCACAAGAAGTTTATGTGATAGATAGGCATGAACGCAAGCATTCACACGCACGCCTACCCATACCCAGGGGATCAGAGACTACGAACATTACGCTATTCACTCCTAATTTCAGTAACAAGCTAAGACAAAGGGATCAGCTGAAGAAGTTATCACAAGGTACATATAAGAAGGAAAAGATGACGTAAGAATCAATCAGATGCTAGAGAAAGAGCTCATTAGTTCCTCGTCTGAGCAAAAGAACACAGCTGAAGCATTGTCATTTTAAATCTTAAGATAAAACTAGATACTCTGGAGCCGGGCATGGTGGTGAACACCTTTAATCCCAGCACTTGGGAGGCAGAGGCAGGATGATCGTCGTGAGTTCAAGGCCATCCTGAGAATACATAGTGAAGTCCAAATCAGCCTGAGCTAGAGTGAGACCCTACCTTTGAAAAACCAAAAACTAAAATAAAATCTGGTTATATATGAAGGTTCTTCAATATCCAATTAAGATAGATGCAAAATAGTATAGGCTTTTTGAATTATTATTAATTATTATTATTATATTTTTCGAGGTAGGGTCTGGCTCTAGCCCAGGCTGACCTGGAATTCACTATGAAGTCTTAGGCTGATCTCAAACTCACAGTGATACTCCTTCCTCTGCCTCCCGAGTGCTAAGATTAAAGCCGCCCGGCATGTCTTTTTACTAGTATTTTCTATATTCTCACACAAATAAAATATTGGTAATTTAATGTCAATCCTTTTTTCAGCAGCAGCAGCAGTCTTTCAATTGAGAAAAAAATTAGAATGAGGCAACATGTACAGATACGTTTTCTGATAACCAGGATGTAAACAATATGCAAAGTAATTAAAAATCTACAATGAACCAAGGGGAAAAACAGAGGCCAGTTAAGTCAGTGAGAGTTTTCATTCAAATGAAAAAGATAATGGATCCCAGCCAATGTTAATGAGCAAAGATCATCCATTTTCTTGTTAAATATTTTAATTATACTCTGGTAGCGCACACCTTTAATCCCAGCACTCGGGAGGCAGAGGTAGGAGGATTGCTGTAAATTCAAGGCCACCCTGGGACTACATAGTGAATTCCAGGTCAGCCTGAACTATAGTGAGACCCTACCTCCAAAAACCAAAAAACAAAACAAAACAAGACAAAATTACATAGACTGAACTAGGTATGGTGGCTGGGAAGCAGAAGTAGGGGGATCACTGTGAGTTCGAGGCCAACCTGGAATGCAGAGTGAGTTCCAGGTCAGCCTGGGCTAGAGTGATACCTTACTTCGAGCCTCCCCACCCTTCTAAAATAGGTGGTTTTAAAACAGCTAAACAGTTTGGATGGATGAGTTGATTTTCTAGTTCTTTAAAGTGGTTAATACTCAGATCTTTGAGGGCAGAACCTCAAGACAAGCTTGAATTCTGACATCCATGTGCTGTCACGTGCCTCATTCTTTCCCCTCACTGAGACTGGCATCACCATCAGTTTTCTTTCTTTTATTTTATTAGTTATTTTTTTATTTTTCAATTTTCTCAATTTTCATTTCTTTTCTTCTTCTTCCTTTTTTTTTTTTTAAACAAAGTGTTGTTCTTTTTACAGAGCATTTACCTTTAAGTTTGGAAGCTTTTCAACTTTCATTTTCTGCTAAAAAATTTTTTTAGAGTGTTTTATTTTTCAGTCAGCATCCTTTTCATAGACATTCTCTTTAAAGTAGAACAACTCTTCATTATTTTATCTATCTATCTATCGATCTATTTATTTATTTATTTATTTATTTATTTATTTATTTTTGGACTTTGGTTTTGTGAAGCAGGGTCTTTTGCAGCCCAAGCTGAACCAAAACTCACTATATAGCTGAAAACAACCTTGACCTCCTGATCCACCTGTCTCCACTTCCCAAACACCACTGCCTCTGGCTTCATAGTCAATAAAAGCATCTGATATCTTTAAGATTTTTACATCTTCTTAGCCACATAGGAAGTTTTCTGGGGAGGCAAAGTTACACGACTCTGCCAGCCGAGAATGTGACTCCAGAGCTAACAGACAAACCGTGTACACGTTTTCAGATACCTGGTAGTTAGAGGACAGCCCACAGTTCACTGGTACATATGACTTTGGTTCTAGCAAAACGTTCAACATAAGCAAGACTGGATGTGTTGGAAATGAACAATGAATCATGTACGTGCCATGTGATCACGTGTGATTATGAAATGGAAACCAGACGGAACAAGTAGACTGTTCAACCACATGTAGACACTAGTGTGTGTGAAAACAGAATGTATACTTCCAGAAAGTTCACCCCCAAACGATTCTCAAATGTACTTATAATTTACTAAGCGTGCTAACAAATACAGCATTGTTATGAAGCACTGCGCTTTCTCCAACGTTGCATGGTGATGGGAAAACGTTCCAGGGAAGATGAGAGATTTACAGAGACATACAATTCCTAATTAGTATAAATTAGTGCAATTTTATTTAAGCCTACTGGATCCCTAAGACTAGACTGTGCCGCATCCATTAAGGCGTTCATTACAACAGGATCCTCCATTGGCACTACCAAATGAGACATGTGCTTCAATAAAAGCTTTTTTTAAAAAGTAATTCTACCATAAAAGCCTGCTGGGGAGGGTCTCCTCCCACCTTCTTCTCCTTAGCTCTATTCGGCTGAAGAGTTCTAGAGATGTCAGTGTTGTTTGTTGGGGTGGCATAATGTAAATGGCAGCAGACAAAAACAATGTTTAAAAAAACCAAATAAAGGCTGCACACAAGAACTTATGTTTATTGCAAACGAACAAACAAAAAGAGAGGGAAAGAGAAAATGATCAGAAAAAGCACAACACGTAAGGTTAAGAATTTAAAAACGTCTTACATTCTGCCCTAATGGCAGCATAATTAATAGCAACAAATGGCTGTCTCGCTGCCTGTCGCAACCGGAGGGTATTTTTGCAGACCTGACGAGCAAACTTTGTGAAATAGGTTGTATGAAGGAAGAAAGCTTGGCGGGTCTTCACAGCAGATTTTGGACTCCCGGTGTTCCGGACTGGCATCCCCTGCATGGCCTGCCGGGACAGGTGACTTCGAACGCGGGGGTCCTGCAACAGCAGAGACAAGTATTTATGGAGTGGAACTGGTCAAAACGTATTACCAGCAGGGCATGGTGATGCACGCCTTTAATCCCAGCACTTAGGAGGTAGAAGTAGGAGGAGTGCCATGAGTTCGAGGCCACCCTGAGATGACATACTGAGATCCAGGTCAGCCTGGGGTAAAGTGAAACCCTACCTTGAAAAAACTAAAAAACCAAAACAAACAAACAAACAAACAAAAAAACATTTGCATTGTCTTCAAAGGGAAGTCCAATTAAAAAAAAAAAAAAGATTACTTATTTATTTATTTGAGACAGAGAGAGGGAAAGAGAGAGAGGGAGAGTGAGAATGGGCGAGCCAGGGCCTCTAGCCACTGTAAATGAACTCCAGACGCATGCGCCTCCTTGTGTATCAGGCTTACCAGGGTCCTGAGGCTTCGCAGGCATGTGCCCGGCTAAGCCATCTCTCCAGCCTGAAAGTCCAATTTTTAAATTATCCTTTGAAAAATATATAACTTATGAACTTTACACTAAAAAGAATTAAAAGTACACTTTTTTGCAAAAAATTTTATTTATTTGCAAGCAGAGAGAGAGAGATAAGAGACAGACACAGAGAGAATAGGCATGTCAGGGCCTCCAGCTACTGCAAACGAACTCCAGATGCATGCACTACCTTGTGCATCTGGCTAAAGGGGGGTTCCTGGGGAATCAAACCTGGGTCCTTTGGCTTTGCAGACAAATGCCTTAACTGCTAAGGCATTTCTCCAGCCCAAAAGTGCACTTCTGAGATGAAGGTGGGGAAGGTCGAAGAGCAATTCAAAAATCATGTGCAGGGACTGGAGAGATGGCTCAGTGGTTAAGGTGCTTGCCTGTGAAGCCTAACCACCCACGGTTCGATTCCCCAGCACCCACGTAGAGCCAGATGCACAACCTGGCACATACATCTGGAGTTTGTTTGCAATGACTAGAGGCCCTGGTGTACCCATTCTCATTCTCTCCCTCTCCATTCCTCTGTTCGCATATAAATAAATGTTTTGTAAAAAAAAAAAAATGGTTTTAAACATCTCATACATATCAATAAAACGCCATGGGGTTGCTTATGTGTACACGTGTGTGTATGTGCGTGCTTGTGTTTGTTTGTTTTTTAGCATGCAGTCAGGAGACACCACAAGCACCAAACAAGAACGAGTCACCTTTTGGTAGACATCGGGCACTCGACATCCTCTATCTGTGAGGATTTTATCAAAATCAAATGTCAATTATTGCTTACTTCCAGATTGTGCCCAAATCTTCCTGACCTTCCACAACAGCGAGAGAAAGAGAAAATGTTCAATTCGTGTTTATTACTTCATCTCACAAGATGTTTCCAATCGTTTCGGAAGGCTATGAAGTGTTTTCAAAAACAAAACACTTATTTTGAAAGCTGTCTACTTATGCTAACACCTCCTCCCACACCCATTATTCTTTTGTCTGAGTAATCTCATAAGACAAATATTTGGAATACACCTGAAAATTTTTGACTTGTCCCTGTTTCTATCTTCACACCCATTCTGAGGAATACAGTGCTGTGCTTAACTGTAAAAATAGCTTTGCTCATTTAAAAAAATTGTTCTCTATTGCATTTCTGCTTCCAGGGAATGAGCCAGCCATTGGAAAATGGGTTATTTTCAACACTCAGAAGACGACAGCTCACATACCTCTGTAGTAGGGCTGGGAGATAATTTTTCTTCTTCTGACTGGGTGGGCATTTTCAGACCTCCATATTTTTTCCAGTACAGCCAACAAGTTGCACATAATCTACACTGCATATTAGGCGGACCCCAAGAATACCACTGGTGAGACTGTGTTGCTAAAGATGGGGGAGAAAGGACGCTATGAAATTTGTGACATAAATATAATAAAGCATTTATGAAATATCCCAAAGACACCATTCATTTACAATGTTAGTTTCTTTCCCACATGCATTTTTTGACACTTAAGAGTACATGGGGCTGGAGAGATGGCTTAGTGGTTAAGGCGTTTGCCTGCGAAGCCAAAGGACCCAGGTTCTATTCCCCAGGACCCACGTAAACCAGATGCACAAGGGGCACATGAGTCTGGAGTTCGTTTGCAGTGGCTGGAGGCCCTGGTGCACCCATTCTCTGTCTGTCTCTCTTCTCTCTATCCCTCTCTCTACTTGCAAATAAATAAATAAAATTTTAAAAAAGACTACATGAACCCATTTGCTTCTGCCCTGCATCTGGTGCTTGTGGTGCCTATTGAGTTGCTGGGGTGGAGGGACGGCTTAGTGGTTAAGGCACTTGCTTGCAAAGCCAGCGGACCCAGATTCAATTCCCCAGGACTTATGTGCACAGGGTGGCACATGCGTCTGGAGTTGCTTGGCTCTGGCACACCCATTCTTTCTCTCTATCTACCCCACCCCCCAAATAAATAAATTAAAAATATTTTTAAAATTTTGGGGCCGGAGAGATGACTTAGCGGTTAAGGTGCTTGCTTGCAAAGCCAACGGACCCAGGTTTGATTCCCCAGGACCCACGTAAACCAGATGTACAAGGGGGCCCATGCATCTGGAATTCATTTGCTGTGGCTGGAGGCCCTGGCATGCCCTATCTCTCTCTCTCTCTCTCTTTTCTCTCAAGTAAATAAATAAAATATATTTAAAAAATTTTTTTTAAAAAGAAAGGTGGGCTGGAGAGATGGTTTAGCGGTTAAGGCGCCTGCCTGCTAAGCCTAAGAACGCTGGTTCCAGTCTCCAGTGGTTCCAATCTCCAGGTCCCACGTTTAGCCATATGCAAAGTGACACAAGGGCGCAATGCCGCACTTGACCACAAGGGGGCGCAAGCATCTGGATTTCATTCACAGAAGCTGAGACACTGCTGCCGTGCCCATTCTCTGTCTGTCTTCTCTCCTCTCTGTTTCTCTCTGTGTCTCTCTCCAAAAATAAATAAAATTTAAAAAAAAGAAAGAAAGGCTACGGGAGCTGGGTGGCGTATGCTTTTAATCCCAGGGCTTGTTTAGGCAGTCAAGAGAAGACTCACTGACTAGGGACTAAGTACAAACAGAAATCTGTTCGCCAGTCCTTAATATGCAAAATGCCCGCTTAGAATTTCTCCCTTAAAGCGGAATGCCTTTCAAGACTACAGATGCTTGTGAAGTGGATGTGTGCTGCCGATACTACGACACGTTTAATTACAACTCAGTGCTTACATTGCTTGGCTGAACGCAAAGCCTGTGTTAGGTTTGCTCTGCAACTTCAACTCCCATCACACAAGATTAGGGCATGCCCACAATGGAGCCAATGTTTAGATAGGAACTGTGGGTGTTGAAAGAACGAGTTAACAGAGTAGACATGGAATATTACTCCAGACACATACTCCTCTCCAGCTTGTGCATCCAGCTTACATGGGCACTGGGAAATCGAACCTGGGTCCTTTGGCTTTGCTGGCAAGTGCCTTAACTACTGAGCTATTTCTCCGGTCCCCTTTGTACTATCATTATTTGTTTTGTTTTAAAATTTTATTTATTTATTTGCAAGCACACACACACACAGAGAAAGAGAGAGAGGGAGAGAGAAGAGAGACAGACAGAGAGGGAGAATAAGTGTGCTAGGGCCTCCACTCAGTGCAAATGAACTCCAGACATGTGTGCCCCTTGTGCATCTGCCTTATGTGGGCCCTGAGGAACTGAACCTGGGTTCTTTGGCTTCACAGACAAATGCCTTAACTGCTAAGCCATCTCTCCAGCCCTTTGTACTATCTTGATGCAGCAAAGTGGTCAAATATATTCTCATGTCCGATTTCTATAAAGGCAGCAGTTTGCTTCCTTGATGACGAGAGAGAATTATGTGCTTTGGTTTTAAAGGTCTCTCTTTTTTTTTTTTTTAAACATTTTTTTTTTCGAGGTAGGGTCTCACTCTAGCTCAGGCTGACCTGGAATTCACTATGTAGTCTCAGGGTGGCTTTGAACTCATGGTGAGCCTCCTACCTCTGCCGCCCGATTGCTGGGATTAAAGGCGTGCACCACCACACCTGGCTAAAGGTCTTTTCTTTTTTTTAAAGTTGTATTTGTGAATTTGTTTATATGTTGATGTGGGAGGGGGGAGGTGTGTGTACCACAGTGTGTATGTCGAGGTGTCTGTGTTCCACCTTCTTTGAGACAAGGAAGGTCTTTTGCTAGACTGCAAATGAATGTCAAGACGAGCTGGCCAGCAAGCTTCAGATTCTCTTATCTCTGTCCCCCACTGTGGTAGCATGTGCCTCTCTGGGTGTTGGGAACTGAACCTGAGCCATCTACCCAGGCCCTACAGGCCTTCTGTAATGCTAACCTCTGCTGTGGAAGGTGAGGCGGTCAGGAAGCCATGACCTTCAGGCAGTCAGTAGGATTCACCATCTACTCCCAGAAAGCTGCTGAGAGCCCAGTGCTGGACATAAATAGACTTGGAGTAAAAACATCAGGGCTGGAGGAATGGCTTAGCAGTTAAGGCATTTGCCTGCAAAGCCACAGGACCCAGGTTCAATTCCCCAGGGCCCACGTTCGCCAGATGCACAAAATGGTGCATGCATCTGGAGTTCTTTTGCAGTGGCTGGAGGCCCTGGTGCACCCATTCTCTCCCTCCCTCTCTCTGTCAAATAAATAAAAAAAAATATTTTTAAAAAAACATTAGCTACCTTCCTTCTATCGCAGGCCACCTTGACTGAAAGAAGACACCAATGATGTCACCAATGCCCTGTTAGTAAACTGTACTGTTAAGAAGCCAGGTGTAGTGGGCACGCATGTGATTTTAGCCCTCGGGAGGCTAAGGCAGGAGGATACTGAGTTTGAGCCTGTTGATCTAGGGGGACCCTGCCTCAAAGCCCAAACCGAAACAACAATAACAGAAAAGATTATATTGTTCTGAAAACACCCAAGGTGCACCAACTACTGATCAGATCATGTCACTGACTCCATTTAATACCCAGGGTACATCTAATAGAATCCTGGAAGCACACATAAATATAGCAGGACCTGGGGCCCAAAAAACAAATATCACAAAACTGCCCTGAGGGAACCTGTCTGAGAACTCGAAGTAGCAGCTTATCTACACAATAGCCTTTCTTCCCAACTTTTAGAAGAATTTAAAATATTTTTATTTCTTTATTTGAGAGAAAGAAAAAGGGGTAGAGAGAGAGAGATTGGAACAGAGAGGGAGGGAGGAGAATGAGAATGGGCGCACCAGGGCCTCCAGCCACGGCAAACATAACTCCAGATGCATGCGCCCCCTTGTGCATCTGGCTTACCTGGGTCCTGGGGAATTGAACCTGGGTCCTTTGGAAGCAAGCACCTTAACCGCTAAGCTATCTAACCAGCCCAGGCGAATTTAATTTCTCAAAGGAAATGAAGAACTTCAAGCGCAGATTTGGTGTGTACCACGGGACCACATTTGGGGCAAAGCTTCTAACAACTGTGCATACAGCAGAGCAAACACAGCCGTCAATCACTCAACACACACGAGCCACGGGGCAAACTGAAGGAAACACCTTGGCTGTGAGGGAGAGGGAGTGCTCAAGAGAATGGCCCGTTTGTCCCTGGGCACAGCCAACCTCACTCTGTGGAGACACTGCCCTGCTTCCGCAGCACTAACTACCCCCATGCCTCCTGGAGGGTGCTCAGCAATCCTGGCCCGCAGTGGCAGCGCAGTACGTGCCTTACACTTAAATAAAAGACAGTCCTCAAAGGGGGATGGGGAGAGTAGATCCCGCTGGGGCAAACTTACCATAGCAGCTCTCACAGGCTCTCCCCAAGAGGGGATTCTGGGGCTGGAACGTGGTCCCCACAGCTCCATTCACAGTGCCAGGCTTGCCATTGCTGGTGGGTATTTGGTTAGGATTTGGTTTGCTGCTTTTAATGAAATGTAAAGTGAGGTGATAAAAAAATAATTTGTAGAACAAGGCAAAAAGCTGGCAACTTCTTACTACTTCACCTTACCAAGGTATAAAGAAACACTTAAAATAACTGAGTGAAGAAGCAATCTACGGCCAGAGTAAAGTGCTCAAATGAACTTAAACAATGGAGGGTTTGTGGGGGGAGGCAAGGAAGTAAGAACCAAGCATAACACACGTATGGAGATGTCATGATAAAACCCACTACTTTGAGAAATTTTTAATTTTAATTTAATTTTATTTTATTTTCAAGGTTTTTCAAGGCAGGGTTTCACCCTAGTCCAGGCTGACCTGGAATTCACTATGTAGTCTCAGGGTGGCCTCAAACTCACGGCGATCCTCCTACCTCTGCCTCCCAAGTGCTGGGATTAAAGGCGTGCGCCACCACGCCCGGCAAAACCCACCACTTTGCCTAAAAAAAAAAAATATATATATAGCTAGTGGACTGATTATGCCAACAAACAAACCCAAAGCACTCACATTTACAAGAAAGGCTATGTCACAATCTAGCTCGATGCGCCTGATACTCCGAGGTAAGTATAGCATCTCTCTTTTCCAACCAAATACAATTTCCTTAGAGCACTCTTTCAAAAGTACAAATGCTTTATCCTACCATAGATTCCTCCTGAGAAAACCATTATGTTTTAGATTGAATAAATTAAGCTAAAGGCAACGCTGCGTGCCTCGACCACTCTACTGCTGGCATGAGAGCCCTGGACTCCACACCAACTCCCAATGGAGCGATGGGAAGCGAAGATGCTGCCGGGCTCCAAGGGGCCTCTGTACAGCTGAGGAGCATGCCAGGAGCTCCTGACCACCCGGCTCAGTGTCGTGACCACTATTCCTATTATGTTTGCATTTTTATAAGGAAGATTAACATTTAAAATGAGAAAAATCAGTACCTCTGAGTTTTAAGGTTTTTCATTTTAAGAAAAAAAGAGAGGCATTGATCAGCAATCTAAATGCAAATTTCTCAAAGAATAAGTCAATACTACCACTAATTCTTTTTTAAAATTTAATTAACTAATTAATTAATTAATTTGACAGAGAGAGAGAGAGAGAAAAATATGAGAGCACCAGGACCTCCAGCCACTGCAAACAAACTCCATATACATGTGCCCCTTTTGTGTATCTGGCTTTATGTACGTCGTGGGGAAAAAAACAAAGCCAGTCCTTAGGCTTTGCAGGCCAAGTGCCTTAACTGCTGAGCCATCTCTCTAGCCCCACTAAATTTTTAGAAACATGTAGCCCAGACATTTCTTTTTTTGTTTGTTTGATTTTTTTTGAGGTAGGGTCTCACTCTAGCCCAGGCTGACCTGGAATTCACTATGTAGTCTCAGGCTGGCCTGGAACTCACAGCGATCCTCCTACCTCTGTGTCCCGAGTGCTGGGATTAAAGGCGTGTGCCACCACGCCGGGCACAGACATATCTTGGCACTTACTGTGCAAACATAGCTAGCTCCTTTTCCGTCTACAAGAAGCTAACTCCCTACACAGACTCTGCCCAAGGACACTATACAGGTGCACACAGCAGCACCCTTCATGTAGTACTATCTACTTGGTGCCCAGTAAACAAAATTATCCGCAAGGAGCTTCGCTCTAGGGGACATTTTATGCCTATGTGCCAGACAGAAAATAAGCAAAATTAATTAGCAGATTCAGAAATGACAGCTGAATGACTTCAGAAAGACTATTTTCCTATGGCTACTGAAGCAATAAGATGCCACTCATTAGAGTTGGCTCAGTTGCCACTTAACAATGGAAAGTCTCTGATGTACACTTGGTCTGGCCTAAGAACAGAGGCCCTAGTTGAGGTTTCTTTTCAGCACCGCCAGCAGAAACCCCCATTGTATAAAACAGGTCTGTCACCCATACTTCTATCTTATGGCAGCAAGATATTTTATTATTATTTGTTTGTTTGTTTTTGAGGTAGGGTCTCACTCTAGCCCAGGCTGACCTGGAATTAGCTATGTAGTCTCAGGATGGCCTTGAACTCATGGCGATCCTCCTACCTCTGCCTCCCGAGTGCTGGGATTAAAGGTGTGTGCCACCACGCCCGGCTTTTTTTTTCCCCCCACTTTTTTTGGTTTTTCAAGGTAGAGTCTCACTCTAGCCCAGGCTGACCTGGAATTCACTATTTAATGTCACGGTGGCCTCGAACTCACATTGATCCTCCTACCTCTGCCTCCGAAGTGCTAGGATTAAAGGCGGGTGCCACCACCACCACACTAGGCACAGCAAAAAATGTGTGTGTGTGTGTGTGTGTCTTTTGTGTGTGTCTTTCAAGGTAACGTCTCGCTTCTAGCCCAGGCTGACCTGTAAGTCATGATGTAGCCTTGGGGTGGCCTCAAACTCAAGGCGATCCTCCTACCTCTGCTTCCCAAATGCTGGGATTAAAGGCGTGTGCAACCACACCCAGCTTGCAGCAATATATTTTAAAGACAAACTGGTTCTCCTGCATCTCCCTCCTTCCCTCCCTTCCTCTGTCTCTCTCCCTGTGTCCTTTCTTCTCCTTACTCCCCACCACCAGAAAACTAAGGGGCTGAGGATCGAACCTAGGGTTTCCTGTATGCTGTCCAAGAATGTCACCACTGACCTACACCCCAGCAATGATAAATTGGTTTTTAAAAAGATGTTAAATCAAACAGGTGTTATTCTTCATTTTGTACCAAAGTCTCCAAGGATATATAATACTTACAATTAAAAAAAAATCTACTATGGGGCTGGAGAGATGGCTTAGTGGTTAAGGCACTTGCCTATGAAGCCTAAGAACTCATGTTTTACTCTCCAGATCCCACATTAGCCAGATGCACAAAGGTGAGGCAAGTGCAAGGTCGCAAATGCCCACCAGGTGGCGCAAGTGTGTGGCGTGCTATTACAGTGGCTGAGGCCCTGACATGCCAATTCTCTTTCCCCCCCCCTCTCTGTCTCTCTCTGTGTCTCTCTCTCTAAAAGGAAAAAATAAACCCGACTATGTAGATAGACATGACTGTCCCTTGAAATAAAGCAACTGTCCAGGACTTTCCCAGAAATATGATACCTTCTGACATTTAAATGCATAGCTGAATATTTGTTTTTAAAAAGAGCCAGTGCATATAGTCGAGTTGGCCGAAAAGAGAAATGACAACAAACACAAATTTCGCTGTGCAAATGAATCTAGAATGTGACTTGATTGAACAAACCACTGATCTTGATCATAATCGCAACAGAGAACAAGTGGGCTAAGAAAAACTACATGTAGACCTGTGAGTTACCGAAAAGAGCTTCTACAAAACCACATGCCCAAGCACTGAAATCTCAGGGGATACGGAACAACTTGTTCTCCAAACTTGTGGGTGTCCTGCTCTAATCTAGTGCCTTCATCTCCCCAGCTGTGCTCCGGCCCTCTTAAAGCTTTGCACGGGCTGGAGAAGATGGCTTAGCAGTTAAGGCACTGGCCTGAAAAGCCAAAGGACCCAGGTTCAATTCCCCAGGACCCACGTAAGCCAGATGCACAAGGTGGCGAATGTATCTGGAGTTTGTTTGCAGTGGCTGGAGGCCCTGGCACGTCCATTCTCTCTTTCTCTATCGGCCTCTTTCTCTCTCTCTCAAATAAATAAATAAATGAATAAATGAATAAAAATAAGCTATTTTTATTTTATTTTATTTTATCTTATTTAATTTAATTTTTTTTTTTTTTTTTTTTCCAAGGTAGGGTCTCACTCTAGCTCAGGCTGACCTGGAATTCACTATGTAGTCTCAGGATGACCTCGAACTCACAGTGATCCTCCTACCTCTGCCTCCCGAGTGCTGGGATTAAAGGCGTGCGCCACCACGCCCGGCAAGCTATTTTTAAAAAGCTTTGCACATTTCATATTCTTCCCTGGACCATCCTCTTTAGATTTTACACACATCTCTCCCATTTAGAAGGCTGTACCATATATACGCTCTCCACTATCTGCCTCCACATTACCGAGTCCCTAGGTACACTTCACCAGCACCTACGGGGGTAGGGGGTGGGTTCCTCTCGCTCCTCCTCCCTTAAAGCCCTGCTCTCTCAGCTTCTGTGGCAGTATATTCACCTGGCTATCCAGTTTTAGCTATCCTATTCTATAAAGAATAGGATGAATTTAAAGCTTAGTGCAAGGCCCCTTTCTTGTTGCTCTCCCTCAGAAAGCTCAAGTATGGTTTGAAACAAAAAAAAAAAATCTATATATATTGTTTAAGATCATATTTGTATTTCTAGCCCAGAACTTTCCTAGTTTAAGACCAAAATATACTGACCACATACCCAGTATCTCTCTCTCTCTCTTTTTATTTGAGAGAGAGTCAGAGACAAAAAGGAAGAGGCAGAGAGAGAGAGAGAGAGAGAGGGAGAATGGGTGTGCCAGCAGCCTCTCAGCCACTGTGAACAAACTCCAGACATGTGCACCCCCTTGTGCGTGACGTTGCGGCTTGCGTCACTTTACATCTGGCTAAACGTGGGACCTGGAGATCAAACGGGCATTCTTAGGCTTGGCAGGCAGGCGCCTTAACCGCTAAGGCATCTCTCCAGACCCCTAATATCTCTTTTTTAATAGAACAAATTCAAAATGGCCTAACCTAATTCTGTGCTACTATTTCTGAGCTTGGCAAGAGGTGGAACAGTTCTCCCTGTGTGTGTGTCAGAAACCAGGGAGTCAAAGTTGGCCATCATAAGCCATGAACCTGGTCACACAGCATAAACTGTACAAAAGCCAGCTCCTTAGCACACTGGGTCTGTCTCTGAAGGATGGACTGTGCCTTCTTAAGACCCCACCTCTAGTACTAAACATTAGGTCTTCAATGTAGAAGTCTTCTAGGCTCAAAACAGACAGAGGGTGAATATGACCCAAAAACATTATATACATGCGTTAAACTGTCATAGTATCAATAAACATAAAAGCATGATAGAGAAAAATAATTCTTCATATGTGTGGGTTTTTGTCTGTTTATTTTATTTTTGAGGTAGCCCAGGCTGACCTGGAATTCACTATGTAGTCTCAGGATGGCCTCGAGCTCACGGCGATCCTCCTACCTCTGCCTCCTGAGTGCTGGGATTAAAGGCGTGCGCCACCATGCCCGGCAGCTAAAATTTTTTAAACATCTAACTTGTACACATTTTCTATAAGTATGATTAGAAATTCCTTGACCCCCAAAGAATCACTTAAATTAGAGGTTTGGAAACTTTTCTTGTTAAGGGCCAGGAAGCTAAGACTTTTAAGCTTTATGGGTCATATAATTTTTTCCCCCTACAACCACTGAATTCAACCCTTCTCGCACCCAAAAGCAGACTTAGACAAAACATGAGTGAATAACCTAGGTACAGTCCAAAAACACTTTATTTACAAAACCAAGTGCTAGGACAGATTTTGCCCAAGACTAGTTTGCAGATCCCTGGCACAGATGACACCAGTGTCTTCAAATTACTGGCTTATAT
Source organism: Orientallactaga sibirica (assembly GCA_036365145.1). NCBI lineage: Eukaryota > Metazoa > Chordata > Mammalia > Rodentia > Dipodidae > Orientallactaga > Orientallactaga sibirica. The sequence continues at coordinate 752,184 of JAEOAD010001893.1, read as the reverse complement.
GGTCAAAGCAGGTTTAAATGTACCACACTTGATGGTGGCCGACTGTGAGGCAGTGAAAGCCGCTACGTTTGCTCTTGAAATGTTAATACTTGAGTCACCAACAGTGCTTTATGTGGGGAGTGGCACTTTTAGAATTAGTCACGTATATAACAGTATATAATTTAAAGGGATTTAACAACCACTGTGCAGAAGAGGTATATAATTATGGACCTTGTAAATTACATGATTTTAAAAGTAAACCATGGCTGGAGAGATGGCTTAGTGGTTAAGGCACTTGCCTGCAAAGCCAAAGGACCTTGGTTCAATTCCCCAGGACCCACATAAGCCAGATGCACAAGGTGGCACATGCATCTGGTATTCATTTGCAGTGGCTGGAAGCCCTGACACACCCATTCTCTCTCTCTCACTCTCTCTCTCTCTGCCTCTTTCTCTCTCTCAAATAAATAAATAAAAACAAAATATTTTTTAAAAAAATAAACCAGTTATCTACTTTGAGGCAAAAGATTCCTGTGAAAGATCACAAATTATTGTTTGCACAGTAATCACTATATAAAAAAAACATGTATTATACAATATACGAAATTCAGAAACAAACTCAAAGAATGAGAAAAAAATTGAAGCAGCAGTCAGATATCTGTTTTTTTGTTTTGTTTTTTTCCTTTTTTTTTGGTTTTTCAAGGTAGGGTCTCACTGTAACCCAGGCTGACCTGGAATTCACTATGGAATCTCAGGGTGGCCTTGAACTCACCAGTGATCCTCCTACCTCTGCCTCCCAAGTGCTGGGATTAAAGGTGTGCACCCCCACGCACAGCTAGTCAGCTACCTGAAATAAATTTCATCCCAATTCCAAACTTTCTAGGCTAGCACTATATAAATATGATGCTCAGCGAGCTTACTTGCCTGAACAAATAAGCACAGCGCTGAAGACCTCAACATTTAAAACAGCAAATGAAAAGAACGCTGCATTCACTGTTACGACAGGGATTATAAACTCATAAACTCGAAGGACAGCAACAGAATGCTAAGAACCTGAAACCTACTGAGCATTCACAAAAGATGGTCCAAGAAAACAACGTAAAACCCTCAACCAAACAATGTGAGCCAATGAACTCCACTCTACAACGGAGAGTTCCTAGCTCTGCGAAACCCACTAGCTTCAAGTAATACAGTGAGAACATACATTGTAAGGACAGAATTAAGACCAGGACAGACGTTTTAGAAGACTTCGTTCGGTTACTTACTAAGTTGGAATATATACTTGTTTCAGCTTGCTCTCAGCTTCTGCTGCTTTTAGGCGTTTCTAATTCAAAGATGGACAAAATATTTTACATGAAGTACCTGCTAATTATTAACGCTTTATTGCTCTAAAACACAAGAATATAAACATCACAGCATAATTCAAAAACTGTCATACTACAATCTTTCATATGGAAAAGACGTTAGACTCTGGGCTGTTCAACTGTTAAGTGTTAACATTTTAGGCATTAAAATTTAAAAAAATAAAGCAATAAAAAGCTCTACTCCCCATTTCTCTAGGAGAAAGCAAAAAGTCTTGGTACACACGTGTACGCCCGCGGGCGCGCGCGCACACACACACACACACACACACACACACACACACACGAGCCTGTGCTTGCTGCAATCTGAGCCCAGGACCTCAAGCATGTTAAGCACGCTGTCCCTGAGCTCCACCCTCCAGTCCTCAAAGGACATTGAACCATTTTGACTTTTACATACTTAGTTTCTATTTAGTTCTTGTCTTTCTGGTAGGAAAATGACCACAAGCGATCTTTGATTTTAGAAAGATTCCGAGATTAGGAAATCCAGATATAAAAAGCAGCTATTCTGCGCCAGATTAAGTGACCATTTACCTCAGTGACAGACAGATATACAGTTAGTTTATTAGTTAAGTTAGTGGGTTGGTTAGCTAGCTAGCTAGTTTTGAGACAAGGTTTCACAACGTAGCTGAGACTGATCTGAAACTCACTGTGGGGACCAGTCTGGCTTGAAATTTGCCCTAACCCCTTCTGCCCCTGCTCCCCAAATGCTGGGATTACAGGCATGTATGTAGCACTTACTGCACTTGTTTCTGAAGTAACTTTTTAAATCTTGGCTACACTCACATAAAATTGTGCTGAAACTAGTTAACAGCCAAATTCAGGGAAGGGGATGGGAAGGAGACGTTATGAGAGCCACGCACACTGGCCAGTACAATCAGTGCTGGTCCGGGAATGCAAACAGGGAAGGAAGTTAACACGTCACTGCCCAGATACAGACAAAGAAGACTCAGTGTTTTCCCTATGAGGTGAGAACAGAAATGATTAGGGTCAGCCTGAAACTTAAAACTTACTTTCACTGTCTTTGGCCCCATGTCTGAACCTTTTAAAAACAGATTTTCTAGACCGGGTGTGGTGGCGCACGCCTTTAGTCCCAGCACTAGGGAGGCAGAGGTAGGAGGATTGCTGAGAGTTTGAGGCCACCCTGAGACTATATAGTTAATTCCAGGTCAGCTTGAGCCAGAGTGAGACCCTACCTCGAAAAACCAAAAAAAAAAAAAAAAAAAAAAAAAAAAAAAACCCCAAAAAACAGATTTTCTAGGGCTGGAGAGATGGCTTAGCGGTTAAGGCATTTGCCTGCAAACCAAAGGATCCTGGTTCGATTCCCTAGTACCCATGTAAGCCAGATGCAAAAGGTGGCACATGCATCTGGAGTTTGTTGGCAGTGGCTGGAGGCCCTGGCGCATCCATTCTCTCTCTCTCTGTCTCTCTCTGCATTTTTCTTTCTCTCAAATAAATAAATAAATAAATATTTTTTAAAAAAACTAGATTTTCTTTTCTAATCTTCTAAAATTTTTTAACTTATTTCTTCCATTTTGACACTTTCATATATGTATATTTTATTTTGGTTTTATTTCCCCCAATTATCTGCTCGTATCTACTCCCCCCAATTAACACACTTTCTTCCCCATTAATTTCCATCTTACTTTCATACTTTTTGTTTGTTTTTTAAGGTAGAGTCTCGCTCTAGTCCAGGCTGACCTAGAATTCACTATGGAGTCTCAGGGTGGCCTCAAACTCATGGTGATCCTCCTACCTCTGCCTCCCAAGTGCTGGGATTAAAGGTGTGCACCACCATGCCTGGCTTCATCCCTTTTTTAAAAAAAATCAAATAAGTTTAAGTAGGGTTGTTTGTCTGATCATGGGTGGATGCGTGCGGGTGTGCATGCTGGTACACAGGTGCCAGGGTGCACGTGTGGAGGTCAAAGGGTAACTTTGTGCTGTGTTCCTTCCTTCTACCTGCTGAGGTCAGGGTCTCCTGTTGTTCACCAGGCTGGCGGGCCTGTAAGCTTCTGGATCATTCTCCTGGCTCCACCTCCCTTCTCACTCTGGGTACACGAGGATTATAGACTCCAGCACTGCGGATTCAGGTTTTATGTGGGTTCTGGGGATCCAGTACTCACTCTTGCACAGTAAGCGTGTTATCCAGTGAGCCAGCTTCCCAGCACAGCACATCTACACCTTCCGCAGGGACCCTTGTTGATGTGGACAGCACAGGTTCCAGGTTCAACTCACCATTGTTGACTACAGCAACTCCTGGTACTTTTTAAACTGAACCTTGAGGGCTGGACAGATGGCTTAGTGGTGAAGGTGCCTGCGTGCTAAGCCTAAGAATGCCTGTTCCAATCTCCAGGTTCCACGTTTAGCCAGATGCAGAAAGTGACGCAAGGGCGCAATGCTGCACTTGCCCACAAGGGGGCGCACACAGCTTAAGTTTGTTCACAGTGGCTGAGAGGCCGCTGGCACACCCATTCTCTGGCTCCCTCCCTCTCTCTCTCTCTGTGCTTTTCTCTCTCAAAAAAAAAAAAAAAAAAAAAAAAAACGGAACCTTGAATGTATTTGAACTGCATCCAACACTTGCCACTACATGGCCTACATACTTAGGAAAAATAATGTCTGTGTTTAGTGTATTCGTCTTTCTTTACCAGTTATGACATGTGACTGTAAGAATATAAAACACTTGCAGCTGTGGTGGTGGACGTGTTTAATCCCAGTACTTGGGGGACAGAGGTAGGAGGATTGCTGTGAGTTCAAGGCCAGCCTGGGCTAGAGTGAGACCCTACCTCAAAAAAAAAATATATATATATATATATACACATACACACACACATAGAGAGAGAACATTAAGGAAACAGGGCTGGAGAGATAGCTTAGCGGTTAATGTGCGTGCCTGTGAAACCTAAGGACCCATGTTTGATTCTCCAGATCCACACAAGCCAGATGCACAAAGGTGAGGCAAGCACAAGGTCGCACATGTCCACTAGGTGGCACAAGTGTCTGGAGTTCACTTCTAGTGGCTGAGTCCCTGGTGCACCAATTCTCTCTCTCTCTCTCTCTCTCTCTCTCTCTCTCTAAAGTTGCTTTTTTTTTTTTTTTTTTTTTTTTTTTGGTTTTGCGAGGTAGGGTCTCACTCTGGCTCAGGCTGACCTGGAATTCACTATGTAGTCTCAGGGTGGCCTCGAACTCTCGGCGATCCTCCTACCTCTGCCTCCCGAGTGCTGGGATTAAAGGCATGCGCCACCACGCCGGGCTTCTCTAAATTTTTTTAAAATATAAAACAAATATTATCTATGGTCATTTTAGGAATACTGTTTCCAAAAGATAATATTTTTAAAAACTAAGTTAACTGGAGCTGGAGAGATGGTTTAGTGGTAAGGCACTTGCCTGAAAAGCCAAAGGACCCAGGTTCAATTCCCCAGGACCCACATAAGCCAGATACACAAGGTGGTACATGCATCTGGAGTTCGTTTGCAGTGGCTGGAGGCCCTGGTGCACCCATTCTCTCTCTCAATCTCCTAACTCTCTCTCTGCTTGCAAATAAAATATTTTTAAAATAAGTTAATTGAGATGTACCTGAATTTAGGACATTTGGAAGGACTGGACAATTAAATGAATTCCAACTTTAAGGGATTTTGGAGAAATCTTGGTATAGGACCAAAACATCAAACTATTCAGACCAAAACTACTACAGCTGGGCCTGTTGGAACACACTTGCAATCCCAACATTCCAGAGACAGAGGCATGAGGAACTGGAGTTTAGGGACAGCCTGGGCTACAAATTGAGACCCTGTCTCAAAACAACACTGACAAACCTAACTGATATAATTCAGGTCCAGAGCTCAGGGGTGACTGGGCATGTAGCTCCTCGGCAGAGTGCTGCCTAGGGTGTGCAAGCCCTAGGTTTGTCCCCTAGCACCTTTATGGGGGTGACCCCCCCCAAACAAGGCAGGAAACCCCTCAGGGACCAGATCCATGGAAAGGTCATATAGGAAGTTTTAGAAGATCTTTAAAAAAATATCTCAAATTATAAGGCTGATGCCATTAGTCTCAATTTTCAATTCTTCATAAAATATATTGTTCTCTGGTGATTCCCATCACGTACAAAGAAGTTAAGCACCGGTCACATACAGGAACAATAATAATGCCTTTTCTAGTGATGTCTTTCCCTGCCATCTTCCTAAAACATGTGTTATCAAGATGAAGGCTGAAGACAATGAAATATTAAGGTGAAAATCCTAAAATAATATCCTACAGATATGAAATCATAGAGTTTAACTTAATCTAGAAAAGATAGAACAAATTTAAAGTTAGCAGGTTGCTAACAAATACTGAGATATAACCAGAAAGGTCATTTTAATGCAACTATGTTGATGGTGATATGAAAAGATTACCTGCTGGACGTATCTGTCAGTCGTTTTCCACATGTAGTAATATTCAATGATGCTAGTCAGTGACTTCCATGGAAGCTGAAAACAACACACAGTAGAGCATTTTCTTTAAAGTCACTTTTTTTTTTTTTTTTGGTTTTTCGAGGTAGGGTCTCACTCTGGTCCAGGCTGACCTGGAATTCACTATGTAGTCTCAGGGTGGCCTCAAACTCATAGCAATCCTCCTATCTCTGCCTCCCGAGTGCTGGGATTAAAGGCGTGCACCACCACGCCCGGCTTAAAGTCACTTCTTTAAAATAACACAGAAAGTAGTTATACTTTCAATTCATTCTACAAAAAAAGTGAAAACGGAAATTAACTCTTAGTAAAAGGTACCCCAAACAAGTTATGTTTCATATGAGATCCTAATATGGTACATTCTAATTTCACCAATTTTATTAAAAATAATAAACATCATGATGGGAATTATTTCCTAACTTAGGAAAGTTTCTGGCCCCATGTTGTAGTGGCAGGAAGGACAACTACTGTCTGTCTGTCTGTTTTTGCCATGGTAGGGTTGAAATCAGGGCCTGGTAAATAGGCAGGTCCCTGCACTGAGTTATAGCTCCAACCACAATTTGAGACATATTTTTAAAATTTACTTTCAGAACCACTTTATTTTAATTAATGTATTTTTTATTTATTTGTTTGAGAGAAAGAGGCAGAGAGAGAGAGAGAGAAAGTGGGGGGGGGAGGGAGAATAGGTGTGCCAGGGCCTCCAGTCACTGCAAACGAAGTCCAGATGCATGCGCCACCTTGTGCATCTGGCTTACATGGGTCCTGGAAAATCGAACTGGGATCCTTTGGCTTTGCAGGCAAACACCTTAACTGCTAAGCCATCTCTTCAGCACCCCACTTTATTATTATTTGGTTTTTCAAGGTAGGGTCTCACTCTAGCTCAGGCTGTCCTGGAATTCACTATGTAGTCTCAGGATGGCCTCAAATACTAAGAGATCCTCCTACCTCTGCCTCCCAAGTGCTGGGATTAAAGGTGTGCGCCACCACGCCCGGCCACTTCATTTTGTCTGTTGCAATAAAATCAGCTCTGTCTCTGAAAAAGGACCTAGCCAAGTGTGCTTCCTATTAGAACAGTGAATAGTAAGCTTGCTGCTGCTATTTCCCATCAATATTGAAAAAATGGTCAGATGCAATCCTACTCATGAGCTCTACAACCAAAGAGTACTAATAAGTCCCTCTGTCTATGGCTCAGCTTGCTCCTTCCACCCTTCTTTTTTGGGGTTTTTTTTTTTTTTTTTTTTGAGGTAGGGTTTCGCTCTAGCCCAGGCTGACCTGGAACTCACTATGTAGTCTCAGGCTGACCTCAAACTCACAGTGCTGGGATTAAAAGCGTGTGCCACCATGCTTGCCCACTGCCCTCCCATTTTTTAAAAATTTATTTGCAAGGAGAGAGGAGAAAGAGAGAAATAATATGGGTGTGCCAGGGCCTGCAGCGCCTGCAAATGGATTCCAGATGAATGTGCCACTTTGTGCATCTGGCTTTATGTGGATCCTAGGGAATCAAATCCAAGTCTTTAAGCTTTGCAGACAAGTACATTAACAGGTTAGCCATCTCTCCAGCCCCCTTTCCCCCTTTTTATTCAGCACAGGGCACCAGCCCAAGGAACTGTGCAGCCCCCCATTCAGGGTGGCTCGTCCCTCTTGAAACACTTTCCACTTTGGTATGTCACAGAGGAATGCTGCCACCACTAAAGCCACAGCAAGTCATTGAAGTGTATTACCTACAGTGAAGGTGGCCTGGGCTGGAGAGATGGCTTAGCGGTTAAGGCATTTGCCTGCAAAGCCAAAGGACCCAGGTTCGATTCCCCAGGACACACGTTAGCAAGACTCACAAGGAGGCGCATGTGTCTGGAGTTCGTTTACAGTGGCTGGAGGCCCTGGTGTGCCCATATTCTCTCTCTTTCAAATATATAAATTAAAAAATGAATTTTAAAAATATAACAGCCAGGCATTAATCCCAGCACTCGGGAGGCAGAGGTAAAAGGATCGCTGTGAGTTTGAGGCCACCCTGGGACTACACAGTGAATTCCATCCAGGTCAGCCTGGACTAGAGTGAAACCCTACCTCGAAAAACCAAGAAATAAATAAATTTAAAAAAAATTTTTAAATATAACAATTAATCCAAAAGGGGGCAGGAGATGGCACAGAATGCAAGTGAGGTTGGGAGATTAAGACCTAGGGTTATCACTTACAGTACATAGATTTCAAAACAAGAAACAAAGCCAAGCCTATTTATCCTGCTTGCAAGAGTCGAGCCTTAGACATAAGCAAGCAGGAATACTGGAGGAAAAATGATCTAAGAAAGGTACCAAGAAAGTTATGCCATGATATATTTACAGCAGAGGAAGTAGGTCTTAAAGGAATACTTTATTGCTGCAGCTACAACTAATACCAGCTTGCCTCATCCAGACTTGGTTTTATTTATTTTATTTTATTTTGGTGGTTCGGTTTGGTTTTTCAAGGTAGGGTCTCACTCTAGCCCAGGCTGATCTGGAACTCACTCTGTAGTCTCAGAGTGACCTTGAACTCACGGCGATCCTCCTACCTCTGCCTTCCAAGTGCTGGGATTAAAGGCATGTACCACCACACCTGGCCAGACTTTTTTATTATTATTATTATTATTATTATTATTATTATTATTTGAAAGAGAGAGAGAGAGAGACAGAGAGGAAGAGGCAGAGAGAGAGAGAGAGAGAGAGAGAATGGGTGTGCCAGTGGCCTCTCAGCTGCTGTGAATGCACTCCAGGCACATGCGCCCCCTTGTGGTCAAGTGCGGCACTGCACCTTTGCGTCACTTTGCATCTGGCTAAACATGGGACCTGAACATTGAACAGGAGTTCTTAGGCTTGGCAGGCAGGGGCCTTAACCGCTAAGCCATCTCTCCAGCCCCAGACTTCTTTTTAATATGCCATAGATATGGGGATGGGTCGTCCCTGTCGCCTTTCCCTTTTGTCTTCTTTTCATTTCATTTCAGGAAATATTATAGGGAAATGGCTCACTGGTTAAAGGCGCTTGCTTGCAAAACCTGCTGGCCCAGGTTCAATTCCCTCCCCCATCCACATAAAGCCACATGGGCATTTATAGCAACAAGAGACCCTGACGTGCTCCCCACACCTTCCTTGTGTACATACAAGCACACAAGTAAAAGCCTACAACATCACTTTATGCCCGCTGATTAGTAAGATAACTAGAAAAATTAAAACCTAAAAAAAGAAAGAAAAGAAGAAAACTAGATGGTGTGAAGAAGACCATAAACCTATATAAAAGAGACCATAGGTGTTTAACATAACTTGTCAAAACCGTCCATATTTCAGCTTGTTACAGGTAAATGCATACTGCCAAGGTTGCCCCTAGCCCTGGGCTGAACAATTACCACTCAAAGCAAATGTCTGTTTATCTTTTAAAAATTTTTTTAATTTATTTTATTTACTAGAGATAGAGGAAGAGGCAGATAGAGAGAATGGGTATGCCAGGACCTCTAACTGCTGCAAATAAACTCCAGATGCCTGTGCCCCCTTGCACATCTGGCTTACGTGGGTCCTGGGGAATCAAACCGGGGTCCTTAGGCTTCATAGGCAAACACCTTAACCACTAAACATTTCCCCAGCCCGTGTTTCATCTTTTTTAAAAGCTGTGCTTCCCTGTATTTTCATCAAAGAAAATTATTATGTTGGGGCTGGCAGAACATATGCCCACAGCTGTGTGTTTGATCCCTAGCACCACCAATAAGTTTACTGCCATAGGCTTGCTAAATGGATTAGTTGGTGTGGTAGTTTGAATAGATGGCCCCCAATATATTCAGTGTTTTATTAGTTTATAGTTTGCATCTGTAGCCACCTTGCTGGAGGCAGTGTCACTGGGCAGATCTTAAGGCGTGGTGGTGGTTTCGGATTTCAATCTAAAGATATGCAAAGTGTGCCTAGCTGGATTTCCTGAGGTGTGCTGTGCTGTGTGGCTTGTGGCTTCTCTCTGTGTTTGGTCCTGTGAAAGCAGGCCAGCTTCTTCTGCCATTGTGGAACTTCCCCTGGATCTGTAAGCTTCAATAAATATCCCTTCCTCTATAACTGTGCCTGGTCTGGAAGTTCATCTCAGTGAACCTGAAGCTGTCTGCTAACAGTTGGATAAACAAATAAAATAGCTTTCTAAAATAAAGAAACAATAGGATTGCCCCAACATTTTCATTTCCTTCCCTTCCTTCTTTCTTATTCTTTTTTTTTTTTTTTTTTTGGGGGAGCATGTTCCTTAACTCCATAAAGCAACAGCAAATGGCACAGAGCGAGCTGAGCAGCAGAAAGGAGGAAGGACTTCATTTGCATTTCAGCATAACCCAGGATGGGAAAAATTCTCACCCTCAGGTTTAAACCTACTGCTTTACTGACCGCGTCCTACTTACAAAGTCTTGGCGTATGTCGTTGAAGTCTTTGCCGTACTTTTCCAGGGCTTCTTCAAATAAGCTAGCTTCAGAAGCTGACCACTCTTCCATTTCATCTCTGCACAGGACAGGCCCTCCAAGAGGCACTAAGACGCTGATGGCACTACTCAAGTCATAGCTGTGTCTGTACAGGGTGTCCATAGCGTGGAACTGGAGAAAGAACAAGGGACCGGAAATGTCAAGAAGACAGGCACGCCTGCTGACCTAGGATGGAAACACTAGAGGGCGAGAACTGCTTAATTGTAACAATATACTCCGTATTTACGTTTAGTATTTTATTTATTTATTTATTTATTTATTTATTTATTTATTTATTTATTTGACAAAGAAAGAGGCAGAGGAAGAGTGGGCACACCAGGGCCTCCAGCCCCTGCAAACGAACTCCAGATGTGTGCGCCCCCTTGTGCGTCTGGTTAACGTGGGTCCTGGAGCATTGAACCAGGGTCTTTTGGCTTTGCAGGCATGTGCCTTAACTGCCAAGCCATCCCTCCAGCCGGGTATTGACCAGAGTGAGACCCTACCTTGCAAAACCTGCAACCCCAATGCCCTTTGGGAGGGGCAGGGATGAGGGAAAGGAGGGTACCAACATGTGCTGTTTACATATCAAGTCCATCCAAACTATAAAAACACAAAAGGTTTCTGCCGGGTGTGGTGGCCTTTAATCCCAGCACTCGGGAGGCAGAGGTAGGAGGATCACCATGAGTTCGAGGCCACCCTGAGACTACATAGTGAGTTCCAGGTCAGCCTGGGCCAGAGTGAGACCCTACCCCAAAAAACAAAAAACAACAACAAAAAAAAAGTTTCAGCCGGACATGGTTGTGCATGCCTTTGATCCCAGCACTTGGGAGGCAGAGGTAGGAGGATTGCCATGAGCTCGAGGCCACCCTGAGACTACAGAGTGAATTCCAGGTCAACCTGGGCTAGAGTGAGACCCTACCTCAAAAAACCAAAAAAAAAAAATTATATATTCATGTTAGACACACACACACACACAAAAAGCGAGCAAAATTACAAATCTAGGTGAAAATGACACATTGGTTGAATTTTGAGAAGACCAAGAACAGGTAACCAGGCTTGCTTAGAAGAGCTAAGCTAGGGCTAGAGAGATGGCTTAGCAGTTAAGCGCTTGCCTGTGAAGCCTAAGGACCCTGGTTCGAGGCTCAATTCCCCAGTACCCACATAAGCCAGATGCACAAGGTGGTGTATGGGTCTGGAGTTAGTTTGCAATGGCTGGAGGCCCTGGTATGCCCATTCTCTCTCTCTCTTTTTCTCTGTCTGTCGCTCTCAAATAAATAAATAAAGATAAAACAACAACAACAACAAAAAAGAGCTAAGCTAGTGTGGGCTTCCACGTCCTTTCAAGGAAGAATGAAGAGAAAAATGAAAGATTCTTGTTTAACATGTAACATGATTGTTGCATAACCTATGTGCAAAGCAGAAACATTACACAACAGGACAGGCAGCCTGCAGGTAGGCATATATGGGTTTAACATAGCCTGGCTGGTAAGGAGAGCCCAGTTCTACTTCTGCCAAGACCCCTAGACTTCGCAGCACATAAATAACACCACACCTGTGTCTTCTACACAAAGCACCTTGTGTTACTTATTTAAAACCTCAGGAGTTAGCCAGGTACATGCCTTTAATCCCGGCACCAGAGAGGAAGAGGTAGGAGGATCGTCTTGAGTTCAAGGCCACCCTCAGACTACATAGTGAATTCCAGGTCAGCCTGGGCTAGAGTGAGAGACCCTACCTTGAAAAAACAAAACAACAACAACAAAAAAACTTCATGAGAGGATCACTTTGAGACTTTAGCCCATGAGTTCAAGACCAGGTTACTACAAGTCCACATAAACTTCATTACACACACACGCGCGCGCACACACACACACACGCATGCACATGCATGCACACACACTTCTTTTGAATGGTCTTTAATGTAGTCTGTACTCTTAAAAACTTTAAGCCGGGCAGGCTGGTGCACACCTTTAATCCCAGCATTTGGGGGCAGAGGTAAGAGGATCACTGTGAGTTCAAGGCCACCTGAGACTACATAGTGAATTCCAGGTCAGCCTGGGATACAGCAAGACCCTACCTTGAACCCCACCCCACCCCCGAAAAAAAAAAAAACAACTTTAAGTACAACATTCAGTAAAGAAAATGAAGCTAAATGAAGGAAATAAGCTATGACAGAATGTAGTAGTTTGATATATAACCGATGGCTTATGGCTTATTGTTCAGATAAGATTTGAAAAAACCCGGTAAGTTCAGTGGTGTACAACTTCTCCCCTTTTCCAGAATACTGACAGAGAACGATCTGAGCGGGGACTTTTGGGATACTAGCATACTTCGTATAAATGTAGCAGTGGATTTGTGGGTATACGCACGTGTGTGTGTGTACGTGAGCACGTACACCCATAATGTAAAAATTTACACAGTGCAACTACGTGAAGGACACTCCATGTGCATTACTCTACTTATGCCTAAATTTAAAATAAAACAAAGAATTTTTTGTGGGGGTGGGTTTCGAGGAAGGGTCTCGCTCTAGCCTAGGCTAACCTATGTAGTCTCAGGCTGGCTTTGAACTCACAGCAACCTTCCTACCTCTGCTTCCCAAGTGCTGGGATTAAAGACGTGTGTTATTGGTGGTAGTGCTTTCTTTCAGTTTACTTTTTCATTGGCAACTTCCATAATTATAGACAGTAACCCATGGTAATTTCCTCCTGCCCCCTTTGAAACTCCACTCCCCATCATATCCCCTCCCCCTCTCAATCAGCCTCTCTTATTTTTTTTTTTCAGCCTCTCTTATTTTGATGTCATCATCTTGCAGTGTCAGGCGCTGCAAGGTCATGAATATCCAGGCCATCTTGGGGTTTTTTTTGAAAACACAGAATTTTTATTTTTACTTATTTATTTATTTATTTATTTGACAGAGAAAGAGGAAGAGGGAGAGAGAAAGAATGGGCACACCAGGGCCTCCAGCCACTGCAAACGAACTCCAGATGCATGTGCCCCCTTGTGCATCTGGCTAACGTGGGTCCTGGGGAATCAAACCAGGGTGCTTTGGCTTTGCAGGCAAATGCTTTAACCGCTAAGCCATCCCTCCAGCCCGCAAACAAAGAATTTTTAAACTGAGTACAAAATAACCTAAAGTCTTCGCTCTAGACAAAGACTTTTCAAAGACAGCATCTTTTCAACAGAGTTACATACACACATTGCAAGATCCATTCAAATCTAAATTTTGAAAAGTCATAACTGAGCACAAGCTGTTCCCTCTGCCAAAAAGCAAAGAAGGTGTTGTCACATCTCTTCTCATTCATACCAGATGGAGGTGACAAATGGAAGTATTTTAGGAGAAAGACTGACAAGGAAAGCTTGACAGTGGACTTCTCATTTTGTGCTCATTAAGCAGAATCATGCTGGCAAATTGGATTGCTGTTCAGCAAACATTTGTTCCTCCGCTGGACCTGATAGCAGGAGATTATCCTTTCCCTACAGGCATGGTGGGCTTTGGCCACGGGCTTGGCTTGGCCAGTAGGATGTTGAGATGTGGGGTGTAATGTGGGGTGTAACACCTCTTTGGCATGTGTCTGTGCATTTATTTTATTTTATATTTTGTTTTGTTTTGTTTTTGTTTTTTGAGGTAGGGTCTCGCTCTAGCTCAGGCTGACCTGGAATTCACTCTGTAGTCTCAGGGTGGCCTCGAACTCACAGTGATCCCCCTACCTCTGCCTCCCAAGTTCTGGGATTAAAGGCGTGCGCCACCACACCTGGCTCTTGTTTATGTATTTAGTTGTGTATTTTGTTAACACAGGGGAAGAGAGCAAAAGAGACAAATGGAGCAGAAATGGCTTAACATGTAGTTTGAAAGATAGGTGGGCCTAGTCTAATTCACCAAAATCCAAAACTATCTGCAGACGAGTTTATAAGAAATTAAGTGCTGCACTGGAGAGATGGCTTAGGGGTTAAGGCGCCTGCCTCCTAAGCCTCAGAACACTGGTTCCAATCTCCAGCTGTTCCAATCTCCAGGTCCCACGTTTAGCCAGATGCAAAGTGACGCGAGGGCGCAATGCCACACTTGGCCACAAGGGGGTGCACACATCTGGATTTCGTTCGCAGCAGCTGAGACACTGCTCGCGTGCCCATCTCTATCTGTCTCCCTCTCTCGCTCTCTCTCTCTCTGTGTCTCTCCAAAAAAATAAGATAAAATAAAAAGTTTTTTTTTAAAAAAGAAAAAGAAATTAAGTGCTATTGGTGCAGGCTCCTACAATTTGGGGCAGTGCTAGAAACATCCTTCATCTCCGAGAACCAACAGCAGCCTTCAAGGATAGTTCTGTTATCGAAAGATCTGAATTTAAGAAAGATTCAAAGACATTGGAATCTAAAGTGCCTGATTTGAGACAATTCTTTTGTTCGTCCTGTAAGTTGGCTGAGGTTGTCATTCACATTGTATTAGAAATAACCCCACCTTCTCCTATTTTCCAGACCTGCCTCCTTCCCTTCTCTTCTACGGGTGTTGATCCCAAAGGAACTTTCTAATGAACTTGTATGAAAATCACCATCAGAGCTACAGACGGCTCAGGAGTTAAGAGCTCCTGCTGTGAGAGTGAGGGACTGGCGGGGGTGCTGAAAACTGGCTGAGTTTGAATCTCCAGATCCCACATAAAGAGCTGAGTGTGGCCACACACGCACATGCAACCACAGTCCCACAAAAAGGGGAACAGATGCCTGGGCTCACGAAGGAACAGCTCCAGTATCAGTAACAAACTACAGCTCAAGTAAGTTGAGGAGGAAGAGGAATGACACGAGGCACCCAGTGTTCAGCTCTGATCACCACTCGGGAGCACTCCCCCACCCAACCTAGAAAGCACACAGGACGCTTCACGGGAACATACATACGCGTATCATATACACAAGAAAAAACAATAGGGACTGAAACAGAAAAATCAACATCAGAGCCCGCCCCCCAGGAACCCACCTGCCAGCAGCTACGATGGTTGCTAGCTGACACATACACTCAACCCTCCAATTCTCTCAGCAACACCCTATCTATTTAACAACTACTGGGGCTGGGGAGACGGCTCAGTTGTAACCCGCCCTGCCCGCCTGCTGACCAGTTTGATTCCTAACACCTACGTAAAAAAGCTGTACACAGGGCTGCAGAGATGGCTTAGCTTAGCTTAGGTTAAGGCGCTTGCCTACAAAGCCAAAAACTTTGGTTTGATTCCCCAGGGTCCATGTAAGCCAGATGTGCAAGGATGGTGCATGCGTCTTGGAGTTCATTTGCAGTGGCTGGAGGCCCTGGCGCACCCGTTCTCTCTCTCTCTCTCTCTCTGCCTCTTTCTCTCTCTCAAATAAAAGGGGGGGGAGGGCTGGAGGAATAGCTTAGTGGTTAAGGCACTTGCCTGCAAAGCCAAAGGACCCAGGTTCAATTCCCCAGGACTCACATAAGCCAGGTGCACAAGGTTGTACATGTGTCTGGAGTTCGTCTGCAATGGCTGTATAGAAGTTGTCAATAAAATAATTATTCAAAAATTAATCTCAGCCGGGCGTGGTGGCGCACACCTTTAATCCCAGCACTTGGGAGGCAGAGGTAGGAGGATTGCCACGAGTTCAAGGCCACCCTGAGAGGACAGAGTAAATTCCAGGTCAGCCTGGGACAGAATTAGACCCTACCTCGAAAAACCAAAAAAAAAAAAAAAAAAATTAATCTCGCCAGGCATGGTGGCACACGCCCTTAATCCCAGGACTTGGGAGGCAGAGGTAGGAGGATCGCCATGAGTTTGAGGCCACCCTGAGACTACATAGTGAATTCCAGGTCAGCCTGGGCTAGAGTGAGACCCTACCTCGAAAAAACAACAACAAAAAATTTAATTTCAATACATGAAAAGAACTGGTAACATGTGTGTTTTCTCTAACCAGAATGCCTCCAAGGCAACTAATTCATATTAAGAACCTTGTTTTTTCCACATGGTTTTCTTTTTAAAATTTATTGTATTTATTTGTGCCTGTGTGGGTGCTTATGGAAATGCCAAGTTCAATGCAAACCCCACACTTGCACTTTAACACTATATATGCATTATTTCTGGACATTTTGCGAGTAAGCTCAAATAAATTCAGTTCAAGTAAAATTAGGAGATACCAAGAACCAAATGATAATAAAAATAAATACTACATATCAAGATATGCTAGGGGGCTGGAAGGATGGCTTAGTGGTTAAGGCATGTGCCTGAGAAGCCAAAGGACCCAGGTTCAATTCCCCAGGATCCACGTAAGCCAGATGCACAAGGGGGTGCATGTGTCTGGAGTTCGTTTACAGTGGCTAGAAGTCCTGGTGTGCCCATTCTCTCTCTCTCTCTCTTTTTGCCTCTTTCTCTCTCTCAAATAAGTAAAAATAAAAAATAAATGTTTTTTAGAAAGATATTCTAACTAGAGCCAAATTGGTACAATATACAATGTTTGATGGAAAGGAAGACAAATGAAAACTAACTGGCTAAAAATAGTCTTTAAAAGGCTAGAAAAACCCAGCCTGCTGATACATGCCAATAAGAGCAGTACCTGGGGAGGCTGAGGCAGAAAGACTCAAGTTCAAGACCATTCTGAGGTACTCAGCAAGACCGTATCTCAAAACATGGAAAACGGGATGGAGAGATGGCTTGGCAGTTAAGGTGCCTGCCTACCAAGCCTAAGAACGCCAGTTCCAATCTCCAGGTCCCACGTTTAGCCAGATGCAAAGTGATGCAAGGGCGCAATGCCACACTTGACCACATGGGGGCACATGCATCTGGATTTCATTCACAGTGGCTGAGAGGCTGCTGGCGCTCTCATTCTCTCTGTGTGTGTGTCTCTTTATCTCTCTCTCTCTCTCTCTCTCTCTCTCTCTCTCTCAAAAAAAAAAAAAAAAAAAAAAGAAAACATAGAAAACATTGTCCAGGAATGGTGATGCATACCTGTAATCCCAGTACTTGGGAGACAGGCAGGAGAACGGGGCTACAGAGTAGGTTTCAGGTTACTTTTGGCTAGAGTGAGACCCTACCTCAAAAAAAAATTAAAATATATAACATTTTTTGTTGTTGTTTTTCAAGGTAGGGTCTTACTCTGGCCCAGGCTGACCTGGAATTAACTATGTAGTCTCAGGGTGACCTTGAACTCACAGCGATCCTCCTACCTCTGCCTCCCGAGTGCTGGGATTAAAGGCATGCGCCACCATGCCCAGCTCTAAAATATATAACATTTTTTAAAAGCTGGAAAAAGAGTATCAGAGTAAACATAAAGGAAAGTAGATTTGGGGGTGGGAGGAAAGCTGGGAAAATGGCTCAGTGGTTACAGGAACTTGCTTGCAATGCCCAAGTCACCCAAGCAAGCTGGACACAGACAGTGACGTAAGTGTCTGCGTCTGCAATGGCAAGAGAACCTGGCACTCCCATAAGAACACATGTGCATGCACAGATAAATGCAATTTACAGATAAAGGTAAGCCGGGCATGGTGGTGCAGCCTTTAATCCCAGCAGAGGTAGGAGGATCGCCGTGAGTTCGAGGCCACCCTGAGACTACATAGTGAATTCCAGGACAGCCTGAGCTAGAGTGAAACCCTACCTCGAAAAACCAAACAAAATAAAATAAAACAAAATAAAATAAAATAAAGTATATGGAAGAAAATAAAGAGCAAAACTAAACAGAACATGATAAAGAAAAAGAACTAAAATATCATTTTCTGATATTACTAATTAAAAACGTCAGACGATGCTATCAAGGAACTAATGAACGTGACATATGTAAAAGGCTGTGGTCACAAAAGACACCAGAAGCCTGAGCGGCAGTGCAGAGGGGACCATGGAGAAGACAAGATCCTGGGCCTGAGCAGCAGCTGGGTGCGGAGGGGACCATGGAGAAGACAAGATCCTGGGCCTGAGAGGCAGCTGGGTACGGAGGGGACCATGGAGAAGACAAGATCCTGGGCCTGAGCGGCAGCTGGGTGCGGAAGGGACCATGGAGAAGACAAGATCCTGGGCCTGAGAGGCAGCTGGGTACGGAGGGGACCATGGAGGGATCCTGGGCCTGACCATGGAGGGAAGAAGACAAGATCCTGGGCCTGAGAGGCAGCTGGGTGCGGAAGGGACCATGGAGAAGACAAGATCTGAAGGGACCATGGAGAAGACAAGATCCTGGGCCGGAAAACTGTTTGTCCTTTCACGCTACAGGACACTACTGGAACAATTAGTAACCTTGAATCAAGTCTCAAAACGAAAGCTTTTTAAATATTTTAAATTTTTTATTTATTTATTTATTTAAAAAAAAAAGAAGAAAATGGAATGCCATGAATGGGAGTGTGTGTGAGTGGGGGGGTATGAGTTCTGGAGTTTGAGGCCTTGACCCTCTTGAAGTTCTAGGATAGGTGTCAGTGAAGACCGCACAATAATGTGTGCCCACTGAATGTAGAGAGCTATACAAATAGACAAGGCTAAAATGATCTTTTTAAATTGTATTTTATTGCAACTGCTTCAAAGAGTGAACTCCTTGCTTCAATCTTAGTCTTTAGACTCTGTGCATATAACCTGGTGATACTGGTGTGTCCTCCTTATCGGAAATGCTTACCATGTTTACACTTGCTTCGGATTTCAGGAGTGGAGAGTTATATATATATATATATTTTTTTTTTTTTGCGGGGGGTGATCTATTAGTGAACTACATTTTCAACCCAACACAGTATTTTCAGAAGTCCTGTCTTTGTGTATATTTGTGTTTGACTTTGAGTATACTGTGCATATGGAGGGCAGAGGACAACCTGGACTGTCTGTCCTTGTCGTCCACCTTGTTTAGAGCAGAGCTTCTTTTTTTTGGAGTGGGGGGGGTGTTGCAAGGTAGGGTCTCACTCCGGCCCAGGCTGAGCTGGAATTCACTATGTATTCTCAGGGTGGCCTTGAACTCACGGCAATCCTCCTACCTTTGCCTCCCGAGTGCTGGGATTAAAGGCGTGCGCCACCACGCCTGGCTTCAGGGCAGGGCTTCTTGCTGTGCACCCCTGCATATACCAGGCTTGCTGGCCCATGAGCTTCTGCGGATTCTCCTATCTCTTCCGCCCATTTTTTTTTTTTTTTTTTTTTCAGAGAGAGGGAGAGAGCCTTTATTCACATGGGGAGACAGAAGCCCTGAACTCAGATTGTGCTGGACTCCTATACAATCCTTTGTCTAAATTCTCCGGCACTTAGAGAGGGAAGAGATTTACATCCATGAGTGTAGGGCTCTGTCAAATAAGTGCAGGCAGCTGTCCCCTGAGATAAGGTAGCTATATATTGTCCACTCTCCCCCACTGTAGTTTCAGAGGAGGGAAGTGCAACATCTATCTACCTCTTCACTGGAAGTCCTAGGCACGTTTACATTTCTTACAGATACAGGGATTATATTCCATCCAAACTAATATAAGCTGGAAACATTAATATATGGTATTCCTTTAATAGTGGGACTCACACCAGCTCCACTCCAAGCTGTCTGCTCAGACGTGGATAACTATATGGACCCTGGCAGGCCCCCGGGGGCTGGAAGCAGGTGCAGAAGTGTGGGGTGAAAGGTCCTGCCTGCCAAGTGACAGCGACTATGGTGGGTGGCAGAAGTGTCCACTAGCCTATGTCATCTCAGAATGGACTAGATGCCCAGCACCACCAGCCTCATCAACGTTGACAGCTCCTCTCCTCCCTGCGAAGCCTGCTGTGACACCCTTTCTCCAGCTGGTACCGTGTGGGAAAAGCGCCCCTGCTCTGAGATGGAAGGAAGCTTTTTTTTAATTTTTCAATTTTTAATTTATTTATTTGAGAGAGCCAGAGAGAATGAGGCAGAGAGAAAGAGAGAGAATGGGCACACCAGGGTCTCCAGCCACTGCAAATGAACTCCAGACGCATGCGCCACCTTGTGCATCTGGCTTACGTGGATCTTGGGGAATCGAACCGGGGTGCTTTGGGTTTGCAGGCAAATGCCTTAACCACTAAGCCATCTCTCCAGCACCACTTAGAGGATTTTTTTTTTAAGAAGCACCAATCAGCCAGGTGTGGTGGCACATCCTTTTAATCCCAGCACTTGGTAGGAGTAAACTTGAGGCCAGCCTGGGACTACAGAGTGAGTTCCAGGTCAGTGTGGGCTAAAGTGAGACCCTACTTTGAACCCCCCCCCAAAAGAAGCATAGGTGTGCTAACTCAGCACCTCCTCATACTGTGGGGCGTCTTCCTGTGGGCAAAAGTCACAAAGACTGTAAGAGCCACAGGGGGAGATATCATGCCCAGAGGCATTAACCTCCCCCACAGCGCATAACCCACAATCCCACGGGGAATACCTGCAACCCTGCTGAGGGTCATTCCCCACGGAATGCGGGCAGGGACGAGGGAAAAGAGGGTCCCAACACATGATGTACCCATACAAAATATGTTCTTTTTGTTGTGTTTTTGTTTTTCTGAGGTAGGGTCTCCCTCTAGCTCAGGCTGACCTGGAATTCACTCTAGTCTCAGGGTGGCCTCAAACTCATGGCGATCGTCCTACCAAGTGCTGGGATTAAAGGCGTGCGCCACCATGCCCGGCTCTCTTTTTTTGTTTGTTTCTAATTGTATTTATTCCTCTTGCCACTGCTAATGAACTACAGCTGCACGCTGCCATTGAGAAAAGCCTGAATGGAGCAATCAGCAATTAGGACTTTGGATTTTCACTCCACTGACTGGGAAATCAGGCATGCAGTATACAAGCATTTTAACCACTGAGCCGTCTCTCCAGCACGGATTCAAACACTTTATACTGACACTTCTCCTTTTGTATATTGTTGAAATATAATTTATATTTTATGAAATGAAAGCAAAATCTATTAACTTTTCATGGCTTCAATGTTTTTGTTTGAATCAGCCTCTAATGTAGCCCGGGCTGGCCTCGAACTCCTGATCGTCCTGCCTACACCTCCCAGGTGCTGAGATTACAGGTGTGTGCCACCACTCCCCGTGGCTTTGATGCTTGTTTTATGAGTAATAAACCTTACATCTTCGACAATGCACAATATTTGAAGTTCGGAGTTTAACTGCGTTCATAACAGAATTCCAAATGAGAAAAAGTTAGAACCATTGATTGCAAATACCCACTCCCAAAATATTATTGGTAATGTAACAAAAGGCATAAGGTTTCTTGGATAAACAAATGTTGGACCAGAACATGGTCGTTCTTTCAGTAAAAATCACCCACAGCAGGCTCCTGGGACTCCTCCAGAGCCCCAGCTATGCTCTCTGCCCCACACAGCTGGAAGTCTCCAGAGACAAACATGCTAACGTCATCAGCATGGGACCATGAAGAGCGTAAGAAAAGTCAGAATCTGAGTCTCCAAATGATAAATCCAATTTCATATGAAAACATAACATAAAGTACACACCTTCATATGATCCTTCTAGAAAGCAATTATCATCCACAGATTGATCATTTTAACTGTGCCCACTCATTCCATACAGAAACGCCCAGGTAACAGTCAAAGTACATATATGTGCACTAGGGCACGCACACACACACGCATGTGCGTACACACACACACACACACATACACACACCCCAAGTACAGTTGAACCGAGAACAGTTCAAATAAGAAAACAAGGCATTAGATGTTGTAGACCAAAACAAAACAAAAAACACTTCAGGGCAGTCAGACTGGGTGTGTTCAGAGCCAATGCACTCAGGGCAGGGGAGGAATCTGGTGTGTCTGAGGCATGGCTAGGGGTGGAAGAGGAAGTATTTTTTTTAAGATTTTATTTTTATTTATTTATTAGAGAGAGGGGAGAGAGAGAGTGAGAATGGACAGCAAGCAAGCCCAGCAGGCTAGGGCCACACCCTTACCACCTAGAGGTGACACACACACAAAAGTGTCCTCTAGCCACTGCAAACGAACTCCAGACGCATGCGCCACCATGTGCATCTGGCTTACGTGGGACGTGGAGAATCGAACCTGGGTCCTTAGGCTTCACAGGCATGCGCCTTAACCGCTAAGCCATCTCTCCAGCCCGAGGGAGTACTAATTATAGGTGTGTTTGGGGACCACACTCAGGGTGGGTGAGTTAGTGCAGATCGCTGGCACTAGGGGAGGTCCCAACAACTTCGCCAAGCTTGGAGACAACACATAACACTGGGATACCCCAACTATCAAGCCTGTTGCTGCAGCCCTAGGCCCACATGCTCTTAGGGCTGCTTGCACAGCAAGGTCCAGCTATGGGGCAAGCTGGGAAGTCATGAGCATGCTCCCCTGCGGGCGTAGTGGTAACTGTTGACAGTGTCCACGTTGCCTCAGTTCAGGGCAACCTACCTGTCAGGCCTAGGGCGTCAGCACTGTGCCCCACAAGACCCCAGTAGGATCCCACTCCAAAGTCCTCAGAAAGTAAATATCACTGGGAGAGCTGAGCGCTGCCTGGGCAGCCTAGCAGGCTAGGGCCACACCCTTACCACCTGGAGGTGACACACGCCAGGAGGACTCCACTTAGACCCTCGGGCACCTAGCCCAAGCAAGCGGACAGAAAACTTACCCACACGCCCCTCTTAACAAAGCTGACTTGGTGATCCAAGTCCAGGTACTACAAGGACCTCACACAACAAGGGGTCAAATGTGCAAACCAAACCACGCGAGACCTCAGGTCAACAGGTCC
Organism: Orientallactaga sibirica; assembly: GCA_036365145.1. Classification (NCBI taxonomy): domain Eukaryota; kingdom Metazoa; phylum Chordata; class Mammalia; order Rodentia; family Dipodidae; genus Orientallactaga; species Orientallactaga sibirica. The sequence goes on along the minus strand of JAEOAD010001893.1, from coordinate 729,323 downwards.
CTATGAAGAACCCCTAGCTCCTTGAGCGGGCCGTGGTGGCACACACCTTTAATGCCAAAACTTGGGAGGCAGAGGTAGGAGGATCACCGTGAGTTGGAGGCCACCCTGAGATGACATAATGATTTCCAAGTCAACCTGAGCTAGATTAAAAAACCAAAAAAAAAAAAAGTCAAAAGAATGTTTAGCCTCTTTTTATTTATTTTTTATTTTGGAGACAGGCACAGAGAGACAGGGAAAGGAAGACACATAGAGATGGGTGTGCCAGCAGCCTCTCAGCCACTGCGAACAAAATCCGGATGCGTGCGCCCCCTTGTGGGCAAGTGCGGCATTGCGCCCTTGCGTCACTTTGCATCTGGCTAAACGTGGGACCTGGAGATTGGAATCGCTGGAGATTGGAACTGGTATTCTTAGGCTTAGGAGGCAGGCACCTTCACCACTAAGCCATCTCTCCAGCCCAAGAATGTTTAGCCTCTTAATGGAAGCCTCCAATGAAAATGCAGAGAGCACTCCAGACATAGAATACCAAAATGAAGACATGCTAAACATGATAAACAAAGTTAATGAGTCCCGCATGGTGTTGCACGCCTTTAATCCCAGCAGAGGGAGGCAGAGGTTGCCGTGAGTTCAAGGGCACGCTGATATTACACAGTGAATTCCAGGTCAGCCTGGGCTAGAACAAGACTCTACCTCAAAAACAAAAACAATTAATGAGTCCATGAACAAAAGGGAATGAAGAACTGGAAGGACAATATCAAAAAACCAACAATCACATAAATGAAATTCAAGAGACCACTCAACAACAGCACTTAGGCGCACATCTCATCAACATAACTGAAGAAAAGCAGAGAGATCTAAGGACACAGAAACAATCTGAACTTGAGTCAACAAACAGATCACCTTAACCAGTGCAATAAGCTTATTGAGAAACCAGGACCTGAAAATGGAACTCGATGGAGGGATAGGAATGATGCAGAAAAATACAGCAGAGAATGAACATCTAACCACCCTCTTCAAAGCCTCCTAGAAAGCCTCACAAATCAAATAAGGCAGATCAAGTGGAGGGCAGAATTTCAGACCTTGAAGACAAGACAGAGGAATTGGAGCGGGAGCCTAAATCCCATGCTAAGGTTAAAAAAAAATAAATCAAGCCGGGCGTGGTGGCGCACGCCTTTAATCCCAGCACTTGGGAGGCAGAGGTAGGAGGATCGCCATGAGTTCAAGGCCACCCTGAGACTACATAGTTAATTACAGGTCAGCCTGGACCAGAGTGAAACTCTACCTCGAAAAACAAAACAAAACAAAACAAAAAATTGTTTGAACAGAATGGGAGGGAATTGTGGGAAACACGAAAAAGACCAAATACCAAGATCACGGACATATAAAGAGAAGTAATACAGGCCAAAGGTGCGGAGAACATCTTACGGAAGAAAATTATGGAAGAAAAACTTCCCACCCTTGCAAAAGAGAGACCCATCCAAATACAAGAAGCTCACAGAACACCAAAGAGTCAGGACCAAAGGAGAAAAGTCTCCATGGCACATTAGATTTAAAATGTTAAACAAGGGCTGGAGAGATGGCTTAGTGGTTAAAGGTGCCTGCCTGCAAAGCCTAAGGACCTTGGTTTGATTATCCAGAACCCACAGAAGCCAAATGCAGAAGGGGGCACATGTGTCTGGAGTTGGTTTATAGGGCTCAGGCATACCCATTCTCTCTCTCTCTCCCCCCTCTCAAATAAATAAAATATGCCAGGTGTGGTGGTGCATGCCTTTAATCTAAGCACTTGGGAGGCACAGGTAAGAGGATTGCTGTGAATTCGAGGCCACCTTGAGACTCCATAGTGAATTCCATGTCAGCCCTGGCCAGAGTGAAACCTACCTTGAAAAAAACCAAAATAAATAAATATGTCTGGGAAAATGGCTTAGCAATTAAGGTGTTTGCCCACGAAAGCTAAGAATCCTGGTTCAATTCCCCAGAACCCTCGTAAGCTAACCAAGGAAGTGAAAGAATTATATAATGAAAACATTAAAACACTGAAGAAAGAAATTGAGGATGATATGAGAAGATGGAAAGACCTCCCACGCTTGTTTATGGATTGGAAGAATCAGCATTGTAAAAATGGCCATTCTACCATAACCATCTACAGATTCAGTGCAGAGTCTATTAAAATCCCAGCAACTTTCTTCACAGAGATAGAGGAAAATAACCTCAAAATTCATGTGGAAATACAGAAGACTTTGGATATCCAAAACTATTCCCAGCAAAAGAAACACTTCAGTGGCTAGAGAGATGGCTTAGCGGTTAAGCGCTTGCCTGGGAAGTGTAAGGACCCCGGTTCAAGGCTCCACTGCCCATGACCCACGTAAGCCAGATGGACAAGGTGGCGCATGCATCTGAAGTTCATTTGCAGTGGCTGGAGGCCCTGGTGTGCCCATTTTCTCTCTCTCTTTCTCTCTGCCTCTTTCTCTGTGTCTGTCGCCCTCAAATAAAAAATAAAAATTTAAAGAAAGAAAATAAAGAAACACTTCAGGAGGCATCACTATACTTGACTTCAGATAGATAGATAGATAGATAGATAGATAGATAGATAGAAAGAAATAAAAACAGTAAGGTACTAGCACAAAAATATAGATCAATGGAACAGAACAGAAGAATCAGGCCTTTAGTTCAAGCAACTACAGCTACCAAATCTTTGACAAACAATGCACACTGGAAAAATACAGCATTTTCAACAAATGATGCTGGAAAAATTAGATAACCAAATGTAGAAAAATAAAACTAGATCTAATCCTGTCACCCAGCAAAAAATCAACTCTGGCTGGGCATGGTGGCGCACGCCTTTAATCCCAGCACTCGGGAGGCAGAGGTAGGAGGATCGCAATGAATTCAAGGCCATCCTAAAACTGCATAGTGCATTCCAAGTCAGCCTGGGCTAGGACAAGACCCTACTTCAAAAAAACAAAAAATAACCACCATAATGCATGACCCACATTCGCCATTGATGAGGGTCCCTTTGGAAGAGGGAGGACAGGGAGGAGGACAATGGAGCCAATACTATGAATGTAAAATCAGAATAATATAAATAAATAAAAAATAATAAAAACCAAAAATAAATAAATAAATAAATAATAAACAATCTATTCAAAACATGGGTCAAAGAACTGAACAGAGAATTCTCAAAGAAGAAATACAAACGGCCAATCCTCATGTAAAGACATGCTCAACATCCCTAGTTATCAGGGAAACGCAAATTAAAACAACTTGAGATTCCATCTTACTCCAGTCACGACTGCAATCATAAAAATAATCAAATGAAGCCGGGTGTGGTGGCGCACGCCTTTAATCCCAACACTGGGGAGGCAGAGTAGCAGGACTGCAGTGAGTTCGAGGCCAGCCTGAGACTACAGAGTGAATTCCAGGTCAGCCTGAGTTAGGGTACCTCAGAAAACAACAATAACAACAACAAAACTCAAATGAAAAAAAAAAAAAAAAAAAAAATCAAATGACAGCAAATGTTGGCGAGGCTATGGGCAAAGAGGAGCCCTTAATCACTGCTGGTGGGAATGCAAATTTGTAGAAGCAGCATGGAAATGAGTCTGGAGACTTCTGAACAAGATGAAAATTGATTGTCACCTGGCCCAGCTATGTGCACTCCTCGGTAACTATCCTAAAGATTCCACTCCCGGGGCTGGAGAGATGGCTTAGTGGTTAAACGCTTGCCTGTGAAGCCTAAGGACCCCAGCTCAAGGCTCAATTCTCCAGGACCCACGTAAGCGAGATGCACAAGGTGGCACATGCATCTGGAGTTTGTTTGCAGTGGCTGGAGGCCCTGGCATGCCCATTCTCTCTCTCTCTCTTTCTTTCTCTCTCTCTCTCTACCTGATTATTTCTGTATCTATCTCTCTCTCAAATGAATAAATAAAATAAATTAAAAAAAAAAAAGATTCCACTCCCTACTCAGAGGTACTTGCTCAACCATGTCTATCGCCACTCTATTCACAATAGCTAGGAAATGGAATCAACCCAGATGCCCATCCACTGATGAAAGGATAATTAACATGTGCTACATTTACAGACTGGAATTCTACTCATCAGTAAGGGAGAATGAAATGTGTAGGAAAATGGATGGTCTTGGAAAATAGCATCCTAAGTGAGGTCACACAGACTAAGAAAAGACAAACGTCACATATTTTTCCTGCTAGGTTTTGCTCCTACACGAGACCAGTGGAAGAGGAGTGTAAAAGGGAGTGAGCATTAGAATTATGGGCTCCTAACTAGCATGAGATCAGCACAAAGAGGAAGCAAGGAGGGAGGAGAGAAGGGGTTACCACACAAACCAGTAGCGGGAAGGTGGGTTGGCAGGTTCAGGGAAAGGAGGCTGGGGAGGGGAACTACACAAACCAAAGACTAAAGCAGTCAGCATAATAGGAACTTTCCCCTAAAGCCAGTATTCAAGAGATAAACCTCGGGCTGGAGAGATGGCTTAGCACTTAAGCGCTTGCCTGTGAAACCTAAGGTTCAAGGCTCAATTCCCCAGTACCCATGTAAGCCAGACACACAAGGGGGCACGCACATCTGGAGTTCATTTGCAATGGCTGGAGTGAGTTTCATGTAGCCCAGGCCTGCCTCAAATTTACTATATGGCCTAGGATGACTTTGAACCTTTTTTTTTTTTTTTTTTTTTTTTTCAAGGTAGGGTCTCACTCTGACCCAGGATGACCTGGAATTCACTATATAGTCTCAGGGTGGCCTCGAACCCATGGCAATCCTCCTACCTCTGCCTCCCAGGTGCTAGGATTAAAGGTGTGCACCACCATGCCTGGCTGAAACTAACTCAAATAAAATAATGGCTGGAGGGATGGCTTAGTGGTTAAGGCGTTTGCCTGCAAAGCCAAAGGACCCAGGTTTGATTCCCCAGAACCCACATTAGCCAGATGCACAAAAGCACACATGTCTGGAGTTCATTTGCAGTGGTTGGAGGCCCTGGCGCACCCATTGTCTCTCTCTCTCTCCCCTCCTTCTTTCTCTGTCAAATAAATAAATAAATAATAAAATATTTTTAAAATAAAATAAAACACAGAACATATATAAATACATGCCAGCCAAAGTGTGGTGGTGAGAGGGATGCTCACAGGCAGTGCAGGGCAGGCAGGCAGCCACCAATTATAGCTGGAGGGGATGGGAGCGCAACAGCCTAATGAGAGGGGTTGCAGGCCCCACAGCCTTGGTCAGGGCTTCAAGATGCTGCTGCCTGGTGTCAAGGCATCTCTCGCGGTGGTCCCAGCCCCAGAGCCCCTGGCGCTACCCCAGCAGGCCCAGACAGTGCACAGGTGGAGGCCACATCCGCCCTCCTGTGCTGCATCTCCCTGGGGAATCTAGGAGTGGGAGACATAAGGATCATGCTGCTGCCATGAAGAAAGAGCCGGCTTCCCCAGGATGCACGGGAGTTTATGAGCTGGGGGGGGGTGTCAAGGCCACCCTCTGTCAGACAGACCAGGAGGAAACATATACTAAGAGATCAAGCTCTTGTCTTGACCCGAGGGACCAATGAGAAGAGAAGGAAACGAATCCATCATTACCATAAAGGGAGGGAAGAGGGAAAAGGGGAGCAGGCGACCCAATAAAATTCCATCCCAAGCCGGGCATGATGGCACACGCCTTTAATCCCAGCACTTTGGGAGGCAGAGGTAGGAGGATTGCCATGAGTTTGAGGCCACCCTGAGAATACACAGTGAATCCCTAGTCAGCCTGGGCCAGAGTGAGACCCCCCACCTCGAAAAAAAAATCCATCCCAGTGACCTAAGGAATGACCCCCAAACCCTGGGCAGCTAGATGGTACTAGAGGGCTTCCACATCAGTGGCAGGCTAGCTGAGGCTCCAGACTTTAGCCCTGGCAACAAAGCAAGACCCTGCCTCCTATTTCTTAGTATTATTGTTGCTAGTAAGAGCAACAGCAATGCAACTGATGAGTAATAATGTTAAGTTAGATGAAAGAACATAGAAATTGGGCTGGGGAGATGGCGTAGTGGTTACGGCATTTGCCTATAAAGCCAAAGGACCCAGGTTCAATTCCCCAGGACCCACATAAGCCAGATGCACAAGGTGGCGCATGAGTTTGTTTGCAGCAGCTAGAGGCCCGGGTACACCTATTCTCTCTCCGTCTCGCTCTCTCTCTGCTCCTCTCTCTCTCAAATAAACAAAAAATAAAATAAAAATAAAAAGTAAAATAATAAAATTAAAAAAAAAGAAATAATCACGTATCAGTTTAAATGAAGTATGCGTGTTACATGTATTCAAATGACTAAATAAGCTGAAGGCAGAATTACATCCTAAATTTAAGCACATGCAAGCAGTGTGCTGGAGCACACAAAGACAAAACAGAGGGGCTGGAGGGATGCCTCAGCAGTTAAAGGTGCTTCCTTGCAAAACCTGACAGGCTGGGTTCAATTCCCCATGTATAACCACGTACAACCAGATGCCCAAAATGACCCACATAGCTGGACTTCATTTGTAGGGCGCAGTTCTCTCCGAGTACGTAAGTATGTAGGTAGAACGAAAGCCCAGCACACAAATAAAAATAGACAAAAAAAATAAATAAAGAATGAATGAATGAATGACAAGTTAGGCCACATAAACCCCTAGACGTCTTAACGTTTCGTCTAATGCTTCAAAGTCTTGTCTCAGTATGTAAACAAGTGACTCGGGAGCCCACGGAACGCAGCAGTCAATACCAGCCTCCGATCTTGCTATGCAGTTCACAATTAAACGAGGACGAAAGGATGCGCTCCCGACTCCCAACAGCGTCTTACCAAGGTGATGTCTCGGGAAGCCGCAGCTGCGCTCATATGCAGGCTAGGCTGCCTCACAGAACTGCTGCAATCCAGGGCACGGGCAAACGTTCCAACAGCGCTGAACGACAGAACACAGAAGGGAAACATTACGGGAGGCGAAGGGGAAACAAACAGAAGATGATGCTTCTGTTGTTCTTATGGGCTTACAGAGGGTGGGCACTGGGGGTCTAAACGGCAGCACTCACGCTGCATGGCCAGTGCTTTATCCACTCTGCAAAATTATCCTGCTCTTCCACCTTACTACTACCACTGCTGCTGCTGCTGCTGCTACTACTACTTCTTCTTCTTCTTTTTTTTTTGGTTTTGCGAGGTAGGGTCTCACTCTGGCCCAGGCTGACCTGGAATATTAACTATGTAGTCTCAGGGTGGCCTTGAACTCATGGCGATCCTCCTACGTCTGCCTCCCGAGTGCTGGGATTAAAGGCGTGTGCTTTTTTTTGAGGTAGGGTCTCACTCTAGCCCAGGCTGACCTGGAATTCACTATGTAGTCTCAGGGTAGCCTTGAACTCATGGCAATCCTCCTACCTCTGCACCACCATGCCTGGCTACTTTTTTTTTTTTTTTTTGGTTTTGCAAGGTAGGGTCTCACTCTGGTCCAGGCTGACCTGGAATTAACTATGTAGTCTCAGGGTGGCCTCGAACTCTTGGCGATCCTCCTACCTCTGCCTCCCAAGTGCTGGGATTAAAGGCATGCGCCACCACGCCCGGCCTGGCTACTTTTTTTAACCCTCTTTTTTTTAAAATTTATTTATTGACAACTTCCTTAACTGTAGGCAATATCCCATGGTACGTCCCTCTCCACCCCCACTTTCCCCTTTGATGGAGAGGAGGGAGAGAAAGATAGAAGGGGGAAAGATGCCCACCTCTGCTCATGCTATTGTTTCCCCCTGACATCATGGAGCTGTAAGCCAAAATAAACCCTTTGTTCCCACAAGCTGCTCTTGGTCAGATGTTTTCTGCCAGCAATGTGAACCTGACTGCAACAGTGAAGTTCGTACTGAGAATGGTGGGGTCATTGCTGCCAGAAACCTGACTGCATGGGTTTTGGCTGTTTGGAGCTGATTTTCAAGAGGAATGTGGAAGGATTTGAAACTTTGGCATAAGAGATGCCTTGCAGTGCTGTTAAGTTCAGCTTGATGGACTGTTCTGGTCAGAGTTGAAAGACCTGAATGCAGTAAGAACTATGGACTGTGAGGTTTGGCTTGTGAGGGTGAGAAAGAGCTTTGCCTGGACTGGGCTAGAAGCAGTTTGTGTGAGAGGCTTGCTGTTATGCCTGTGTCCTGAGAATTTGTGCAGGGTTGCATTGTGTAGAAATGGACTGGTGTCAGCAGAGGGGTATGGCACAGAAAGAAATCTTTGAGCTGAAACATCTGCCTGTTCAGCTGCAATTTTAAGAGAGACTACAACGACCTTTGAGATTAGGCCAGCTGACTGCATTGGGACAAGAGGAAGAATGCAGACTTCAGGAAGGGGCCTGAATGCTCAAGGACTGTCCTGTTTTTGGAACTCTGCTTTACTCCCCCCCCCCCGATCAACAAATTGCAGCCCACCTGGTATTATGGAGTATAACAAATGCAGGAAAGAGAGGGTCATTGAATTTACAATACGGTTTTGTGTTTTGGAACCGGCCATGGGCAGTGTGAAGCAGGCTTGTCAGATTACCTGCGTGAAGACCCAATGGAGCCATGAGGATGAACCATGGGTTGCAGTGGAGACCCAATGAAGATGCCAGGACTATGGGATGGCTGCCAAGGAGAGCTGCTGGCACCAGGACTGTGAGTAGCCTAGCTGGAGAGGTGGAGTTAGAACTCCAGAGACTTGTCGCTGGTTAGTTATCAGACTTGGAGACTTGTCACTGACTAGAATTATTGGATTTGGAGCTACAGAGTTTGATGTTTGTCATGTCTAAATCTTGTGTTGGTTGAATACTTCTTCGCTATGCCCCATGTCATCTTTTTCAGTGTGAAATGTTTATTCTGTGCCATTATGGGTTTGTTTTTTTTTTTTTTTTTGAGGGGGGAGGTGGTATTATGGCTCAGTAAAAAGACCTTGGACTATGGGGATGTTTGAACATCACTGGGATTAAAAATTATGGAGACTTGGGCTGGAGAGATGGCTTTGTGGTTAAGGCGCCGGCCTGCTAAGCCTAAGAACCAGGTTCCAATCTCCAGGTCCCACATTTAGCCAGGTGCAAAGTGACACAAGGGCACAATGCCACACTTGCCCACAAGGGGGTGCACACATCTGGATTTCGTTCTCAGCAGCTGAGACTGCTGGCGTGCCCATTCTCTGTCTCCTTTTCCCTCTCTGTCTGTCTCTCTCTGTGTCTCTCTCCAAAAAATAAATAAAATAATTTTTAAAATTTTTAAAAAATTATGGAGACTTTTAGAGTTGGACTGAATGCATTGCATTTTACATCATGGATGGTTATCAGTTTGTGGGGGCCAGGGGTGGAATGTGATGGTTTGATTCAGGTGTCCCCATAAACTTAGGTGTTCTGAATGCTAGGTTCCCAGCTGATGGAGATTTGGGAATTGAAGCCTCCTGGAGGCAGTGTTCTATTGGGGGCAGGCTTATGGGTGTTAGAGCCAGCTTCTAAATGATCCGATCTGTACTCAGAGAGCAGAGTGCTCATAGAGCCCCAAAGCCAGGGCTGCATCCACTGGCTTTTTCTACCCTGACCAAGGACTGGCTGATGCCCAACCATATATATACACTGCATGCTCTAAACCAGCCACTGAGTGGTTAGGCCTGGGGGCTCTGGACTGTGAATGCCTGGCCACCAATACCTTCCAGGTGTTACTGTCCTTATGAAAAGTGCTAAGGATGGACAAAAACTGTTTTAGCCAGGCGTGGTGGCACACGCCTTTAATCCCAGCACTTGGGAGGCAGAGGTAAGCAGATCGCCGTGAGTTCAAGGCTGCCCAGAGACTACATAGTGAGTTCCAAATCAGCCTGAGCTAGAGTGAGACCCTACCTTGAAAAACCAAAAACTATTTAAAAATTTTTTTAAAAAATTTTTTTAACAGAAAATCAAAAAAATATTCTAATGAAGGCCCTCACACCCACTATCCAGATGGAATTGTTCCCAGCATTTTGCTATGTCTGATTCACTTAATGAAGTAACCATTATAAATTTGGTTAGAGTCCCTTATCCAATATGTACACTTGAGACCACACAGTGAATTCCAGGTCAGCCTGGACTAGAGTGAAACCCTACCTCAAGAAACAAACAAACGAGTGTGTACACATACACTAATGTAGACTACACACATAAACGCTGCTTCACACCTTTTACACTTTGTGTAAATGAACACTGCATGTACACAGCAACGACCATGCTGCATGCACTTTCCTTCTCCGTTGCTTTAATTCGTTATAAGTGATTTAAGTTGTGTTCCATACAGGAGCCCATCCTGGTCCATTCATCAACTGTCGGCTCACATACTTTCAGGATTTTCCCAGTTTGTCCATCATTACAATACTCAAACAGTCTCATTTACTTTATGTACTCTGACAATTTTCCCCATGAACATTATCATTTACTTTTATAATTGCAAAAAATAAAAATAAACCTCTGTCCCCGTTCAATTTCTTAAGAAAGAGCCAGGGGCGAGAGCAAGGCAGTCCGTCTAACGGAAAGCCCTGGATTGGCAATAGACTTTATTCGTGCATAGGTGCTGGGAGAAATGCTTGAATGGCATTTTCTTTTTCTTCTCTTTCCTTATTTCTCCCTTCCCTCCTACTTTTTCATCCCCTCCCCTTTCCATTTTTTAAAAAATATTTATTTCTAAGAGAGAAAGAGATGAAGAGAATTAATGTGCCAGGGATTCCTGCTGCTGCAAACGAAGTCCAGAGGCATTTATCACTTTGTGTATTTAGTTTTACATGGGTACTAGAGAACTGAACCCAGACCATCAGGTACCTTTAACCAGTGAGCCATCTCACCAACACACACACACACACACACACACACACACACACACACACACACACTGCCGGGCATGGTGGGCATGGTGGCCCATGCCTTAAATGCCAGAACTTGAGAGGCAGAGGTAGGAGGACTGCCATGAGTTCAAGGCCACCCTGAGACTACATAGTGAATTCCAGGTCAGCTGGGGCTAGAGTGAACCCCTACCTTGAACTCCCCCCCCAAAAAAAAACTCACGTAGCCCCGATTGGCCTTGCAGTGTGATGCAAGTTAACCTTGTACTCTTTTTTAAAATATTTACTTACTTATTTATGAGAAAAAGAGACAAAGAGAGAGAATTGGTGTGCCAGGGTCTCTAGCCACTGCAAATGAATTCCAAATGCATGTGCCACCTTATGCATCTGGCTTTATGTAGGAACTGGGGAGTTGAACTTGGTTCCTTAGGCTGTTGTGCTGGTCTGATTCAGGTGGCCCCCATAAACTCAGGTGTTCTGAATGCTAGGTTCCCAGCTGATGGAGATTTGGGGATTAACACCTCCTGGAGGCAGTGGATTGTTGGGGGCAGGTTTATGCATGTTACAGCCAGTTCCCCTTGCCAGTGTCTGGCACACTCTCCTGTTGCTATTGTCTACCTTACGTTGCCAGGGGGTGATGTCCACCCTCTGCTCATGCCATCATTTCCCCCTGCCATTGTGAAGCTTCCCCTCATGTCTGCAAGCCAAAATAAACCCTTTTTTCCCAAAAGCTGCTATTGGTCTGGTGATTTCTACCAGCAATGCAAACCTGACTGCAACAGCCGTGCAGGGCAATGTATTAAAGCCAGCAATCTCTCCAGCCCGACCTGGTACTCTTGATCTCCTGCCCGTACCTCCCAAACACTGGAGTGCAGCCCTGCACCACCAAGCCTGGCTGAGTGGCTCATTTCTATGGGCACCTACATAATCCAGTTTAGAAGAAAGGACACTGTTTTCACTTAAGACCTGTGAATGAAGTGTTCAATTTCCCTTTATGCTTCAATTTTTTTTTTCAAGGTAGGGTTTTTCTCTGGCCCAGGTTGACCTGGAATTCACTAGGTAGTCTCAGAGTGGTCTGGAATTCATGGCGATCCTCTTACCTCTCCCTTCCGAGTGCTAGGATTAAAGGCCTACGCCACCATGCCCGGCTTCTATTTTCGTTATCAGCGTGAAAATTAACAGATCTAATTTCATGTAGAACATAATTAATGATAGTAAACCACATTATCTAGGGAGCAATGAGACCGTACGTAGAGTTTTTTATATGACTAGGAAAACAATATATAACCAACAGGAAAACAGTAGAATACCAAGAAAGGAAAAAAACATATATATATAATATGTATGTGTGTATGTATATATAGATAGATAGATAGATAGATAGATAGATAGATAGATCTAACATCTTTTTAGATTAAGAAGGAATTTGAGTCAAGAATGCCATACTCACCGAGCAACAACTAAAAACTGGTCAATCTGACGATCCGTGAGTGGACTATTGGGATCCCAGACTTTCACTTCCAATTTTGACTGTTCCCTCTCATCGGAGTCTCCTGCCCCAAAACAAAGGAAATAAATCTTGGTACTCACAAAGTACACTGTCACATGTAACTGATGACTATGGTCACCAGCGTGTTAGAAATGGTCAAGTGTCAGGTACATTTGTTTGTTTGGTATTTTCAGGAGGTAGCAGTGGGGTGTGCACTTGTGTGTTTGTGTGTGTATGAGCATGGGAGCACGTGTGGCATGGCACACATGCGCAGGACAACTTTCAAGTTGGCCCCTTGCCTTTCTATCTCACTGGAGACAGGGTTCCTTGCTCTGGATCTCACTCTGCTGGCGTTATTTGCTGCATCCACCTTCCAGGAAATGCTCGCCATCAGCTTGGCCGGGGTTACAGAAGCCCCCCCCTCACACCCCCATGCCTTCTGGTTTTCACATGTGATCTGGAGAGTGAACTCAAGAACTCAGGTTGAGCGTCAAATACTTTATCCATTGAGCCATCTCCCTAGCCCAGTAAATTCGTTTTTTAATTAATTAATATTTATTTATTTATTTATTTATTTATTTATTTTTTATTTATTTATTTATTTTGGTTTTTCAAGGTAGGGTTTCACTCTGGTCCAGGCTGACCTGGAATTAACTATGTAGTCTCAGGGTAGCCTCGAACTCACGGCGATCCTCCTACCTCTGCCTCCCGAGTGCTGGGATTAAAGGTATGCGCCACTACGCCCGGCTGTAAATTCGTTTTTTAAAAAAATATATTTCTATTTATTTATTTATTTGTTTGACAGAGAAAGAGGGGGAGAGAGAGAGAAAATGGGTGCGCCGGGGCCTCCAGCTGCTGCAAACGAACTCCAGACGCATGCGCCCCCTTGTGCATCTGGCTTACGTGGGTCCTGGGGAATGGAACCTGGGTCCTTTGGCTTTGCAGGCAAATGCCTTAATCGCTAAGCCATCCCTCCAGCCCCCTAGCCAGGTAAATTCTTTAGACAGTCGATGTATACTGGTAATAATGCAACCGATCCAACCACAGGCTGTCAGCATTAGTGTGCACTTCCTGAGTCTCCGGAGGTATGAGTTGCTAAGCTTCCTGCGAAGTTAACAGAAGCACCAGAAGCCCTGCCACACGACACTGAAACTGTGACAAAGCTAACGTGTAACTACCGATGATACAAACAAACAAACAGATGCTGAAAGACACGCAAATATGGCCGGGGAAAGAAGCTGGAGACTGCTTGCTTCCGGCTAGCTAGGCAGACAACAGCTTCTCCGGTGAGAACTGAAGGCGGGAGGTGAAGGTTTTGAAATGAGACCATGACAAAGCCACGGAGTATGGGATGGTGATGGAAAAGAAGCTCACAGCGTTCGGCACCGGAGCATCTCCATCACACCTTCCAAGGCTCAGGGTCCACTGCGGAACAGGTGGTGGAAAGAATGGAAGAGCCAAAGGAAGGGCGCCACTCCTCACAATGCAGCTGTCCAGACAGAAACTGGCCTCGTTATCCACGACCTCGCAGTGCCCAGCAATACCTTCACAAGACCCTCATAATAGGAGGAAAAGATGATGACATCAAATTAAAAGAGAGACTAATGGAGAGAGGGAGGGGATATGATATGTGAAGGGGAAAGTGGGGGAGAGGAGGGAATTATTATGGTTTATTGTCTGTAAGTATGAAAACTGTCAATAAAAATTTGTTTTAAGTAGCTCATTGTATTTGGAGGACATTAAAGGGAACGAAAAGAGATAGCTAAAAGGAGAGAGCTATGAACATGTAACTAGGGATTCTGCAGAGATTTTTCTGAACAGAAAATTATACTTGGCGGCAATGAAAAGCTGACAAAACAAACACTGGAATCATAAGATATTCAAGTATAAAATTTTGGAAACTGGTAGGAAACTTGAAGGGCAGCACGATTATAGTTCCCTGTGTCTTGAGCTACACTTAGTTTTATATAAGATAGCAATGGTTTTAAAAAATGCGAGGAGTGCTGAGAAGATGCTTAGTGGTTAAGGTGCTTGCATGCAA